>CM034152.1:145122602-145722602 GCA_019776745.2 Taxus chinensis | reverse complement strand
TAGATATCAATTTCAAGGCTCTTATCTTAGATTTTCACATACTTTCACATACCGCATTGATTGATAACTTCATTACATTCTCTGCCAATTTCCCACTGATTTGTGGCAAATGGCATCCAATTTAGCTACATCATTGTGTCATTCTCAAAAACAGGGGAAAAAAGGGGCCCAAACATTACCATGTGGCCAAGATAATACTATTTTTCAATTGACTTCTCCAAGAAAACAGAAAAAAGTTTTTAGTTACAGTCAAATGGATGTCAACTTTAAGGATGAATTGCTGCATGGTAAACAAATGGACGTCAAATTTCTTGTCGAGAATATAAGTGAACTCACACCATTACACCATTTGGCTGTCATTGTAGGGACATATCTCGGCATTATAATATAGGGGAGATAGGGAGGGCCCCTATCATTAAAGAAGTCCAAATGAGAAGTAGAGTAAAAAGGAGATTGTTTCCAGCCTGATCAACGACGTCATCTTCTTTGGGTCCCTAAAGTTGGGCTTAAGGTAAGGTCTTAGTGCAAATATTGAACATTGGAGTCCTCTTTGGATACCGGTTTGTAGTCATCCTTGGGGTTATTGCTTTAGGAGCCAATGAGTCATTATGTTGTGGTATCTGTGGGAATTGGTTTGGTCTACATTTTATACCATAGATATGGAGCTACTTTGTAACACCATTAGGATGTTAAATTAATGATATAATTGGTATATGTGACATGAGGCAGACTCATCTTTGTAATTGGTTAGGGTTGGCAAATGCCTATACCATATATACTCGAGGTGTATACCTCGTTTATATAGATCTATCTAGGACCATATACCTATATGGAGCCCTTTCAAATCAGATATATATAGGGACGAGAGAGATCAATAGGGATGGGTCCCCCTGTAGATAAAGATTTATGGGCCCCGCTAGAGCTATAGGGGTGGTCCCCCCTCATATATATATAGACATAAACACTAGTACATATCTAAAATATATCTACATGTGAAATACACCGATAGATATCAATTTCAAGGCTCTTATCTTAGATTTTCACATACCGCATTGAATGGTAACTTCATTACATTTTCTGTCAATTTCCCACTAATTTGTGGCAAATGGCATCAATTTAGCTTGGATCATGGTGTCATTCTCAAAAAAAGGGGAAAAAAGGGCACAAACATTACCATATGGCCACGTTATTACTATTTTTCGATTGACTTCTCCAAGAAAACAGAAAAAAGTTTGTAGTGATGGTCAAATGCATGTCAAACTTAAGGATGAATTGACACGTGACAAACAAATGGGTGTCAAATTTAATGTCAAGAATAAAAGTGAACAACTCACGACATTACACCATCTGGCTGCCACTGTAGGAACGTGTTTCAGTGTAATAATATAGGGGGGATAGTGAGGGCCCATATATAGAAAACCAAATGAATCCAAACCCCTATCATTAAAGAAGTCCAAATGAGAAGTAGAGTGAAAAGGAGATTGTTCTCAGCCTGATCAACAATTGAGAATTGCTTTCATCTAGACTAATGTTATATTCATTCTTTTCTTACTTGACTCTTCCCCAAAGGAAGAATTGCTTAAAGCAGTGTAAGTCTTTTTTAGCTACATTTTTTATCAAAGAGATGGATTTAATTAGCATAAGAGAAAAAACTAACTTATGGAATAGGGGCCACATAATTATTCCATAAATTAAGTCTAATATCCAATTCCAATTTATTCTCTTCTTTATGAAAGGGAGCTTTGGTAACAAATGGCACCTTCGTATATCCGTTTTCTATTGTATTTTATATCACTCAAGTGGAGCTTGTACAATTTGATCAATCATGTACCATGTTCTAGACAACATGGAAGTATGTTAAAGAGATAAAGACAGAGTTGGTTTGAGATTCCTTCACTAGTACCCAAGTCTTCATGTGCCTCTTTCAGTTCTTGTGAAATTCATTCTCTTCTTCAGATTATTGATCTTGTCACTCCAACGTAATCTTGTTTGTCTTAATCTTTATTCATTCCGCATGCCCGGCATTTCCTCCAAAGCCACATCTCTCTTATACTTTATGAACTTCTTTTGCACATTAGGATTCACTGTTTCCACAATCTCTAACCAATAGCTATGGCATAGAAGGCTGAACGGAAAATATATGTACATGTGTTTCCATATACAACTTGCTTGAACATGCAAACCACTCAGCCAAGTCAATGATGATGAAATTATACTTACAGCTAGGGTTTATGGACACAATCACCTCATCCTTCTGAATGCATCTACAAACCTATGATTTTAAAGCTTCCTTGATTGGAAAGTGGAAACAAAACACATGGACCTCTTTCCGTTTCATTTTTCATTCAAGGGTAGCATTTCCTCTTCTTCCTCCTCTATTTCTTCCTCTTTAACTACTTTTCCCTCTTTTACTTCTTTGTCATTTTGCTTTTGCTTTTTTCCTATTTATAATCTTTTCATTTCTTCAATTATAATGGTCACAACTCTATCGAACTTCGGGAGAAAACCACTTCCTCAATATTGCTCAGAATTTTGATTGCGACAACTTGTCGGAAAGCTCTCAAAGCCTATTTTCTAATGGCATAAAAAATTACTTCAATCTGACATGTGTACCAAGAGAACAACCTTCTGCAAGTATGACTGATATTTCTGAACATTTCAGTAAAATAACACTAGATCTACAAACAAACTTCTCCATTTTTGCCAAAATCACTGCTCTAATACCACATGATAAGATCCAAACATCTTATTATAAGCTACGCAAAAATATAGCCAAATAGGATGAATCAAACAACATAAGTAGTATAGTGGGTACCAATGTACACTAACATTCAATATATTTCAATATAGAAGAATACCCAAGAGGTAGGGCAGCATCAAAAATACTGTTTATGGAATGAATCACTCAAAATATCTCTGCTATGATGAAATTGTGACCATAAATAGAATGTGTCTACAAAAATACCCTTGTACATCTGATGTAATAATTGTAGGGTGCAAAATATGAAAGAAGGCGGAACATATTTAACACAACACTGCAATATCTTTTCCTTCTCAGATTTTACATTGCTTGTTGAGGCTCCACTAATCAAAGGTTATTTGTGATTTCACTATGAACTTCAAAATGAGCACGAAACTTAGAGAAACACTGCTCAATAAAGTTCAGCCATGACTAGAAAGAAATTCAGAATTTATCGAACTAGAGGGAAAGAGCTTGTTTCAAAATGTTACTAGTACGTAACACATTGCCACCAAGAAGTAAAGCCTAATTGACTGCAAGCTAATAATTTCTAAAGAAACGTGGAGTGTTTACCTGGCCACCAGAGAGTTAGTAGAGTAAATAATCCAATATAGCCAAAAATCTTCTGCACGTCAGCCTTTTCGCCTTCACCACCCGCAAGTTTCTTAAGCAGTACTGTGCAACAAGAAAACCATGCCAAGGCCATTACATGAATCACAAGGTCTGAAAATAAACATCATAACACAGGTGCCTAGCATCATGTCCATCTCTAAATATGACACTAGAACATGGAAAAGAAGGGAATAAAAAGGTAGTCCTACCAGTGAATAGGCCATAACAAACAGCTGAAAGCAGCCCAAACACATCTCCTGCAATTGAGTGTTTGCTATTCCTGTTGGTTAACATGCAAATGCAAGCAATCTAAAGACTGTTAATTTAACAGTTTTATCTTAAGAAAAGGTAATAAACATAAGGTCATTAATGACTTGATATCAGCCACTCCGACACACACCCAGATACCAAACAAAAATGCAGGTACGCAATATTGCAGCATCCATTCTGAGTATCCTATTCATAATATACTTAAAAATCAAAGAAAATCATGTTTAATATATCTTTGGATAATGTGTACCTCGTGGAAGAATTCCATGTTTACCATTCAAAAGAGAAGAGCACAATACCCATGCAAAAGATGGATAATAATAATATCTGAAAAAAAGAAAAATGATAGAAGAGAATTTACGCAGAAATATTTTGCTCGGCATCATCTGCCGCCCATGTCTTTCCAAGAGTAGTCATTGCTGCTCCAGCCATGCTTACAAATACTGCAACAACTTTAGCAATGTTCAGGGAATCGTGGCCAAACAGTGCTCCGAAGAAGAGGGTAAATAGACCTGATGTTGAAGATAAGATGGTCGTACTTGCCACACTTGTTCGTGCCAAGGCTGCATTAGAAAAATACTGACAAAAAAAAACAGATCACTCCCTATATACTGTCATGTAGAGATTCAACAACAAACTTTTCTATGTACACAGAGAATATAAAATGAAAAATTCAAAAAAGAATAATAAAGAATTGTTCTATGTCAAATGGGAAAAGTTTAGACAATGAGCCGTTCCCCAACAGTGGTAGTTCCCAACCATTGCTCCTATTCACAGAAAGAAGTATACATGAGTTGGAGACAAGGGTATGGTATGGATTTCCATCACTGTTCATCATAGTCAGTTTTGATATCATTGTACATCACATTGCTGATAATAGCAAAGACTATTCATTTTGCATTGTATTTATGGATTCAACTGTGTTTTATCTTTTTTGTTACTAACAGTTCGTGTCAAACTTTTAGACCCCTCTTCAGGAATAATTGGATCTTGCGATGGATGTGTGGATTGCATTTCTTCTATAATAACCTTAACTAACATGCAATACTTATACCGAGTCAGCCCTAGACTAATATAAATTTATCTTAATCTTATTTTTAAAGCCTACATTAATGTTAATTTATTGAAGATTATGGATGATGAGTTTCCATGTGTTGCTTATTTCCATCCATCATCCCTTTGAATATTATTCCTGTGCCGTTCAATTTCAATCACCTCTCTTATTTTTAAAGCCTAAATTAATGTTAATTTATTGAAGATTATGGATGATGAGTTTCCATGTGTTGCTCAGTTTCCATCCATCATCCCTTTGAATTTTATTCCTGTGCCGTTCAATTTCAATCGGCTCTCTTAAATGCCATTTTATGTAATGATCCTCTTTTACTAGAACCTTCACTTTGTCAATGCATATCTCATGTTTTGTTGCAAAGATTGTTCCATCACTGTAGATTTTTCAATCCTATCAGTTGTAATATCTCTACAGTATGGCCTACCACAAGAACCTTCTATCGTGTACATGCCAATGCTTTATTTAGAGTCTAATTTAGTTTTTAGTTTATCTCAAATTTTATTTTTAAGATGTAAAAGGTAGGAATATTGTTTCAATTCCTTTTCACTCCGGAATCTTTAATATTTTATTTGTCATACCCCTTATATAAGGAAGGAAGGCGTTTCTTCTTCGCTCCTGTTGTTCATTTCAATTACATAGTCAAGGTTTTTTTCTTGCTTGTTAAGAAGTTCAGTTTATTTGTTAACTTTTGCAGCTGTTTCCTCTAGAATAGCTGTAAGATACTCCCTTTCTTGTTCAAAATGTTCATCATCCAATATTCATAAGGCTCTGGTAGCCAATGTTTTCAGGACCCCGGCTTTTAGTTTTGGGTGATGATGGAAACTGCCTGTAGGTAACACTTTTCATTTCTCCATGTTGTGTTTCCTATGTGATGTGATGTGATGTGATGTTTCTGTACTAGAATGTCTCTGAGTTCATTCTATAGTTTAGGACACCTGATTGTTTGGCTCTATTGCCATGTTAAGTCTATGGTGTGTGTAAACCACCAAATCCAATCTGATTCAAATCCAGAGTCACCCTCTGTCCATTTCGTCTGACAGCGTAGATTCCATCATCAATGAAGAAATTTGAAAAAAAAAAGAAAATTAGAAATTCATGAGATGATAAAGCTGATGTAAGTGAGGCAAACGAGGAGGAAGATTTGGCAAGAGACCTTAATGACATTGCCCTCAGTGAGCCTAAGGATACACAAACTCGTATCTTCATTCTTATCTCCTTGTCTATCTTGCTACTACCTTAAGTTGAAGATTCGTTGTAAGGAGTGCCAGAAAGATACGGCGAGGGAATGGACACTCAAAAAGTATGAAAAAACCAAATGAAGGGGGAGGGAAGAGGAAGAGAGAGAAGTGAAGCCATTGAGGCAATTCCTAATTTTGAATTAAGAACATATAAGAATCACCTTATCTGATAGTGTTCAAATTTGAGAGAAGGCTTGAAGAATTTACTACCCTAGAAACAAACAAAGTTGAAGACAACAAAAGAAGGATGGAGGGAAGGATAGAGAATGAATATTACAAGCAACAAACAGTTGTCCAAGAGGAGATAATGGATAGCGAAATAAAGAAAGTTGACCAAAGAATCAAAATCATCAAGAAAACTATGAACATGAAGAATGATAAGGTTACTAGTACATATGGAAGTTGTGTAGTTAAAAAGATTACGAGGTCATGTGATGAGATGCTCTTACTCTCACTTCAGATAACATTGTCTTCTAAGGATTTGAAGACTTATAAGGGAAATGTCGTGTTTTTATTATAAGGTTTATCAACTTATTGAAAATGTTATAAATGGGGATTATAAACCTCGTGAAATGAAGTGAGGATATCAATCACCAACGAGAACAAAAAATAAATGTCACAGATCCCGTCTTGAGAAATTTATACATTATTATGGAAGAGGTTCAATGAAACTAAATAGAATTTATTACTTTACCTATTACAATACCCTTAAAATGATATATGGTGGCATTAATAATGAAGTTTAGAATATTAAATTTGATGCAACTTGGTTCAGTTTAATGATGAGTGGTGTAATTATTGAAAAATAAAATATGCGAAGGGTAATAAAAGGAACGCACTATATGGACAAGCCTACATTATGAAGAGTTCTGATCAAAGGTCAACACAAGTATCCAAGTACTCCTAGCTTAAATGTCTTGCATAATCAATCTTGGTATACCCACAATTTTTTAAAAGGGTAGATTTCCACAATGAAATTACTAATGATGCAACCAAAGAGGATCATAAACTTCATTCGAAAAAATCTTAAAGATGGCATTTTTATATTAATGTTTGAAGGAATTTTTAAGGATATTTACTACCTAGGACTATATTGTTGGTGTCAATAAATAAAAAATGTGATATTCAACTAATGAACATAAAAATGGTGAAAATGGTTGTGCACAAGAAACTCAATACTAAATGTGAATGATTGTATGTTGACCAGTATTACACCATACACCAAACCATATATGGTGATATATTTTACAAATGCCAAAACAAAGTTCAGCCAAGTTTTGTGGGGGCAACAGTGTAGGGAAAAAAAAGGTGCTTAGCAAAATGATCGTCGTCAACACCACAACCACTCCAAGATACCTTCTAATAGTTATAAATAGACATTGACCTTGAATTGTAAAACAAAACTCATAGTGGACTTAGCTCCGCATAAATACAGTTATATTCATGCTATTCAATGGATTTTTAACTATGCTCCACGAGCACGCGTCCCCTGGGTTTTTTAGCTCGTCCCTGTATCGGGGACATTTCAGAACCTTGGGGACGGGTAGGAAACGTCCCCCTCCCATCCCCAAAGTCTGAAAATTTTACAAAACGACCCGGGGACATCAAAAAATATGCAAGAAACTGCAAGGGACGGCAAGAGACGTCTAGACGTCCCCGATACATGCATTGGACTTCCAAAAGTCCCTCAACCGTAACTGGGGACATCTAGGCGTCCCCTATGTCCTAGCCTTAAAAAAACATTTTTTTTAAAACACAAATTTAAGAAAAAATAAAGGAATGTGGGGGCCCACAAGGACCCCCACATTCATTCCTAACTACCCTAAACCTAAAACCTCTCTTACCATCAAAACAAAAAAAGAAGCTCATGTTTGTTATTTCTCATTTTGTGAAGGAAAAGACAAAGAAAGAAAAGAGCATAAAGAAGAAAAAAGAGCAGCAGTGAGAAAAAGGCAAGAGAGCAATATTCTACTCCATTAGAGGTATGTTTATCACCCTTTGTTTATTCTACAAATTTGCAAAAACTATTTTTTCATTGTTTTATTTGTTTTTTTTTTTTTCAAAGTTTCAAACTTCACAAACTTAGTGAAGTTTATTTTTTTTTGTTTTTTGTTTTTTGTTTTCACTTGCAGTTGTAGTTGGGTGTTGCATTTCCAATAAAAAACAATGAGCAGCAGTGAGGGTAGTGAGGGTGAAGAGATTCAAATGGCAATGCAACATAGAGGTAGAACCATAAATAGGGTTTCTTCAGGTAGTGAAAGTGTTGTAAACAACTTGTGGGTTCAAATAATACCATTTGATTGCCCTTCTCAACTCCCCCAAAATCTATGTAAAGGGGCTTATTCAATCCTAAAAAGCCTCTTTCACAATTTGCAATAACCATTGACAAAGAAAAAAAAAATTCAGGGGGGAATAGAGTGTGGTTGTGTCATATTTGCAACAAAGAATTTAGGGGCAGGTACATACAGGTTTATTCACATCTTTTGGGCATAGCTGAACAAAGCGTAAAAAGTTGTGATAGAATAACATTAGCTGAGAAGGCCGAAGTGACTAGGTTGCACATGGAGGGTGAGGCAACGAAAAAAAAGGATGCCATTGAAAGACTACACATGGTACACAAGTGTCTACCCAATTTGTGGATGTTGAAAGTGAAAGGGGAGAGGATTCTACCCAAGGGAAAGTGAAAGACTACTAGTACTATTGTTGCGGGGATGTTCAATGTGCAATCACGAGAAGCAGTTGACTCTTCTATTTCCAAATTTTTCTATTGCCAATGCTATACCATTTCATGTGTCACGTTCCCCTTTCTTCAAACAAATGTTCAAAGATGTAATTGCCGCTGATTCCACATATGTCCCTCCAGGAGAACACAAACTATGAACCAACCTTCTTAATAAAGAATATTCTAAGGTGAGTGTGGTGATGGAGGAGATGAGGCATACTTTGATACGGGTGGGCTGGTCTATTATTGTGGATGGGTGGACCAATATTAAACATCTGGTTACTCATCAATATCATTGTTACATGTCCTGCTTGCCCTTATTTTTTTGGAGCTATTGATTGTACAGGGAAGAATAAGGATGCAACCTTCCAATTTCAAATTTTAAAGCATGTCATTGAGGAGATTAGAGTCTTCTAGTATTGTAGAAGTGGCGACTAATTCAACCTGCGTACGTAAGTTAGCCGACATGATGGTTGTGGGTGCTTAGAAACACATTTTCTGGACTCCATGTTGTGTTCATTCATTGAACAACGCATTGAAAGTACATTGGAAACATAGATTGGGTGAAGACAATGGTGGCAGAGGCTAGACACGTGCAGATGTTCATTTGCAACCATCACATCATTAATACTCTATTCACAACTTTTGGAGGAAGAAATTCCTCAAGCTAGTAGACACTAGATATGTGCATCCTACATTCATTTTGTTGGATAGGATGGTTGAGTTTCAAGATCCTTTGTATGGTCAATGACATCATAGTGGTCTAGGTGGGGTAGATGTGTCCAAAAGCAAAGCACTTCTGAAGGAAGAAGGTGTGAAAGCAAATGGTGTTCGAGAGATGATTGGTGGTCAGACGTGAGATACATCACATCGATTGTATCTTTGGTTTTCACTATGATAAAATATGAAGATTTTGAAATCCCCAACCTCGATGAGATATCCATGTTTATAACTTGTAAATTAGTTTAGTTTTTCATTCTTAATATTTTCTAATTTTTTTTGTAACTTGTTTGTAGATATGTTTGCTCCTATCATCTCACCTGTAGTGGGGCTCATAAGATATGGGATACAGACTCTCCTAGTCTTGGCGAGAGGCGATTTATGGGAGACATTTGAAAGCAACATGCTTATAATGCAGATGAAGTTCAAAGCCATGTCATAGCAGGGTCCTAAGTTGGGATTTTATGAGGAGGCATATCAAGCCCATTGTGACACGATAGATGGAACACAATGAACACACTCCCGCTTCATATGGCAGTTAGTATGCTCTAAATCCCAAATGGTATGCTGCACATGACTTGGAAAGTGCCTCCATTCTAATGATGTAAGAAGTGAAAGAGGGCTCATGAAAGCCTTTCGAAAGATGTACAGTAATGAGGAGTCCACTCTTATTGCGGACCCAATGGCTATCCTTTGTCAATCTCTGTGGACCAACATTTGCAAACCAGAGCTTTGCAAGGACAGATAGAGCTACATTAGCTCAAGTAGACCAACTATTGGATGGTGGACATGTACATGGCCTCTAGGATTCAAGCGGACCAGACTTGAGGATTCTTGCCACTCGCCTCCTTTCACAGGTTGTCTAGTTCCTCTGCTGCTTAGAGAGGAATTGGTCCACATATGGCCTCATCCACTCTGTTAAGAGGAACCAACTTACCTCTCGATGAGCAGAGAAGTTATGTATCTGTTGCATAGTGCCTTGAGACTTCAGGATCGACAAGACTCCTATGTACAGTATTGTTGAGACTCCATTGTATCAACATCTAGTAGTGAGATGTAGATCCCTCGATTGATTTGCACAGATTGGATGACAAAGACTCAATAGGTGGGATTGGTTGAGATCCCCATTGCATGAGGCAGCATGATGCTGATAGTTCTAGTGATGACTCAGTTGGTTCACAAGTGGTTTCAGATGACTCTGACTTTGAGGCCATTTCTATTATAGTACTTAGTAATATATATTATATGTTCGTCTCATTTGATCAATGAATATTGTTTTTCATTGTCATATTTTGATGTAGTTGTATCCTATCTAGCCGTCAATGTTTCGATTGTAATTGAAACTATGTCTTATGTGAAATGACTCAATTCAGCTCCTAACATTGAAATATGTATTAAAGTATATCATATGTGATGATAAATGGTATCAATGTTCAGGCTTTCAGCTCTAAGTCTTAGTCTATTCATGTTATATTTGATTATATATATAAAATTATTTTAGTAGTTGTCCCCTAGCCGTCCCCAAGAAACTTTACATCCTAAGAGTCTTAGGTTATGCTATATGCTGACTCTATTTTATAATGTTTTAATTAATGCAAGATTTGAAGGGTTAGATCATTATAAAAAAATGCAAGCAATTTTCTACCTTTTGAAGAGCAGCTAGAAGAATTTCATGACCTGTTGTGTCTTACATTGCTTCAGAGATAAATATAATTATTCCACTATGTTTTCAGCTGTTTTAGGTATTTGTAGTAAGTAATGATATTATAAAACATAATCATAGAAGTTTCCTCTTTGTATTCATCAGTTGAAAACTCTGAACACCCACTGTATTGGCTGGAAAATGCCATTTCCTAGTAGAGTTTATTTAGATATGTTACAACTGAAAGTGTTCATTTGTGTAGAGAATAATATATTTTGGATACAAATAAAATAAGCCTATATTTTCAGCTGTTTTAGGTATTTGTAGTAAGTAATGATTATAAAACATAATCATAATAAGTCTCCTTTTTGTATTCATCAGTTGAAAACTCTAAATCCCCATTTTAGGTATTTGTAGTAAGTAATGATTATAAAACATAATCATAAAAGTCTCCTTTTTGTATTCATCAGTTGAAAACTCTAAATCCCCACCGTATAGGCCGGAAAATGCGATTTCCTAGTAGAGTTTTTTTAGAAATGGTTCAGCTGAAAGTGTTCATTTATGTAGAGAATAATAGATTTTAGATACAAATAAAATAATCCTGTGTTTGATTCATGATGGAAGCTTTTCTTGTGAAAGGGGTTTGTGTGTATTCTAATTCATCCTACTTTGTTTCAGTTATGGGTTTGGAATATATACAATATTTTTGCACACTTTAAAGCAAACCTTTATTGTGATTGTATACACTGGAATTGCCTAAGGGGACTGTCCTACAGTTGTCTTTGAATTGAAGAAACCAGTTTATTATAAAAACACTTAGACTGTGAGATAGTCATCTATTTCATAACAAGAATATATCACTGTACCTTCATTTAATCAGGGCTTGACGGTGGCAGTTGCCCCTTGAGATGCCATACGGCCCATAGGTTCTTGATTATACCTAACTTATTTAATGCAAACCCCTTGTATGGCTGGAAAATGCTCTTTTGTTGAAGAGTATTGATACCCCTTGTATGGCTGGAAAATGCTCTTTTGTTGAAGAGTATTGATAGTTGGGCATGGTTCTATTTGTTGTTCATTTATACCTATACCAAAGACCTGAAGGATCCAAATTCCAATTAGATAAGGGCATGGATAATTTTTAAGGGGTAGATTGTCAAGACCAAGTGATATACATAACATTGATTAACTTATTGATTGGTAAAACTCTATTACGGCAGTAGTTAATTGTAGAAACTTAAATGAAAAGACATACTTGTTACATAGAATGTAATATGAACACCAACATTGACCTTCATTGCTGGAATTTAATCAGAGAATATGCTCAACCGGATAATAATACATTTGAAACATCCCTAAGAGACTTTCATGTAAAGAAATATTTCCTTCTTAGACAATGGTGAGGATGCAGTCTAGGGTTTGCTAGGCCCGCTTATGTACATATTTGGGATAGGATCATAGAACCCAATTTCACTTGCATGTATCACCATGTTCACATTGTATGGGAGATATTAAAAAAGATTGAATAATGATATCACTAAAATGTGGAACTCATCTAGAGGTAGTTGGGCCTAGAATGTTCAAAGTATGGAACAATGGGCATCATCTTGGAAAAGTTTGTGGAATTCGTTTGACTTGGTTACATGGTCTACTCCGCCTTGTTTACTTAGGCTCCAGTGTTATGCGGGGATACGTCCCCTAGATTTTGGTGACATCCCAGACTTTGCGGGGACTTGGGGACATGGAGGGGACATCCCCTATTTTTTTTAGATCTTTCAAAAAATGTCTAATGTTTTTACTTTTAAAAAATTGTTATTTTTACGAAGAACATTAAATTATAATCTTGAAAGTATTTGAATAGAGTTTAAATCCCTAAATTTCATTGAATAAAGTTAAAATATTCAAATATTAATATTTTATATATTATTTTAATAGCCGTCCCCAAAATTTGGGAATTTTTTCCCGTCCCGGAAACCCCATCCCTCCGTCTCCTTGTCCCCCCATCCCCAAGACTTAGGTAACTATGCTTTAGTCCTTAATAAAAATAAATTCAGTAGTACTGCCCGTAGGAAAGTGTCATTACTAAAATGGCTTTCCTTCATAGAGTCGTATCTTTAAGTTCCTCTGTTCTAAGGATGTTAATTATCACTATTCCGTTCTATTTATTTGGCCAGATAATTAACACAAATACCTTCATTCATCAAAAAAATTGGCAAGCCATTATAAGGCACAATGTGGGAGACAGCAACTTTGTTCAAAGCATTACAGAAAAGCATATGCCCAACATAAACTGTGTGTAAATGGTAAAAGGATAAGTGTGGCCAATGTAGAGATATTGAGCACTGTGCACAGTTAGTTTTTTTTTAACTGCACTGCATATCACATGTATAAATGAAGGGAGGAAAAATTCAAAATGTCAGATGGGGCTGAACAAACACCGGACTGCCTATATATAGATAGGGCTTTCACCCCCTCACCCTCTATATATATGTCCGTATGCTGGGATGGGATGGGATGGAAATTTAGATACGGATTTAGAGCGCTCACCCCTATCTACCCTATAGAAATATATGGAGAGAGGTCGAGCCTTTAGGCATAAGGAGGCATAAGGGCGGGCCCCTAGGGGACATTTATGCAACGAAGGAGGCGCAGTTTATAAGGGAAATAGAAAAGGCTGTACAGAAAATGGTATCTTTTCCAGTGTAGCTTCCATTATGAACTGCCCAATGTATGATGCAATGTCCAAGAGGAGACAGCAAAATTTCATGTTTGATATGGCTATACACAATGGTCATCAATCCTCAACGTAAAAAAGGCCAATTACAATTCTTTTTGAAAATTGGATAGGAACATAGTTGTAAGCATTCATTCCCATTCCTGGTAGTTCAAAGTTCACAATTAGGTATGTTCATTCTTCCAAATGGTGAACCCTAAATATGTCATTCATTCGGAAGTAGACTGTTTTAACTGTACCGCACACCAATTTTACAAACAGGACGGAAATTCAAGGCATCTGATGAATCATAATGTGGAACAGGCACACTGTTTAAAAAAGGGGATATATAAGGACTGAACATCAAATTGCACGATTTTTATGTTAACTGACTTTGAGAATAACCTAGTGTATAATGCATTGTCCAAAAGGAGATTCCGTACTATTAGGTTTTAACATCATAGACAAAGGTTGATCATCAATATAAAAGCCGATTACCATTTTCTTTAGACATATGGACTGAACAATAGCAATACAAACAAACTTCCATGCACAACAATTTCTCTCCCCTCATATCAAAATTGGTGAGCTATGTTACCATGGAATATATCATTAGGAACTACTCATAAAGTTTAATAATGAAATCCAAACTTAGATAACGAATACGAAAGGAAAATGTCCAAAAATTAGATCAATCATTGCTCAGAAATGTCAAAAGTTTAATGACGAAATCTGAACTTAGACAATGAATATGAAAAAAAAAATGTCCAAAACTTAGATCAATCATTTCTCTGAAATGTCAAAGCAAATTATATCGAATATTTTCCCTTCTTGACCTTCATTTGATGAATTATGCATTCAAACAAGAGAGAGGGCTCAAATATAGTATGAAATTGGTCAAAATGTGGGACTAATAAGGACAACATAAAAATGTAATAAATACAAATACAGTGAGCCAACCGTGGCCTAACAAGGAAAAAAATAGAATTGATCAGACAAAAGAGAATATGCCTAATTTAGGAGTTCCAAATGACCACAACGTACAGCCAAAAGGAGAGGGATTGAAGTGGTTCAAGTGCCTCCTTCAACCCAGAAAATCATAAACACTAGGAAGATCATTTGAAAGTCTTTAAGAACCCTATAAAGATTTACAGCAAGATGACAGGTATGCTTGTTGATCGGCAAAAACACTTCCAGGATCCTATATTCCCAAGTAGCTAAATGGCTGCATACTCAAATTCTCATTTTCAAAAGAAAAATATCAGACTTAGAATACAGCTGGCAGTGCCTGTCTGCACCAGATTTTGACCAACTTTCCAAGGTTCTACCGGGGATTGTTATGGGTTCAACCACCATTTGGGGGTTTCAGTGTTGTTCCATCTCACTGCCAAACAGAAAATATACGTTATAATCAGTCCATTTGTGTTTCAGGCCAAAACACAGAATACAACTACAAATTAGTTTCTTGCAACTTCAAGAAATGGAAAACCTCAACACAATAATCAGGAAGAATATCAAATTAAATCAAAGAAAAAAAAACTTTAGCCAGGCTGGAAGAGACATAAGGGCACACAAGTGCCACAGAACCCAGAGATGAAAACAGGACCATGGGACACATCAACAAGTGTTTGATGTGGCGTGCACGGAAGCCACCTTAACCACTAGGTCTAGAGAATCAACCAAGAGATGGACAGTGGCATCCACAAGCCAAGTCAACAAAAGATGGAAAAAACTCGAAGTAGCCAAGTTGTTATAGAAAGGACAAGTAAGATGTCATTTTAGACATAGTTATGAGATTCAGCAAGATGGCTTGATAAAATATTAAAATCTGAGTATTTGCAATTTAAAATGGTTTATCCATTTGCCACATTTCATTCCTACTGCTTTCTGATCATTCTCTCTTAATGCACAATAATTTAAGCTCTGTAGTGACTTAATTGCTGATCCATAACAACATATTGAATTTACTTGTTGCACTGTATTGTCATTTTAAAGTAGAGTGACATTATGATATTTTTCTAGACCTCCTTCTCGTGGAACCTTTTGCTTGAATGCTAGAAAAGTTCAAACAAAATAATAAATTTGCAGACAAATGCATAGGAATGTTGAATGTTGATCAAATTTGCCTACAAATAACAGCTTCAATATCAAGCCGCAGGTCTGCATAGGGTCATCCCCTGTTCTACAGCTGAAATCTGAAAGAACACCGAAAATTTACACCCTCACACCAAGTAAAGCATGTAGATAAACAAACCTTGGATGCCCTAGGATCAGGTATTCCAATAATGATCGTAAATCCAAGCAAGTGTCCTTCACCTAGCAAAGGGCCCAATGTGTGTCTTTGGCACATACACTCTCAACGGCATATAACATATTGCAAATTGCATTTAGACCTCACTCATTAGACACAGTGGGGACATGTGTTAAAATAGTTTTAAATAAGGCCTTGCACATGCATGTATGCATGATAATTTCATGCTTTAAAGCATGGATTTTTTTTATATGTGCAGGGGGTATGAGAGACTTCCAAGGTTAATGAAAATCCAAATACACTACAAGTGGATGGATGAACCGAATGCCCAATTCACCTATACGATACGCCATCATACATAGTTTGGCTTGGGGGAAAGGATGGAGGTGGAGGAGCAGGCAGCCTCAGTGCCACTAAATTAAATCACCATATGACCATAGAGCTATGAAGGAGGTGTTGCGCCATGTGTAAGCCACCACAAGATATTATGTGGCGAGGAATGTAGATGGCAACAAGCTTATGAGTGTGGCACCTCTAGAAAAATTGAGATAGGTGTTGCTCCTTCAATTTGGTGCATTTTGGACAGGCATATCTGATGATGGGTCACATGCTTCTAGGTCTGCCTAGGAATGCAGTGGATAACTTGTTTTACTTCTAACTCTAGATCTTATTCTATAATCGTGTTCTACAAAGATGATTATTCCAAAAACCCTCATTATCCCAATTGCCTGGAAGAATTTCATTACAACATCTTTCAAGTCATCTTTCAAGTGAGGGTCTTCCATTAGGAACCCAAACACCCCCCCGTGTTTTCTTCACCTTCTGCAATAAGTGTTTTACCTTCAGAAGACATAAGCAAATCTGGAGCCAACTACATCTACATATCTAACGTTTGTTGGTCTTGCAAAAGAGAAGCTTCCAATTTGTTTCTACCACTACTGCCAACCTAAGACTGCCTCAAGGAGGGTTGCAGCACTACATAAAAATGTTACTCATGTTTTGCACTCAAACATAGAGCTATGAAGGAGCCGTGTGTAAGGCACCACAAGGATTTAAGTGGCAAGGAATATAACTGGCAACAAACTTATGAGTGTGGCTCTTTTAAAAGATTTGAATTGCTCTTTCAATTTGGTCCATTTTAGACAGAAATGTTAGATGATGGGTCACATGCTCCCAAATCTACCTAGGAACTGGGTAGCCAGGTACGGCCCAACATGGTCTGGGCACAAGTATGGGACGTACTTGGGATGGGTACGTGCCCTAGTATGCCGGGGAAACGTCCCAGGTACATGGTATAATACCCGCCATAAAAAGTGATTTTTTTCCTCTCTTTTTTCTTTTTTCTAAGTTACAAGTACTTATCTAAGCTTGACCAATGAATATCATGACATTTGGCATTGAATTATCAATAGGTTTGTGGTTATTTAGCTTGTTTTGTTTACTCTATGCATATTATATGGTTAATTTGCTTTTTTATTTATTTTTAATATGTACGCTGAATGCGTTCCTAATGGTGGGAGTCCTGCCGGAAAGTGTCAAGCCTTTCCGGCAATGACTTTTACTGGTAGCCGGATTCTTAAAATCAATTTTTTTAATTTTTCAACAGGCAGATTTTTTAACTTTTCAGTGTACCTTGACATAGATATTTTCTGCAAATAGATATTTTACTATCACTTTATTAGAGAGCATTTACTGCATAAAATATCATACCGTCATTATTTTTCTATATATTCACTGTTCAGACTATAAGCAATCCAAACCATGCCATGTTTTAACCAGATTTGGTTTATTGTTTTTAACAAAGAAAGCCATGCGGCTTTCCTTTTTAACTTCCTTGAACTCCGCTATATAGCTTGGGATTTCTCTATCATCTCCAACAACCTCAACACTGTCCTGATTTCATCCATTGAACCTAGCTTTTTCTTAGGCCCTGTTGTTGCAGAGAGCTTTCGATTCCTGTGTAACTTATTTCCTGCAAGATCCATGGACTCGGTATTTTTATTACCATGCCCCTGAAATCCAGGTCCTCGTGATTGGTGCTTTGTCGTTGCGGCTGCATCATTTAATGGAGGAATATTGAATTGTCTTGAATCCCAATCCATTATTGAAAATTAGTTGGCCAACAGAAGAAATCTCCGCAATATAACAGAAACTATACCTGTTTTGATGTTCTTTCCATTCCTTTTTACTAACAATACATGGAGACCTAGGGTATACATTAGAAAAAGCCTCATATTTCGTTGGACCCCATCCTTGGACATTGCTCAGAAACTGTAACTTTTCTTCATTCTTCCCTAACAATTTCAGAAAAATTAAACTATTCCAACAATTCATTTGCTGACCTCAACATACCAAGAGACGTTTGAGTATTAAAAGTACATACCAGGAACACATTTTACGATTTTTCCCAAGGCTTGTGTAACACGTAGGAAAAATCCTCATTCCTTCCAATTAAAATGATATCCTCTGGTAGAGGCACATCCATAGCCTGTCGGAGTGGGCCACAATCGAAGATCAGGACTGGATAGGATCGAATGCACAAAGAAAACCTTGTGTGTAGTAGTGAAATCCATAAAGCTCAAGGAATAAGCTTGTCTTCAACAAAACAAGAAAATGTTCATTAATGCATAAACTCATCCATTAGCCAAAATGTGCTTAGGAAGGTACATTATATAGTGAGAAATTAGGTCACCCAAAAAAGGTAATTAACTCAACTCACAATTAGAAAATGACTTAAAGTACATTCCCCTAATGACCTATAATTAACCTAAGAAGGCTAATTAGACTATGTAGGTAAAACCACATAGTAGGCAAAAGCCTACACCCACACCCCCCTTAAGCATAGCTAAGGTGGGTAGAAGAAAAGGTGGGTACCAGCAACAAGGCCTGATGAGGTACCCATGTACAATGCAAATCTTTCATAAAGTGGAGAAAAGGAGAAAACCCAATGGGAAAAAACTCCCCCTCAAACAAGAGAAAAGAAGAGAAGGTGGGACTAGAAAGACCCACTCGAAACTAGAACTCCCTGTAGCCATCTTATATCCTACAAAGGAGCCTCCCGAAGTGACTGTAAATTAGAAGTAGATGCAGTGAAGAGTGGATCACAATGGAAAAGTGAATGAATCTGCCAAGTGGTTGATGGATCTCAAAACAAGGTGTGGTTCCTATACAAGGAACTATGCTCTTCCTGCAAAGCAGAAGAGACAACTACTCCATGAAGGGATGGTGTATCCAAAGTAGCAACTAAGAAAGAATGTGGAAGGCCCTACAACTATGTACTAGACTGCCCAATGTCTGATGAGTCTTGAATTGAGGTGCTTGCTCCCCGAAAAGTTTGCGGTGGATAGGATGTAGGTGGATCAAGAAATAACTCCTCAAAATCTGGAAGGTGACAAGAAGATAGTGGAGGTGGGTCCTCATTGCTACTGTAGTCATATGTGCTAGAAGAGAAGTCCTCATCATCAGAAATGTGCTCAGGATCTGAAATGTCATCAAGTACAGGTGAATCCGATGAAGAATCCGAAGGAGAGACAAAGTGAGAGAAGGAATATAGCCGAGTCTGATGATCAACTACACCCATTGCAATGATAGTATCATTGTGCAACTCTCGAACATACACTGAATCTAGAGTGAACACAACTCGCATTGATCCGAGGGACATTTGACATACTAGAAGTTCCTTATTTCTCCCTAATTCAGTTGTACACAGAAGAGCTTGTCAGCAGCTTCCAGACACCTTTCGAACAAGGTGAAACAAATGTTGTACGTAGGAGATACCGTCCGTGCAAGATCAAATGCAGTGGACAGAATGGAAGGCACAGGTGCAGTGGTAATGGCACTATGAAAGATCACAAATTGGCCTATTGGGAAGCCAACAAGTGGCGACGTGCAAAAAGAATTGGAAAAAATTGGTTTCAGTTTCAGTCTCCGGTCTTCGACAGTCAAAAGTGGGACCCGACCACCTTGTCACCACAGTGGCACGTCAACAAGAGGAGTCATCCATTTGGCATTATTTTCCAACTCACCACATTGCCAAGTCACGATTCTATGGAGCACTTAAACCCAAGTGTTATGTAATGCCAAGGCAGATTCAAATACATTGGAGGTCCTTTAACCAACCAATGTGGTGGAGGCATTTGAATATAACTTCCCCCTACTCCTATTCCCACATATGTAGACTAACCTATGCAAGCACTTAAATGGTATGCGTTAAAACTGTTTTGGGAGGGGCCCGCATGGCAAGTGGTAGACTTGGAGATTTTGGTGGGATTAAATTTATCCAAAACTACATTAAGCCAAGAAGACATTGACCGATTTAAAACAGTGGAAGGTTATATTTTAATAACCTTTATTTTATTATCCCCATCAATGTGAGATATGGGCCCACGTGGAGAATAGTGGCATTAAAATGGGATGATTATCCCTTATAAAATGCTACATGGAAAGCCTATTAAAAGGCTACAGTATTATATTTATCCCCAAATTAGTTTTACCCCCTATACGGGATTTGTGCCAACGTAAACCAAAGGATATGTATTATATCCTTACAATTCAGGCATGTAAACAATATAAAAGGCCCCCTAAGCCTTGAGCAAAGGCATTGCAAATTGAATCCAAGACTTTCGAGCTTATGAGTTGTGACAACTTATTATAAGCATTGTGAAAATTTGTAAAGCCTTTAATCGTATTCTTAGGTTTATTATTGTGAATTGTAAAAGACTAATTTTTAAGCTTATTATTCAGCTAGAGAGCCATTTTGTAAAAGACGAGAGTTGAAGAGCCCATCGATTTGTAACGATAAGATCGTCAAAGAGGCCTGAGAGCCCAATCGTCAAAGAGGCTATGAGAACCCATTGTAACGACATTATTGTCACAAAGACCGTGAGAGCCCATTATAACAACATTATTGTCGCAAAGGCCGTAAGAGCCCATTATAACGACATTATTGTCGCAAAGGCTGTGAGAGCCCATTGTAACGACATTGTTGTCTGAGAGGCCCGTGTATCCAAGTGAGTCGTTTGTCAATTTGACGAAGCAGTCCTCACAGAGACTAACGGTCGTGCCAAGTGCCCGTAGTATAGATCCAGGAAGATGTCAAAACTGACACAGCCCGAGCCTGAGCTGAACAGCCGAGTAGCCAATGCCAATAGACATTGTTGTGAGTCACAAGCCAGTAGCCTGAGCCAGGTCGTCCGATGATGCAAACCAAGAATTGATTGATGTAAGAGTTATTTTTCTACATCATTTATATATTAGTTCATCATTGAACAAACTCGGAGATGTACCCAAATCGAGTGAACTTCGTTATCATCTTGGGGTTCATTGTTGTCATGATTATGTGATTTTGTTTTATGTTGTGTTTTGCAACTTCTTGCCACTAATTTTAAGAGTAAATCACACTTAATCGAGAAATTTTAAAGTATCCATGGAACGGGAAAAACTAAGTTAGTTTTCATAACACCTTGTTTTCGGATCAAGCATACGCTAAGTGAGTAATCTGGTAGACGGATAGAAGATTAGTTGATAGTGAGAGAAATACAAAGAACATTATTGAATGCTCCTCCACTCACTTCAACAAACCTTCTCCCAAAAACCTATGTAGAAGTGTTGTCACCCAATCGTACATGGGACATGTCACATGGCTCCAAGTGAACTCCACGTGTGAAGAGGCCATATAATGTGATGCACCAAAATTAATACCCCATGTAGGAGTTGGCAGTACAATTGTAAATAGGGCTCTCCCCTTCATTTTCTCCTTTCCTAATTCTTTCTCTTTCCATTTTCCATTGTCATTTGCCTTGGAGGATTCATGGGTTGATGAAAACAGTTTGATAGACTCAGGGACACCTATGTTGTTTTTCTTAAGAAAACTCGTGAGGTGGTCAATCTACTTCTTCATACATTTGTTTTCATCATGCTTCCCTGTACAATACCCACATTTGATCCTCTCTTTCTTGGACTTAACATTGGAAGAGGAAGTTCCGGAGTTTGATTTTGAGGTGAGATCATTTTGATCCTTCTTGTTGGCATGATCCTTGTTATTTTATTTCTTCTCTTTGTTTGAAGCCTTTTGTTTCTCGTGTCTAGCAAATAGTGCATGTGGTTTCGAGGACTTCATTGCACCCATTTGAATAAGCTTGTCTTAATCGCAAGTTAAGTCAACAGCAAAACTGTCCAAGGACGACATGGTCCATATAGCTCCAGTGGTACTCCTGGTAGCGTGGAAGGTAGAAACAAAGAAAAAAGAGTTGGAACCTAGTTTGGCAAGGATGGAAAAAACCAATTGATCATCCTTTTTGTCTATGCCGCATAGTTTCAACTGCAACCTGAGTGATTTGAATTTGGTGAAGAGGTCTTATATCGTGTCAAAGTTACCTGGGCCCAACCCGATGAGCTCATTCTCCAACTCATGACCTCTCATTATGTCTTGCTTCCCAAAAAGTCCTTCCAATATTGTCCATACTTCATTAGTAATTGCAGATTCAATATGAAAGAGCAAGTCCGGAGACATTGAAAGACATAATAGACCCTAGGCTTCATCACTTTTGTTGTACCACTTCACCTTCTCTGCATCTAGTGTCGGTTTTGTTTCTATACCCATAGTGATCTAGTGTAAACCTTTATTCAAGAGGATTTGTAGTTAGACTTTCCACTCGTGATAGTTGAATGGTGTAAGAAGTGGAACATGAGACGAATCCATTGCAGTAGATGGATATGTGTTGAACTATGTGTGCTTGAAAGATTGGGATATGTAAGCCCCCGAAACTACAAAGGTTCAAGTTTACAAGGCATGAGAATATTACCAATGCGTAGAGCTCGAAAAAACTCGCACTTCTAAAAAAATAGTGCCTGAAAAGGAGCTATCGACTAAAAGTTTTGAAGTTTTGAAAACCCAAAAAATAGCCTCTATCACGGTTTTGAGCTTGTCAAACAACTTCGAAAACTCGAGTCGGGGTTTTTGCGCTTGCTCAACACCTTCGAAAACCCGACAAACATTGCAGGGGTTTTCACCTTGCTGGACACCTTGGAAAACCCAACAAACACTGTTGGGGTTTTCACCTTGTCGAACACCTTAGAAAACCAGACAAACATTGTCAAGGTTTTCACCTCAGAAAACCTGACAATTGCATCTCAGTTTTGCACTTGACAAACAAGTTCTAAAACTTGGTGTTTAAATTTGACGTCCGTGCGCCTGTCGTTGGGGTTTTGTACTTGTTCAACACCTGGGAAAACCTGAAAAAGTCTTTCGAGGTTTTCAACTTGCCAACAGGCCACGAGACCCAAAACGTGTACAGCAATGGTTGGAACCCAAAACGTGTTAGACAGGGGTCGAAACCCGACACTTGACAAACAGGTTAAAAAACTTGAAATACACTATATAGATCAGGGATCGAGGTTAGACCGCAAACTGCAAGTTATATGTCTACGTGTTAAGATGTCACGAAGTACTGAAAACCCAAAATGCACTGCATTGACCAGGGTTCAGAGGTTTGACTATAAGTTACAAGTTTTGTTGATATGTTGAGATGTCATGATTCCCCGAAAACCCGAACTTAACAATGTGCACCAAAAGCATGAAAAACACCATGTCAAATTTTCCGACTTATCGAACAACCTAAAAGGCCCAAAATGCACAGACAGCAAGAAAATTGCAATGAAAACTCCAGATCTTGAAAAAAATGTCCTCCACACAAAAGAGGAAATACCCACCAAATGTTTCAAAAAAACCTAGAAATGGTTTTCCTTTTTTATTTATGCACCCAAACGGTGCAAATTTTGCAGATTTCAAAAAAAAATCTTCGAACCCTCCAAAAATGGCCCAAATCACCTGTCATAGAACTATGTCGTGTGCACAGCCGAGTTTAAGGTTTTGGGGCCTTCTGAATTCAACGACGATATTTGTTTTTCACTTAGAAACTTCGAAGGAACAGATCTGCATGGATTTTCCGTAAACCCCAGCAAACTCTTGAAAACTAAAATCAATGAAAAAACAAATACCGAATAAGCTAGAATGCTAGATCTCTCACAACAATTGCAATGGCATTCGACTACCAGAAATGCTCTGATATCAGGTCGAAGTGGGCCACAATCGAAAATCGGGACTAGATAGGATCGAATGCACAAAGAAAACCTTGTGTGTAGCAGTTAAATCCACAAAGCTCAAGGAAGAAGCTTGTCTTCAACAAAACAAGAAAATGTTCATTGATGCATAAACTCATCCATTAGCCAAAATGTGGATAGGAAGGTACATTATATAGTGAGGAGTTCGCTCACCCGAAAAAGTAATTAATTCAACTCACAATTAGAAAATAATTTAAAGCACATTCCCCTAATGGCCTATTATTAACCTAAGCAAGCTAATTAGACCGTGTAGGTAAAAACCACATAGTGGGCAAAAGCCTACACCAACATAGCCTGCAAGAGCATGTTTGCCATATTCATTTTCTCAATTTCATTGTTATTACCTACTAATGTTACAATGAGACCACATTATTTTCAGGAATTTTGACAACAGCCCACATGCCTTGTGTATACATCCACACATTGCATACATATCTACTTGGGCACAAGCAATCACATGTACAAACAAAATGACATGCCCAAGAAGCCCAACCAATTTCAAGCCATAGAGCATACTATTAAGAGATCTACATAGGGCAGATGCTTATGCGTATACTCATACTCCTAACCATGCCCAACTCAAGGATAAGAATAGAGACATGCCCAAACTCCCATTTTCCCTCCGCTAGGAGGTTGTTGCCGCATGTCTGTAACAGGGACGAATGGAAATCACTTCATTTTCAACCAAGCGAGCTACCCAGAAAGCTACTCACCTGCACCCTTGCCAACCTTCTCATCAAAAACTAACCCTGAGTTGTAATGCCAATCTTTGTTTTGCCCAACGCACAAGGTAGGAATGAACAAATAGAGGCGGTGCCATTTCTCCAAAGTGGCCGACACACCTGAATCCGCCCTCAAAGAGACAAAACCAAACCAAATATAAAATAATGGAAACGATTGGGGCATTAACCTAAACTTCTTAGTATTTTACTATAGCATTTACTCCAACCAACAATAAATGAAATCACAAATTTTTTGGCTATTTATTAAAAAGTTGTATTTATACGAGGGAACCAATGAAAAGTTGCAGAGGACACTCGAGAAACATCAGGGGAATCCACATTTTGATAAGAAGTAATTAATTAAATATTATTAAGGTAGCAACTTCTTTACTGAGATTTTAGTATGGTAGATCTTAAATTTGGGAAAAATGTTATTAAGAGAAAAATGAGTACATCCATATATTCAAAAACATAACTAAACCAACATTGGCACTAATGATATGTGCAAATTTATACTAAAACAGAAAACATACAAGCTGTCTCCATTTCGATTCTAGCGCCAATAGCCTAAGAAAACATATCCGTGCGTAAAATTTGACAGCTTTATAGTGTCAAATTAAACCCACTGTACAATACATGATGTAAACTCAAATTTAGTTTGCGATTTTATTTTGGTGTCAATAAAATAACAGAAAAAATTGTATTCCATGAGACCACAATTCCTTTAGTCATTTAGTTAAACAGTTCACATGCTTTGTGTATGCTTCACCATTTTGTATACAACATTAACAACTACAACATTTTACCAAAATATACTTTCCCTTATGCTTTGATAGATGTTCACAACCTGTTCTAAAGCTCCCATTTTAGCACAGGTGGGAGTATGCTGACAAAGGTTGTGGAGTCTAGCTTTACACCTTCCATATAAATTTGCTTGAAAGTTTTGATGGACTTCCCAGCAAAACCATTTTGTCCATTTTCTGCAGTCACTGCAGTCCACCAGACATCTTATCAAGGCATTTTGTCAAAAAGTTCACATATATTGTGTATGGTTTCCCATTTTACGTACGTACCTACAAAGGCACTCATAACTACATCTAACAAAACTCAACTATTCACTATACTTTGATGGATGTCCGTAATCTGTTCTAAATCTCCCATTTTGGTAGAGGTTCAAAGGATGTTGGCAAAGGTTGTGGAGTATTAATTAAGTGGTTCCTAGCTCTATTAGATGATTAGGGTATTATGAAAATATGCAAGAGGTTGTGTGTGGATATTTTTGTTTTGTAGACTTTTCTTAATATATTTCCTCAATAGTGGACATGTAGCGAGGTTGCGGTGTAAAAATTACAAGGTACATTCGAGTGTGACCCATGTTTACAAATCTTAAAAATGTAGCCAAACATACTATGCAGTGGGTTAAAGCAGCCCAAAACCTCACCCACAAGTTACCAAGCAAGTAATGTGCATAGAATCAAAAGAAGATGCCTAGCAAATGTAGGTGCTTCATACAAGTAATTGGAGGAAAGTTGCATGTGGCTTCAATTAGAATGTCAATTCCTAGAGAAACTGACCAAAGAGAAAGGAAAAATGGAACAAAAATGGCAAAAGCTGAATTAAGAGGCATAGCCTGAATTCCATAAACAGATGGATAGTACACATTTTATTAAGTTGTTGAGGATAATGCTCAAAGAATATTTAAGAAATATGGGTTACAGGAGCTAACGAGCAGGGAAAGGAGGATAGAAGTAAAATAATATTCTTTGTAACAAAATTTTGGTAGGCCAAGCCATACTTACTACTAAATCAATACAAGAGGCTCAATTTACCAACACTTAAACGTCTGCACTTGGTTACTTGACAGACTCATAAAATTAGTTACAGTAGTCAAGGGATTCAGAAGCAACATCACTTTTGTTCTGAGTAGTCAATCCTGGTACTGGTACTACTTGGCACTCAAAATTGCACCTGTCCCAAATCAGGGTGATTTGGGGCTTTGAGGCAACATGGGACTGTCTCCAAGTTGTGGGACCTTGCACTTGAGACAGAATTCCAAAGAAGGCTAGCTTCCTCTACCTATTTCTACTGCTAAAACTACTCCTAGGAAAGGAAATGCAGCTACCTAGCACTACTCTATGATTCCAAGGGACCAAGGTGAGAAAGAGATCCATAAAATGGAAACCTGAGCTAAGGGGAGGTGATAGCACTAGAAAGAGGGTGATGAACACTCTCACATGAGTGAAAATAAGGGAAAGTGCGCACAGGGAAGGCAGACATGCGTGCCACAGTCCAAAACAACATTCACACACTCACTTTCATGGAGCACAACAGAAACGAAACTTGCAAGGGACATGAAGAATGCACAACAAACCAATATAGCAAAGGAAAGGCAAGAAGATGCAACAAAATACAAGTTAGAGTAGAGAATAGCCAAAAAAACAAGACTTTTATTGCTTCCAAATGATGCACAGTCGATTACAATAGTGGAAAGAGGCAAGTATCCACATGCAATGAACCAAATCTGAGGCTTGCAACTCAAAATGCCAAAGGACACTACTCTGAATAATGCTCTTAACAAAATCAAGAGGGTCCAACCTTTACAGATGAGAATTATTTAACAATATATAGAAGAAGGAAAGGAGAGGAGGGAAAGAGAGAAACTCAGATTTCCAATTACAACCACCAACAACAAGCAATAAATGCCTACAAATCCGCCTGTAGCACTGTCAAATCTGCCTTCCCATGTCAGGTTAACTTGCAGAAGAAGAAGACCAAATCTAATCAAATATGGGTGGTTGATTCAACTGGATGTGTGCACTAATGACTGAAATCGCGTTTCCCCATTTTCACCTACCAAATCCTGCCCAAATCTAATTTTGAAGAGTCCAACGTGTAGCCCACGTCAGCAGCCTTCCAGCAAGACCAAGCACATATGAATATGAGCTCTGTAGTGAAAGTTATGGCGATTTGAAGATCTGTAGTGCAAGATAAACACACAAGACACATGGCATGATCTAATCAGCAAAAGGATTCAATTGACTATCTGTTTGTTTTGTCTTTTCTACCATGTGTCATGCATTCATTCGCCATAAGGATTCAGCGCACAGATGGCATGTTCTGATAGGTTGTGTGTCATGCACTTTATCTAACAAGTTCTCGGGAGCGACATGTGGCGCTCAGTGACTGGCGCAGAGGGTTGTAACTTGGACGCATGCGCGGGAGCAAGAGGTGCGAAAGGAAGGAATGCACGAGTCTGCAAGCACGCGCGAGAGGGAGTGCGGAAATGGGAAGAAAAAGTGCATATCTGCAATGGTATGCAAATGTGCAAAGAAGAAGGAGAAACGTGTAACTCAAGGATGCGCGGAAGCACATGCGCAAGGTAAATGCGCAAGAGGGAAATGAGAATGGAGAACGAGTACGCACGAGGAGATACACAAGACTCAGGAAGGAGTGTGAATGCGCAGAAGGGTGCACACGAAGGGAGAATGAAGGGAGATAGAAGAAAAGAGAGGAATGGCGAAGCGCACCGGGGTGCGCCAAAAAAAGCGAAGAAAAGGAAGAAGCAAGGAGCAACGCGCAAGAAGAACTGTAGCCAAGCAAATGCACCAAGGAGACAAGCGTACATGCAATCTGAAAACTGGATGCCAGAGCCAGATTGGAACAACAAGTTGTCAAAATAACTAAGGGAGTTATTTTCAGCAACAGTATTGTTACAAATATGGGGTTCCAGTATTACAATACAGCAATTTTTTGATCCCGGGTACGACCGTACAAAAAAAATATTAAAAATATTAAAAACTACAGCCAATAAGCATAATTTGGCACATAATATGCATAGGGTAAACAAAATAAGTTAAATAACCACAAAACATATTGATAATTCAATGCCAAATGTCATGATATTCGGTGGTCGAACTTAGAAAAAGTACATGATGCAAATGTCACAATGTATACACAAAAATTCAAGATAAATCAGTATATCCATTATATTCATAATCAAATTGCTCAGCCTATTCATTATATTCATGATAACATGATAAAATGAGTGTCAAAGTGGCTTTTAGCCTTTTAAGGTTTCCTTGTCCTTTTTAACGTTTTTTAATTATTTTCTGAAGTTCGCATTTGACTCTTTTTTTTTAAATAGAAAATTTAAAAACTATTTCCCCCCTATGGTACATAGGCAGTACCCACTGTAATGTTCCCTTTTCAGAATTAATTTTGGATACCCGAAGCCTATTCTTATTATTTTCCATAGGCCAAGGGGAAAGTAAAGAAGGAAATAAATTCGTTTAAGTGGTCCAAGAGTATTTTTATATTTTAATTGGAAAAAGGACACTTATATTATATTTTTAATCCAAAAAGTAGAAATAGAATAAAATAATAATAGAATAATGAAATAAAGAATTCTAGTATGGGGGTGCCAAAGATAGAATGGGTTGCATGAGAATCAAGATCCTATTTTTAGGATGGGGCGCCGACATGAGAGAGAGGATAAGGGAATTTTTATTGTTTGTTGAGCATGCTTGTAACTCCAACAAGTGACGCCAATTTTAGAGGTGGTCTTAGAAGTTATAAAAGCATATTTAGGGTTTATTATTACAATCATCTTGGAAATTTATCTACTTCATTGTCTGCAAGTAACTTTTGCTTCTGCATCAGCAATAGAGGACGAAAACCCTCTTTCGCACACAGATCTGAAGACGGAAACCCTCATATCTAAGCGTGGCAATACCATTCAGGGGTTGCAATGATTATTTAGGGTATAGGTATTCATCCATTTCAGCTAGGGCATCATATTCAGGATTGTTTTAGAAACCAGAACAGCGAGTACAGCTAGCGCATCATATTCACAGTTGTTTTAGAATCCATAATAGCGAGAATAGCTAGGACATCCCCCAATGGAAACGAATTTCAATATTGACGCCACATCTAGAAGCAGTTTTCAGTCATAGCAATTTGCATGTTCTTATCTTCTGTGAGAAAAATTGTATTCAAACATTCTAGTGTTTTTATTAAAGTTGATTTGAAATAAATAAATAATGTTTGTTTTTCTTACATATTGTGGTTTTTAATGTCAACAAAACAGATTATTACAGCTTTCACAGAAGTTAGTATTTCATATTGCTGCCCTAGGGTTTCGTGCAAATATCCAAATTTATCTAAAGTTATTTGGCAGGGATATTACAATGGTATCTGAGAGAATTTCCTCCCATCTTGTGGAAGAGGATTAAATAAAAAAAATTGCGGTTTTGAACTTCATGCAGGGTAGTGACAGAGAAGTCAGGTACCAGCAAAGGGAGAAAAAGTAGGTTTTCGAACAACCAAAGGAAGGATCAAGGCAGCAAGTTCCAGAGGTTGTTTTTAAGGAAAAGACAGAAGCCATGGGTAATAATAACAAGGATTCAGACGAGGCTTGTATTGACAGGCTTGTGCAAGACCAAGAACAGTTAGTTGACATGATGACTCAATTAGTCCACACCATACAAAACACGAATATGCAAAGAGCCTCAAATAGTGAGGGAAGTTCTTTGGGGGTGAACAATAACCAGCACACTCAAGAGTCCACAGTCACAGGTTCGATTGTTATGCTCTTTCAGCGTGATTTCCTTCGCAGGGAGGAAGCAATTCCAGAGGTGGAAATTCAACCATCTATAGCAGATGATATTGATGTCAGTTATGAGGAGTACATGGTACTTCCAAGATAAGTCACAACGTTCGTGTTCGTGTTCGACAAGGATAAAATTCGGATTAAGTTCAGTAAGGATAAAATTCGCAAAAAAAAAAAATCGTGATTAAATTCAATTAATATAAATTAGAAATTTTTTGTAAGAAAAGAATCCACCAAATTATCAAAATAGGTAAATTTCACTTAATAGATTTGATAGTTTAACTGCCACATTTATAAACCATGAATAATATATTAGACAAATAATTTTTTTTGAAGTTTTTTATATTTAAAATTTAAAATATTATTCAATTATTAATTTAATATTTAATATTTGATATTAAAAAATATATATCATTTATAAAATTATTTTGAAATACTTTGAACTTTGTAAAAGTTAAATCTAATGTTCTAAATATTAAAAAGTTAAAACTAAATAATGAAAAAACATAACATTTAAATAAAGTAATGAAAACATAAAAAATTAAAGAACCGAATCAAAATAAATAAATAAAAGATTTTAGAAAAACTAAACGCAAACCTAAAAAATTAAATCTATGCTCGACATGACCCAAGCAACTAATGGTGGTGACTGCACAAAATGCCCTCCTCTGCGAACTGCGTATCGTTTTATAGCTCCCCCAAGGCAATGATTTCCTTCGCAGGGAGGAAGCAGTTCCAGAGGTGGAAATTCAACCATCTATAGCAGATGATATTAGAAAAACTAAACGCAAACCTAAAAAATTAAATCTATGCTCGACATGACCCAAGCAACTAATGGTGGCAACTGCACAAAATGCCCTCCTCCGCGAACTGCGTATCGTTTTATAACTCCCCTAAGGCAATGGTTCGGCGTTCACAACGTTTGGGCTTCACAGCTTAAAATACGCAAACCAAATGCCCACCAACCAAATGCAGTTTATGTCGCGCAGTTCGCAGTTTACAGTGCCACTCTGCTATTCTTCTACCCGCCATTGGTGTATTCCCTTCTTCACACCCCAATCAAGCACAAAAATAGGTGAAGCCCCCCCGCAATTACCTCAAACAGTTTCGAAAACCCTCATTGCAATGGCCACACACAGTTTCAAAAACTCGTCGCTAAGTTTTTTTTCTTGTCGAACAACACGAATAAATCACAAATCTAATGCCTAGCCACGAATAAATCACAAATCTAATGCCTAGCCCCGAAAAGGAGATATCAGCCTATAGGGCAGCCTACATCACATCCAAAACCAACACCTTATGGGCAACAAAAAAAACCATTTCAACATGGTGGTTTTCAACAAGAGTTGCCTAAAACCAGTAAGGAGATAGAAACAAGAAATGGACTCGGAAGGAAAAAATTGTGTTCCACTTGCAGAGATCCATGGGGACCAGGTCATAGATGTCTTCCCAAAGAACAAGTGCACTATATAGAGGTGATATCAAATGATGAAGGGGAAAAAGAGGAAGCGGAAGTGGACAAAGATGAGGAAGAACCAATAGCTAAAAATAAAGGAGAAGAAAAGACTCCAGATGGTACTCTTCCTACACTTTTAGGTGCTCCCAAGTATCATCTTTTTAGAGTTTGTGGAGTACTACTGGGCATAAGGTAACTATTTTGATTGATAGTGAGGCAACTCACAACTTTATTGATGAGAGTTTGGTAGCCCTAAGAGGTTTGGAAACAAAGGATTTCTAGGGGTTTAATGTGACTGTAGCAGACGACTTTACTATTCCATGCACAAAGAGGGTGAAGGGATTGGAAATTACTCTTGGAAAACACAATGTCTGTGATGATTTCTACGTGGTGGGCATAAGAGAAACCAATATGGTTTTGGGAGTGCAGTAATGTGCATTTACTTGGAGAATTCACGCAAAATTATTGAATTATGAAGCTAAAATTCAAAATTGAGGAGAGGAGAGGTTGTAGTTCATGGTATGGTCAATGGAACACCTAGGGCGATTATGGCAAAGCAGATGGAGAGAGATTTTCTGTAAGGGGGCAAGTAACACAAGCAACCCATAGTTTGGTAAATATTTCCACTTCTAGTATTGATGATAGGTTCTTACCATGTGGATATGCGATCTATTTTGGACAAGCACATAGTACAATATTCATTGATTTTACCATTAGGAATTGCCACTGGATGGATGTTTCCAACACATTATAGAGCTGGAAACAGGTTCTAAACTTGGCATGATTATTCCTTACTGCCATCCTACGAGTTTACAAAGAGGAGACTGGGAAGGCAATTAAAGAGGCTTTTGAAGATATGGCATGTCTGGCCTAGTTCTAGCCCTTTTGCTTCTTCCATTATTTTGGTGAAAAAGAAGAAAGGGACAATGAGGATGTGCATTGATTACTGGGCTTTAAACAAGAAGACTATCAAAAACAGATACACAATACCTTATGATTGATGCATTGACAAATGAGTTACATGGAGCGGTATATTTTTTCCAAAATTGATTTGAGATTCTGGTTATCTCCCAAATTAAGGTAAGGGATGCAGATGTGTTCAAAACAACTTTTCCTTTTCATTGTGGGCATTTTGAATTCTTGGTAATGACTTTTGGTTTGAACCGATGCTCTAATTGCTTTCCAGTCATGCATGAACCATGTTTTTAGCGGAGCACTGGAGGAAAGTTGTTCTAGTCAGTCTTTGATGACATTTTGGTGTACAATAAAACTTGGGAAGAGCACCTAAAAAACTTGGATACAGATGCTGAATATTTTGGATCAAGAAGCTCGGTTTGCAGAAGAACCCATGTGTGAGTTTGGAATGACTAAAATTTTATACTTGGTACATGACATTAGTGCCCAAGGAGTACATGTTAATCAAGAGAAGATCCAAGGCAATATTAGATTGGCCCCCACTCACCACTTTGACACAGTTGAAGGGATTCTTTTGTCTTTGCAATTATTATAGAGCAGTTTGTAAGAGGGTTTTCACAACTTCTTGTCCCATTGACTGATTTGACAAAGAAGGGAAGTTTTCAGCTGGTCTGAAACAACCCAGACAACTTTTGGTAAACTCAAAGAGGTAATGAGTTCTTGCTCGATTTTGGCTATACTTGATATTTCTATTCCTTTTGTGTTAGACTGTGATGCATCAAGGGGAGGAGTAGGGGCTGTTTTGATGTAAAAGCGACACCCCATAGCCTTTGAGATTCAGAAACTTAGTGAAGTAGACCGTCAGGGTTCTCTATTTATGACAAAGAGATGTTGACCCTCATGCATGCATTGGAAAAATTTCGGCAATATTTGGTTTGACAGGTTTCTAGTCAAAACTGGTCACAATAGTTTGAAGTTCCTTTCTTGGCCAGAAAGGACTTGAATGATAGCCAACAAAAGTGGCTAAGTAAGCTCCAAACTTTTGATTTTGGCATAGAGTATGTGAAAGGGAGGAATAACGTTGTAGTACTGATGCCTTTATCTAGAAAACCTTTTCCATGTTCTATATCTGAAATCTCTACTGAGTAGAAAGTTTTAATAATAACGAAGTATGTACAAGAACTGGTTACACTAATGAAATCCTTGAGGGCAAAAATATAGGATAACAAGCGCAACCTACAGGGTGGTTGATGGTTCTTATTCTCTACAAGAATAGAATCTTTTTGGTACCTGAATCCAAGGTAAAAAGCAAAATCTTAAGGGCTGTCCATGATACACTTTTGGCTAGTCACCTAGGGTATTTCAAGACCTATAAGTAGATCACGGGGACAAATTCTTTTGGAAAGGACTCGAGGTAGAGGTCCTCCAATACATTAGAGTGTATTGTGTGCCAACAAAACAAAGTAGAGCATGTTTTTCCAACGGATTTGTTGCAGGCCCTTACCTATTTTGAACCGAAAATGGGAAAGTATATCAATGGGTTTCATCATAGGTTTTCCCAATGTTCAGGGTAAGAATTTTATTTTTGTAGTGGTTGATAGATTCACTAGATATGCTCACGAGTTTGCTGTTCCTTTCGAGTTTAAGGCTTCACAGATTGTTGATTTACTTTTCAAAGAGGTATTTAGGCTACGTGGATTGCCTAAAAATATTGTGAGTAATAGGGATAACATGTTTCTTAGTTTGTTTTGGCAGGAGCTCTAGCACTTGACATGAACAAAGTTAACTCTCAGTACAAGCAATTATCCACAGATAGAAATGGGCAAACCGAGATTTTGAACAAGGGGATATGAGGGATATTTGCGGAATTATGTGGCAGGCCAAACAGTAAACTTGGGTCAAATGGCTTTACATGGGAGAGCATTGCTACAGTACCACTCATTACATGTCCATAGGTATTACACCCTTCAGAGCATTGTATAGTTATGATTGCTCTTTCCTTTGTGGATTTGGTATTTGCAGACAGTAGACTCTAGAATGCCGGGTGCAAGAGACTTGGTTGCACAAAGCCAAGATATATTGGGAAGGCTCAAAGAGATTATCCAACATGCACAAAACCAACAGAAATTTTATGCAGACCAACACCACAATGAGAGGTCTTGTGAGGTAGGTGACATGGTTTTCTTGAGGTTGTAGCCTCAATAGACAGTCTTCTCTGAAGAAGAGTGGAGTTGAAATGGTCAAAACCTTGTTTCTATGGACCATACAAGATTAAGCAAGAGGATAGGGGAGGTTGCCTATGAGCTGGTTTTTCCAGAGCAAGAGTAAGATATATAATGTTTTCCATGTCTCATGTCTGGAAAGAAGCTTTGGGACAACATATTGTTCCTTCCACTAAATGGTCTCCTTTGGATGATGAAGACAAACTTGTTTTGGTTCCTAAAGTAATTTTGGATTTTAGAGAAAATAAGGTTAAGGAACACGATTATCACAGGGTATCTGGTACATTGGAAGGATTTACTTGTAGAGGATGTTACTTGGGAGGGTGCTGAAATTCTTAAGCATCCCAAGCTTGCAATTGCTTAAGGGCAAAGAAATTGTGGTAAATGCGTAGACTGTAGTGTCCCCTTTTTTAGAATTAAGTAACTCTGGACACTCCGAAACATATTCTTATTGTTTTCTGTAGGCTATAAGGGGAAATTAAAGAGGGAAATAAATTAATTTAAGGGGTTTAAAGGTTTTTTTACATTTTAATTGGAAGAAATGGACGCCTAAATTATATTTTTAATCCAAAAAGCAGAAATAATAATAATAATAATAATAGAATGTTGAACATCTATTATTTGGGCACCAAAGTTGGAATAATAATTAAATAAGAATGGGGACACCAAGGATAAAGTGGGCTGCATGAGTAATTGGGATCCTATTTTTAGGATGGAGAGTGAGGATACAACTTATTTAATATTGTGTATATTCCTATTCTTTAGGAAGGGGCGCCAACTTGGAAAGAGAATAAAGTTATTATTTTATTTGTTTATGGAACATGCATGTGATTCCAAAAGGGGCGTGCTCACTTTGGAGAGGGCCTTCGAAGTTATAAAAGGTAGATTTTGGGTTTATTGTTGAGGGATCTTGGAAATTTATCAACTACTTCATTGTTTGCAAGCAGCTTCTGTTTCTGCATCACCAATAAATGACGAAAACCCTCATTTGCATATAGGTTTGAGGATAGAATCCCTCATATCTACGCTTGGCAATTCCATTAAAGGGTTGCAGTGGTCAATCAAGGTATTAAGTGTTCAAGCAGTTCAGCTAGGGCATCACTTTTTAGGGTTGATTTTAGTATCCATGACAACACGTATAACTAGGGCGTCCCCCTCTCTGGGAACAAATTTCAGTACTGGTGCCACATCTGGTTTGTATGCTCTTCTCAGTCCAAAGCATCTTTCCATGTTAGATATTCAATTGTGAGAAAATAATTGTATTCAAGACACTGGTATTGTCTTTCATTGCAGCGGATTTGAAATAAATCAATAAGGTCTGTTTATCCTACATATTGAGGCTTGCTGTTATTTTAAAAAATCAGATTGTCGCTGCTGTCGTAAAAGGCAATTATTTAATACTGATATGCCCTAGGGTTTTGTGCAAATATCCAGATTTATCTAAAGTTATTTAACGGATATTACACCCACATGCGGATTCCTCTTCAATGCGAGTTTTCCTATAATTATTCTTTCTTTTTTTTGCATGTTTATGTTCATGTTTAAAGTCTAGTTGATTTTGGTTAATGTAAACATTAACATATTATAGTGATTTGAAATTTAAAATCAGGTACAAGAGCGATGCGATTTGATTCAGTTAAAAGAGTGTTGTGATTGAGTCTGTGTATAATCCTTCTTTCTATGTTATGCATGTTTATGTACTCATGTTTGAGCATACATTGATATTAGCTAATGTCTTAAACATACATATAGATAGCAAACAGTTCCGTGTCATTCTTCTTATGCATCTACATGCGGCTGGAAATATATATTTCAAATCGGCATCATTCAAGATAGACAGGAAAAACAGATAAGCATTACATGAATCATGTCAGCATATACACTCACCTCTGTAGCAAACCAAAGTGGCGCTAGTAAAGAGCTGATTTTTGCAACTTCCAGCTGGGTAAGTTCTACTGGGAGCTTCAGAACTTGCAAATCTTCTTGATGTTTTGAAATGAGGGTCGTCCCTTCTTCATCTGTATCAGTATCACCATTGCTTTCTTTTTTTGAAAAGTAAATTTGCATTTCAGACTCCAAATCACGGCATGATGCAGGGACCTTCAAAGGGGAATTAAGGCAACAAGAATTGTCAATATTGGAATCTATTACTTTGCCATCTTTCTTACATCGCTTCTCTATTGCATTGCAGACCCAATCCTTTGCCACAGATATAGGAAGATAAACAACCATAAGTGAAGCTCCCAGATACGTAAGGACAAATGGATGTCTATAGGCCAAAAATATAGTCTGCAACATTCCAAAAAAATAAATATTATAACAGACAATAATTTGAAAGCAACTAAATGAATGGAAAGATATAAGACATCTTCTGTCTGCCGAAATCATTTTCATTTCTTCACATCAAAACATAATCATGAAATCTAGCCAGCACAAGTCAAGTAACTAGTGCAAAGAAAGAAAAATTCTCACAATCAGCACACTATGATCTAGACTGCAAATTCTCGTTAGTCTTGGACTTTTAATACCTATCACCAAACTACTTATATTATTGCAGATACCAGAAGCAAAACCATCAGTTCATCCCAAGCATATACAACATGAACTTCATTCCAAAATGAGAGCGGGACAGAGATAGAGAGAGAGGTAGACAGAGATCACATTCACGTTCACATTCATTGGCCTAACAAATAAATGGCAAATGATAAGGACGCTGAATAAGAGAGAGAGATATAGAGCTGCTTGCTGCAAACAGACGTAGGCAAATAGCAAATCTTACGTTAAAGATAAAGCTTCCAAGTCAATTCAGACAAAAAAGAAAGATGATTTTTCTGCCACGAAACAACAAGACGAAAAATGGCATCATTGCCTTAAGTTTGTTTTTGAAGCTTAAAGCTAATGTTTTCACTAAAATTCAAATTTGTTTCCAGTCCAACTTTCAACCATAACAAACAAATCAGAAAAGTACACATGAAAATCCATTCAAACTCTAAACTCTAAATATTAAAAATCAAGCACATCTGCATTAAAAATCTACTCCTGGTTTATCTTTCTTTTGAGGAAACCATCTAGCCAGGAAAAAGAAACATGAGACTTTTTCATCAACTGACGCATACCAGCAGCAGAATTACATTTTATTTATTGTGAAAACATGTTTATTGATATTATATGGTGAAAAGGTGGTATACATAGTTGAGGAGGCCTTGTTAAGTATGGCAGGGGACAAGGTTCTAGGTCCAAACAGCTTCTTGGTCTTTTGGGGATCATATGGGTATGTAGTTGGGTGGTTTTAGCCCATTTTTGGTACCTGTAATAATGTAATACCACTTAGATGATTTCCTATTGATGTGCTTACATATAGCCACACATGCATTAGGGCAGAGCAGAACTTGTAATCACATTATTGTATTGTAAATAATTGAGTTAATTCAATAAAAGAGGAGTTACTGTGCTGCATTTTTTTCCCAAAAGGGGTTCTCCCAGGGTAAATCATGTAAAACATGTAATGTCGTGTGTATGCCTTTTTTCCTTATTCTATTCAGCTTAAAGATTTTGTTAGTATCGCTTCTCTTGTATTAGTTTATCGGATCATTTTCTCTTCGGGATGTCCAGCTCATAGTTGTACATCACCGAAACCACATTCCAAACAGAAAAAAGAAAGAATTAGGCTATGTTGGCAATCAATCCCATCATTAGTAAACAATCCCTTGTCCTTTTTAGGCATCAACGCACTAGTGGTCAATCTCAAATGATAGCAGTATTGTAAGATCACTAATGCAAAGTAACAACATGGAAGGTGGTGCTTAAAACAGATCTACATGAGATAAAATGCTAAAATGTATCCACCTGGCTTCAGCATTATCTATATATATATATATATATATGCCAGAAAAAGATCTTCCAGGTCCAAATACTTGCTTCCCACATCCTGTGATCTGGAACCTGTCGTAACTAGTGCAAAATGCTCATTCAAATGCCAATTTACTACTCATAAAGAAAAAGGTTCTCTCTGCAAGGTAAGTTGATACCATAATGTATAATGTTGCTTGTAAACATCACTACATTCAGCAGAGTTTGTCATCTTTAATGCATTGTGAAGGTCATTGTTTTTAATGCTGTAAGTAACAATCTACATTATGAAATGTTAAAAGAATGCATTCCACAACCTGATCTGCAAAGGAACTGATTGCTCAAAAAGTGGAGCACCCCAGCATGCCAAAGATGGTCATGAGAAGGTCCTAGATTAGAGTCCTGGCTTCCACTGAAAATTACAAGGTATGAGAGCCAAACTAGGTCTCCAAGCAGCATATGGCAAGAATTTCAACAGTCCACATTTCAGACCACAAAAGAACCGGTAATTTGAATGGTAAAGCACCCCGACATGCCAAGCATAATCGTGGGATGGGTCTAGGTTTGAGTCCTAGCCCGTCCATAGAAATTTACATGGTATCAGAACCAAAAGAGGACCTCAAGTCCAAGATGTACCTTGGAGGTGGGGGACGGGAGGCAGATGAAGGGCAGGGGGCGAGGCGAGGGAAAGATCAGGAGAATAGGATGCAGGAGTGTTAGGAAAAACGGTCCACATTCCAGATCACAAAGTGGCTGATCGCTTGAGTGGTAGAGTGCGCCAACATATAGAGCATAGTCCTGGGAAGGTCCTGCATTTGAGTCCTATTTAGTACATGGAAAATTACAAGGGACTAGAAGTCTCGATATCATGGGCTGGCCTGCAGTTGCCCGTCTGCTACATATTGCAGGACACACAAAGCCTAATTTTACCCTAAGTGCCATGTTAATATTAATAAACACAACATAACAGTTCTATTCCATTCAATTTAATAATCACAACAGAGCAATTCTATTCCATTCAATTTAGCTACAAGGAAAGTGAAGAAAGTAGCAGATCTAACAAAGGTGGCCCTAAAAGATAGAATTAAATCTTCAAACTAGCCAAATCCTACGTGGCAATTTCGTTCTTGGCTAAGGGTAATTATTCTGTTTTGGGGGCATTAATTCCCCAGCGGAGACCGCTTTGCCGCGACAGCTAGGCATAGCAGTACCGGCGCAATTTTGAACCCAGGTCTTCATTGTAATAATTGCTCTGCCTCACAACTCAGTCACAACTACTGGGATCCGTACATGGTGTACGAATATTAATAATCATAAAAAAGAAATTCAGTTCCATTTAATGTAACTTCAAACAAATCACGATAGAGAACAAAAATTCCATTCCATACAAGTTTTATAACAAAAAGACAGACACGGAGAATAACGAGATCTAGCAACGTAACCCTAGAAAAACAAAAATTATATGAAAGAAAGTTGGTACCTGAGTAATTTCCGCGGAGGCAACCCAAATGACAACCACCACGGCAATGAGCAGAAGCCCCGTTCTGTATTGCCACCGCCCTCCCATATTCCCTTCAGAATTCAACTTTCGTCTTCCCCTTCCTCACTTATTTATTTGCATCGTTCTTTGCAGAGCAGCTGTGGCTCCCTTATTTTCTGGTTTTCTACAGCAGGGATGAGCAAAGCCTACAATACCTTTGTTGTAAGCCTCGACTCTTCCCCAATCAAAAGGACCGCCTAACCTCCACTTTCTCGCATATTTATCTTCTGCGTCTGGCACTGTTGGCGTTTTTCTTAAATTCAACGCTCTCGCTCGAATTTTAAATTCCCGTTTACTCTTTTTTGTTTGTTGTCATGTCTGTATAATTTGTTTGGAAATTGGAATCACAGTTTTTTTTTCCCTTAAAAAAGGAAAATGAAATGAAAGGTCCTTTTAAAGTCTATGTCGGTTATGTTGTTTGGTACATGTATATTCAACCTTTTGTAGGATATGAATTTGTAATCTGTTTTTGAAGAGTGTATTTTTCACAACACAACTCATATATAGGGTAATCTATTCCTTGAATTTTTCATTTTATCTATTTTACTAGTGAGCTGTGCAATGCGAATGTCGAAAGGGAAATGAAATGAAATGAAAGATTTTAATGACATCCACGAAACTCAAGAGTCTATTGGACCACAAAAATTGAGATTTCAATCAGATTTCAGACTCCTTTCAATATCCGCTCTTCGGCTGTGAATCTTGAGGATGAAACCCGCGGTCGCTTGAAGTTTTGTTCCTTCGAAGAGTTCCTCTAGTTTGTCCACCCTCAAGTTGTTGTCGTACTGAATACGAATATCATTATATGTTGAACACTCCATGACGAAATGTCATTCTGTCTCGACGACACCTTTGTTGCGGAAAAGACAAATTCTCCTTTCCCAACCTTCCTTTCGAATAGTCCATCTACCAGTTTTGCATCGAAGATGATGCAATCCGGTTCTTAACTGTGCCACTAGAATCCTTGTTTTACCCTTGATAGCTACCCCTAGATAAGTTTTTTCATCATGCTCCCTAGTGGGATTGAATTCTCTAATATAATGTGCTTTCTTTCGACCAATCTGACCCGTCCACATGGCAGTCCTGAACTTTTCTATCACATAATTTTTTATTTCCCTGTTGCTGTTAGGACACTCTTGCAAGTTGATGCCCCATTTGTTCATCCATTTAGTATTTTGATTCATCCAGGTTTTCTTTCTGTGTTCCAAAGTGTCGTCTACAACTATTTTGGGCCAGCGAAGATTGTCCATGCTTTCAACTTTTTTCAGATAGCTTATCATCTGAGATATTGCCGAAGCTTCTAATGAGAAAATACCCGCTTCAGCCAACAAGATCTCATAAGGAACAGTTGATTTGACTTTAAGGGTGCTTGTGATTAGATGTTTCTGGATTCTTTCTATATGTCTCCACCCGTGATTTGACATGCTACTTCCCCAAACTTCACAGCCATAGAGAACAACCGGAGTGACCAACAATCCAAAAAGGGTTTTCTTAGTTTTCCAGTCCCAAAGTTCAACTTTCCTGCCCCTGTTTTGAAGTAGGTAAGATGCTTTCCAACCTCCCTGTATCCTTTTTGCTTTACAAGTCTCCCAGCTAAGTTTGTGCTGAAAGTCAATCCCAAGATATTTGTATTCAGTGACTATTTCCAAAGGGCTCCCTTAAAAAAGAAAAATACTTTGTCTCTCTTTCCTTTTCAAGGAGAAAATCATGATTTTTGTTTTGCTAGTGTTCACTTGCATCTCGACTTCTTGGCAGAAGAGCTCTAGCGCTTTTAGTTGCTCCGTCAATCCTTGGGCTATTTTTGAAATTAGGATAAGGTTGTCAGCATATAGAAGTAACTTCACCACGTAACTTGTTAACTGTATACCTCCTCCCTCAGTTTTGTTTAACCAATCTTCAAGCTTGTCAATGTATAGCCCAAATAAGGTGGGAGAAAGAGAACAACCTTACTTGACACCGATGTCACTGCCAAAACACTCGGACATACCTTCTCTGGTTCTAATCTTAGCTCTGACCTGCTCATACAGTTTATGAACTACTGCTCTAAACTCATCTGGAATCCCAAGCTCCTCCATCCTATCCCAAAGTTTCTTTTTGGGCACTGTGTCGAAAGCTTTCCTGAAATCAACAAAACAACAAAAAGCTTCTTCTCCTTGGGTGTCCCAAACCTTCTCAATCAAATGCCTAAGAGTGATACAATGGTCAATTGTTGAGTGTTTAGGTCGAAATCTCGCTTGCCCTTTTGCTCTTTTACCCTCTCTTTCAGCCCAACTGCTGATTTTTCGTTCTATCATGCCTCCAAAGAGTTTACCAAGAAGAGGGTTGATCATAATGATGCGATAATTGGACAGGTTATTAATGTCACCACTTTTAAATAGAGGAATAACAACGCTAGTCGTCCATTCTGTCGGAAAGCCATACTGGTTGACATCATTGAATATTTTTCTGATGTGTGGCGTGAGGACCTCAAACCCCCATTTTAAAAATTCAGCCTGTAGACCATCGATGTCTTGAGCTTTACCACTTGCTAGATTCTTTATGCCCTGCCTGATGTCTTCTGTCGAAAAAAGCTCAATTGAAGTCTCGATTATAGGAGGAATATCTTTTTGTTGAGGACGTTCATAAAGGGTCCTTACATATTCTAACCAATGAGCACATGTGATATTATTTTCTATGTATTTTTCCTTTTGTTGTAGCTCCTTCCAAAAACCTTTGGGGTTGTGTTTTCCAAGAGAAATTAATTATGTCCTTCTCTTGCACACATAGCTTTCTTTTTTGTGTTGTACCAATCTCTCATAGGTCTTTTTATTTTCTTTGTTCATCCCACTTTCTTTCAAAGCTGTCTTGGCAGGAAGAATTGGGAGAACCAAAAGTGGAGTAGAGTAGTAAAGAAAGAAGTAGAGTAGTCTAGTCAAAGGTGCAAGAGTTGTTGCTAATGTGAAACAAGCCTAGAAATGCATTATTACAAAAAAAAATGTTGGAAGGGGCATCAGAAAATTGAGTGCATGTAAGTGATCAAACAATTTGGAAAATGTAGCGACCCGATGTAGAGACCAAATGGAGGAACAATCGATTTCAAAAGTGAAGAGATCATTTGTATTTTGTCATTGGCTCGTTGGAGGAAACATTGCAAGAATTTATATCTACAGGGAAATGAGAGAAATGAACTCCCATAACAAACATGAGTTATGAATGTACATGTTGGAGTATACAGACTAGCGTATCCTGAATAACCCGTAGATGAAGGTCAAGGAATCAAAAGATGATTTTGTGGAACAAGAGAGGAGAGAGAAAGAAAGTTTGACAGTGCAAAAAAGGTAGATTATATTTTAGAAATGAAGGCACATTGTTTATAGTTGTACTTATGGTTTGAATTTGACATCGAGTTAGATGTTTTGTATGATTTTAGCCATAAAATAGTTAAAAATATTTGATTTGACTTTTTCGTGCAACTTAAATATTTAAAATATGGCCATCATTTTTTAGATAGAGTTACATGTAAAATGTATTAATATACAAGTTGAGAAGTGCAGAGTGTTATTATTGGGGAGGGAGGAAGGGGACAATTTTTTTTAAATGGGGGAAACTAGTGGAGAGAACTTTGGTGTGCTTCTTCATTTCTTTAGATCAAAAGTAGAGGGGCGTGAGGCATTACTGAGTACTGCTCGAAAGAAGAAAGAGGTAAAAGGTAAAGATTTGTAGGTGAGAGGACTGCAGAGATAAATGTAAATAGAAGACCATGTTTCTAGGTGTTTATAATTTTAATAGTGGCCTTCTACAAAGTGAGGACCTCAAACTTGAGGATAGTTAAAGTCGAAACTAGTTTAATATGCATTTTTTTGCGATTCCCTTTGGAAATTGGTGGCTTCAGAATATGCAGCATGTTGTTGGGATTCCAACATGGCTCGTTATATCTGTCGACTTTGATGACAGGAAAAGTGGTAGATTAGGCTGCACTATGGAAATGCTATAAACAATGTTGACGGTGGTTATTGCACCATTTACAATGCATGTCTCAACCCACAAATTAGTTGTCAGCATTACTTTTTTGATTTTTTTAAAGAGCTTTGTGTTATAATCAACCATCCCTGACTTCCATAAATTATTCCACCAGGTAATTTGTGCAATGGACTGGGCGAGTCGAAGGTTCAATGTTTTCAACATGTAGACGTTGTGATGGTCGACATGGTCTTTTTTTTCCAAATGAAATGGGTGAATCGTTAAATAACTGTGGATGGGAACTAAGGCATCCATGTTGGCAGCACACCAAGTGCACAACATATTCAAACATAAATTCACCCAACTCCAACAAAGAAAGAAACAACACCTTACCTAGGCATGACGACGACAAATTCATGAAAAGAATGTCTAAAAATTTACACCTTCGATTAAATTTGTAAACATGTTTCTCACACATGACATGCACAATCCAAATGGATTCAAAGATAATCTCAATAATAGAACCATGGGAGATGCATAGCCTATCTAAAAGCTCCCAATAGCTAAAATCACGCTTACCCCATATATTGCAAGACCATTTGGATGATTTTGAATGGGTTGTAAGACCCCAAGACCTAATATTTTTATTTCTCTGAGCATTTCCATTATAATTAATTTCTATCTCATTTGACCATTCTTGACCTCTCATTAATATTTAGATTAAAGTCAATTCATATTGTTGAACTTTTTAAAGGGGATTCTTTATTGGATTACCATGTTTGTGTTGTTGAAGAGGCTATAAAAAATTGTTGACAAATGATCCCTTTCAATGCAGCAAAACCATTACTTATGCACGGAAAATATGTAGAGAAGCATGTGTATATATAGATTTTACAAGAAAGTGACTTGTTTAATAATCTATATTATAGATTGTATATGTGTAAAACAAGTTGCAGAGCCTTAAGTTTATACCTTTGAGATGAATAGATAATCCAATAGTGGAATTCATGTTTACGTATTCATGTGAACTAGTGGTCATTGTTAGTGTCTCGTATACAACTGTTGACAAAATAACTCTTTATAATCCATAACAAGCTATTATTTTACACATAACATTCTAGTAGCTTATTCCATTATAGTGATTATATGAGTCACTCATTCAAATTATGTCTTCGTTTTCATGATAATTACATGCTTTGGATGTCAACCCATATATTTTATAGTAATTTAGTATAAAATAACAAATGCTAAGAATTTATCTTCTTATTACAAAGTCATATTAATTATCATTTCACATTAAAAACTATTGACTCGGAATTCTTGTCAAACAAAAGAGTGTTTTGAATAGATTGACTCAGTTAAATTTAAAATAAGATTATCTGCACAAAAATCATTATACAACTCATTAGAGTAGTTGTTATTGGCGATGTTTAATGATTCATCCCTAACATGGACATCGATTGTTTCAACATCTGTCAATCCACTGTTTAAACACCCGTTAAGCAAAAAAAAGTACATATTCATTTGATTTCAGATCATGGTCATTATTTGGCGTTCAAAATTTAATATAAATGTCAAATTTGTTTTTTCTATAATATTAATTTGACGTTAAAATAATATATTTACTTGTCAACTATGACAGTCATATTTCAAAATGACTGTATTTTAATATCTAAAATAACTAAAAATGTTTAAATGCCTTACACAATCTGACACTGATTCATTGTATACATAAAGAGTATTAAAGTAAATATCATACCTAATTAAACACACAAATGCATGTAAAAAGTGCATGACATATGAAAAAAGCCTCAAGGCACCAGTAAGATAAGGGTCTTTTAATCTAAGAGAGTGAAGTGTTTTATTAATTATACAAGCAGGACTACAAAATCTTCATGAACAACTCTCATTTGTTCATAGACTTTACCTGCAACTATTTTGAGCTACATGAATTGAGTATTTCCTTAACAAAATTAACCTTAGCTTTTTTCTTTTGATTTTCCTAGCTGCAACATTATAAGCTCTTAAAGCTTCTTCTGAAGTAGAGAATGTACTAAGCCAAACCCTGACACCCTTAGTAGGATCCCTCATCTCTGCAGCGCATTTGCCCCATGGCCTTTGCCTTATTCCTCTGTACACATGCTTCCTCACACCCACTTCTTTCACACAGGAACATGTGCCTTCACAACAACAATACCCACATAAAAATATGAGACAAAAGTATTACAATGTGAGCAAAAGTATTACAAAAAATTGGGACTTACCTGGTACAACTAAATTCTCTTCCTTCAAAGGAATCTATGAAGAGGAAATTTCACTAAAAATAGTACCAGTATTTAATATGACTAAAAAGTTCTTTGCATTCATGCGAGTAGTGGGTGTAAGCTCTAAAACAACAGGTTCTGCACACATTCTTGTCAATTGAACTCGATTGACAAAAACCAACAATTTTTTACAATAGCGAGATTTTTAAATCTTAGAAATGAATTTTCTTATACATCACCACTTGTTTTTAAAACATTTTGCTTGACCATGTGGAGAAAACAAGATCCTACAAAACTGTGGGCAGTTTTTCATATGTCTGCACATAGAAATTATGATAGCTAGATTTAATTTGCAAATGGACTTTATCGGTTGTAGCACAGCGAGGAAAATATGAGTCGTCGATTTAGGATATTGTTCCCTACTATTGCCTAAATAAAGGTTATTATAGAACTCATTTCAGTAACAAAAAAATATGAAAGAGAATTATTAATAATCCCAAAAATAATGGAGTATAGATTCGTGGGGTAGTAATAAAAAATAGTCTTTGTGGAGAAGTATGTATAATCCCAAAAACAATGGAGTATAGATTCGCTAGGTAGTAATAAAAAAATAGTCTTTATGCATTCTTTTCAATTTAAAAAGAATTATCTATTTACTAGTATAACCCACCGTATAATTTTTAATGTATTTCATCCATGTATGAATTTCCCTTTCATGGAAATTTAATCGATTATACAAGCAATATGCCCTTGATGATTCAGTGACGGCCAACGCCACGAGACCAATCATGGCCACACATCCATTCCACCGACATAATTGCTTGTGACTTCCTCTCTACCAAAAAACCTTTAAACATGGGCACCAATGACGTCACAGAAAACAACACGGTGCTTAAAACAAACCATGAAACCAGATCTCCTCCGCTCACCAACTCCACTCTAATTACTGACACAAACCCCACCATTGTGAGCCTTCCATTTATTGTTTCAAGGCGGGGCCTAAGAAAGCGAACACATCACCAAACTTCATGCTAACCTGGACAAATCAAAATGTATCCCATGTAGATTCTAGGATGCAAAGATCTGTACAAGTGACTACTGTAACATAAATGAGAGCCAGAGATTTAATTTAAGAGCAAGTAAAATCACTTATCTTCTTCTTGATTAGGGGGTAAAGCTTGTAGTTGGCGTGGGTGTTGTTGTAGGGGAGATATTTCTGTATTTGTAGATGACTATTTTAGTTCTAGATCTGCCTGCAAAATTAAAATTAAGACAATATTCAGAACAACCAGATATAAGGTCTAATAAATGTCATAAAGGGTCAGGGTAAGAACTAAGATACTGAAATAAACATGTTCAAAATAGAGGGAAGAAATAACAAACCTCAACTATACATTTCTCATGGAGATGGTTGTTTGGCACTCTGATATTGTGAACCGAATAGCTCTTTTGGATTGCTCTACAGTTGAGGGTTGCGAGACTTCTCATCGTCGACATTGAAGCCATGGCTACCATTAATGAAGATCTACTCTTGATATTTCAGAGTGTAGTGGCCTTGGAAATGGTGTTAATGAACGTCTCCATCTTTAATGTTGGAATTCTAAAGTGTGTTGTAGCTTGTTTCCCCTAAATATACAAGAAACCCACCAAAAAATTAGTAAAAAAACCCACACAAAAATCAGTGAATGTAAAACAATTAAAGGGCCCGCATCTGCAATACCCATCAAAAGCAGCCATTTTTACCCCTCATCATTTTCATTAGAATTTTTTTTTAAAAAATCACAGATACTTGAACCCATAGAAAACGTAAATCCACCTCAAAGCGACCTTGTGGGTTCCTTACATGGAGACCGTCGGGATGTAGTGTTCAGGCCTGAAATGTTGGAAATTTTGTTGAAGAACTTTTCGAAATGAACTTTGTTGACAGCAAATCACGGGTCCTGCACAAATTTGCAAGAACAGAAAGTGAAGAAATCAGGAAAGTAGCCGCTACTTTTGTCGAGGGAGCAGCCGACGAGCTGCTTGATGGCGCAGGAAATGGTCTCTAGAGCTTGCTGTGAATAGGTGTAGATTTGGATTTTTCCGTTGGAAGAACATTTTACAGAGGCGATGCCTGGTACTTCTTTGAAACTTTCGAGGGTGTTGCTGCCCTTTCCGATGCCTAGGGGAGAGGAGCCAATCATCGTGAATCATAATGTGGGAGGTTGTTAGAGCCACTTAACAATCATAATTTTTTTTAAAAAAATACCCTTTTGGAGAGCATGATTTTTTTAATATTCAGATTTTCTTTCAAAAAATTTGAGTATGTGGAAAATATATTTTTAAGGGATTTAAAATAAGTCCTTTTGAATACAAAGGAATTTAAGGCAACTCATTAGTTGTGAATAAAATCACCTTTTATGGGTTGTTTATGTGTCATCATTTCATTGGTTCATTTATTGATGTGACTTGATGTGACTTACTTTATTGGCTAGTTTTTATTTCATTTTTAACTTTAATTCAAACGGTTATTGGCACTTTGTTTTACATAACTACTAACAGTCATTGGGCCATTCACGGTCATTGGCTCCTTTCCCCTATTCTAATGGCTCTACCACAAATTTGTATTTCCCTCTTGAATGATCCATCTCCATCTCCATCTTTATTGAGGTTTTGTTGGGTCTCGACGTATCAACGACTCTTATGAAATCGTATTTGAACGTCTTCCCCATCATTCACAAATGTGCACAAATTTTCACTCACCCTCGGGATACACAAACGGGCATAATGTGATCATATTTCAACGTCTGCTTCCCGTTAATCCCTCTTTTCAATTTACCTACCTTATGTCAGAATCTGGAGGTCTCATTTCATTTAAGGCATGCCTTTCGGCTAATAAGGTGCTCTTTTCAACAAGAACCATGATGCGGCAAGTTCTTGCCTCATTGTAGTTGTTCTGCATTTGTTGTAGCAAATAAGACAGTGAGACATGATTTATTTATATAATTTTTTATGTTTTATTAAGACTAATATGAAATAGTCATAAGAAACTTTGTAACCAATTAGAATCTGTGTCAGGTTTACCCATTTGCAATAATATTTATTATATGGTTGAGGAATATATGTATAGTAGAAAAGGCGATTACTACTAGAAATGAACTAGGAAACAAAAAAGCATTGACATTTTGAGAGGTAATGAACAAGAACTAGTGTCCATAATCGCATAAGTATGATGTTTGAATAATTGCAATAATATAACAATGAAAGTAATTGTGTAAGCAACGACTTTGAGGGGTGATTAATTAGGAGGATATCCTTTCTTGTTACTCGATTATTGAACATTTACAATAATGTTGCTCTAATTCAATGTGAATTTTTCTTTAAGTAGTCATTATGTGATATGTCTATAAGTACTGGTACTAGGATTTTATACTGGATATTTTTGTTTTTGCTACTTTTTAAATAGAAAAATAGACGGTGGTTAAAGCCATATGGGCATTGTTGTTATCAGGGAGAACAATTAATAAGTGGTCCTTCAACCTTGTAAATCTTGGAGGCTTTTTACAAGTAGATTACAATTTTTACAAATAAGCTCGTGTTCAATTAAATGAGATTAATAAATAATTTTGTCATGCATTGAAGTCACACGACAACCTATTAAATTCTATCACATCCATTTTAAATCTAGAAAACACAACAATTCTCATATTATGATGTTTGTAGATTTGAAAAAACCAGAATTTTTTTTGTCAGAAGACATGAAATTAGTAACTTCAAAACCTAAAGTCAATCAAACACTAAAAAAAATCAGTAATTTGTATTTGTTTAAAAAATGATTGAAAAATTAAAAATAAGAAAGAAGAATATAATTTCGAATGTTGATTGGTTAGAAAACAAAAGTATTTAATTTGAGTGAATGGTATAGTATTTTATGGATTTTAAGACAATTATTCATAAAAAATCATTATAAGACGACTTAAAACATATATGAATGAAAACAACAAAAATTAATAATCTAATAATTAAATTGTAATGATCAAATTTGTACATAAAAATGATTTTTTATATAATACGAGGTTTAATATAACTTAAAAAAGATATTAAGTTTTCAAATTTTAACAAAAATTTGGGAAATTTTACAACATTGTAATTGCTTCTTTTTTTTTTGGAAAGATATGATTACAAAATATAAACAATTATCAATAGTTGAAAGTTGTCTTTTCATATATGTAATAATATTTTTAATAATAAATGCAAGCTCTTTTCTAAATGTCATTAAATATAGTGCTCAGTGTCATGTTTTTATAGTTGTTTGGGAAAAAATAAAAATAAAATTTATGGAATAAGATCTCAAAATAGTCATATCATTGTAAAGTCACCAATAAATACAAAGATAAAAAATGTGATTACAAATATAAAAAATGTTGTAGTTGAAAATTTGTTTTTTCATATATCCAATCAAATCTTGATAATAAATGTGTGCTTTTGCTTAAGTGCAATATTATTAAATATGGTGCCAAATGTTAATTTTTGTTTGGAAAAAATAAAAAATTGTGTAGTGGAATAAGGCTTAAAAATGGTCATGTCATTATAAAGGAACCAATCCATACAAAGATAAATGATTTATTATATAATTAGAATATTGCAAATTGATATATTCAATATCAAGTTGTTGAATTAATAAAGTAGGTTGAAAAGTATAGTAACCTGCCAAAGGTGCCAAAGGCAGGAACTAATAATAATGTTGTTACTATTATTTATATTTACATATGTAATAAGTCTATCTATTGCAAAATGGTAAGGTGTATTAATCTCGAGCCTAAAATCTTATAATCTTTTCCATAGTTTCGTCCAATGAAAAGTTTCGTATTGATTACTGTCTTTGTCACCTTCTCGACAAATTTCTATTTGACTTGTAATATATGGAAAAAGGGCTCCAAAATCTTTCATATTCATGAGATAAAAATGTTACAGATTTTATTGATACACATATTGAGGAGGTTAATCCTCCTATTGTGATATCACATTTTAATGTTGTTGGGTGTACCATCGCATGGACTCAGTGGTGGGCGTGAGCATGTTTACTCATATTATTCTCCTTTGTTGATGTTAGAGATGTAGGCATGGATGGGGTCAGGTACCGAATGTTAACATGGGTGGAGGTCAGGGATCACCAAAACAAGGCTAAGGGCCAGTTGATCCAAGTGTGCCAAAGGTAGATCTATGTATGTATGCATGTGTGTCTACAGGGGGGGGAGGTGCAGGTGTGTGTGTGTGTGTGTGTGTGTGTGTGTGTGTGTGTGTGTGTGTGTGTGTGTGTGTGTGTGTGTGTGTGTGTGTGTGTGCACGTGTGCGCACGTGTGTGTGTGTGTGTGTGTATGTGTGTGCGCGCGCATGCGTGTGTGTGTGAACTTTTTTTTAAAATGTACTTTGGATATGTTGTTTGACATTTATTATTTGGAATGATTGTTTAGTGGGTTCCGATTATTGAGGATTCATTGCAACTCCTCAGTAGACATGTACCTAATGTGGCTAGTATGTTGGAGAAGGCCAATCTTGGGGCCAACATATATGCTTACTTGTTTGATTGTGTTGGATGTGCTTTGACAACATATATGCGAGAGGCAACTCAAATAGATGAGCTTGAGGAGGACATTGATCGATTGAGTTTAGAGCTCACGGTGAGAGATATGCCACCCTTTGTGGGTGCAAGTGATTTAGGTTAGATCATTTTTGTTCAATATGTATGACTTTAATATCGTTATACAAAGGCTCAGGCAAAGATAACTACAATACGAGATCTAGAGAGTAAAATTAGTAGATTTAAGTCTAGATCTCACCATGATATGTGTGAGAAATCCACACCCTTTTTAACACTTAGAATTATAGATAGGGATTTAGATGTAGAGATATCCAATAAGCACTCTCCTTAATGTGGAGAGTGATTTATGTATTCATCATATAACCTCATTTTTTACATGCAATATGCATTTAGACTTATGTTTTGGACTTTGGTGACACATATTATTATTAAGTTTTACTACATGTTCTATGGATGTCTTTGAGTTCCTAATATTTGTATGTTGTTCTTAAGTAATGGCTAATAGACATATTGTATAGAAATTTAACATGTTGAGCGTAAACACATCAAATATATGAAATGTAAAATGTATGATTAGCAATTTACTAGCTTACATAAAAAGATGTCACATTTAAGCACCCTGAAAAGAAATAGTCACATTATCCAATGATCTTGGAACACTCAAACACATCAAATGGAATTAGGTTTACCACTTTTGCTTCATTAGCGAGTCAAATTATTTACATTGGTCACAAAATGAACTTATGATCTTTTCCATGTTCGGTTATTTTATGAAAGTCACAAAATGATCAAGCTCCTTTTTTCTACAGACAAGATATAAGACAACGTTTAAGGAGGTAAAATAATCAAATTCTTATCAAGTGTTGTTCTTAATATAACAATTGGCTTATCCTTTATCCTATAAAACCATAAAGGCTCATCAATAGATAATGTAGTGCTTGTTGTAGGTGTGACTTTGTCACTACTTGATGTAAATATATTCTAGTTGAATAAATTCCCTTGAAAATTGAGGTGGTAGAAAAGTAAGTGTATTTGAATGTAAGAGTTTGTCCTCATAATCCATCATTTCAAAAAAAAATTGATCAAGACTTATAAGCGTGTCAAAGTGTTTTCTCTTTGAGAGAAGATAAAAGGCTCTTGCTAAAAATGAATCACTTCTCTTGCTCCATGGGTTAGTATATCATTATATGCATTGTATCCTCAAATTTAAGCAAGTAGTCACAAATGTGTTCATTTATACCTTTTTTAAGGGCTTAAAGATGTTCAAATGTATATCTAGGACCCTTATTGGTGCTAAAATGAGATAAGAATGCCTCTTTGTGTTTTAGATAAGAATGTAGAGCCTTGTTAGGTAATGAATAGAACTAATCTTGGCCATGACCTATTAAGCTTCTAAGGAAAGTCTTAAGTAATAATTTTCCATCATGTGTATGTTTTTTGAGAGGAGAAGCAAAGTGTGTTAGGTGGTGGTAAGGTGTAAGTTGAGATATCCATATCCATCAAGTAAATGAAACTTAGGCATGATGAAACCATGTGGACAAGGATAATTAAGTACCATGCAAACAATAGATTGTTCCTATATGACATTATGATCAGCTCACAAATTTAATGTAAAAGACTCTAGAGATAAATAATTGACTTGTTTTTATAGTTCTCTTAATGTATGCATCATGGAAACCATTTAACTAGTATGTATGATATTATTATGAAAAGGAACATGCAAATATATCATTTCACCATTGATTTCAAAATTTACCCTAGAAGAATCATTAGAAATAAAATATGGCTATCAAAAAAAGGCACAGAAGTAATCAGTACAAGGCATAAAGGTGTTGTTTACAATATGAGAATGAGGATGTGCATTTTTAGTTTCATTCATCCATTCTTTTATTCTATCAAAGCAAGGCTCGTCATATACAACCATTTTCTTAATAGTATCAGTAAGTACATCATTAAAATCATTCAAGGGTTCATTGTTTGATTATTCACATGTTCTACATCATGTGAAATATGAGCATTCAAAGGAGAAAGATTGGCTTCATTCATGTTATTTACATCAATTGATACAACATGAATTTTACCCAAAAAATCTTCACAAAAAATGTACAAAATTTATATCACCAGTATACCAATCATTGTCATTATCATAGTTATAAGGTGCAACATGCATAGAAGAGTTCACAACATGTGAAAAAAGTACGTCCAACTCATAAGCCATTATAGGTGAACTAGGGTTTGAAGGGTGTATACAAGAAAATAAGAATCTAAGCCATTTCAAGATAAAAACTGTGACAACAAGCACTGACTCTAATAGAAGGGAAAAACATGAGAACTTAAAGAAAAATGAAACACTATGTCAATGTTTAAGCAAGGTCTGCGATGAATTAAAACTTAGTATAATTCTAATTTGTAGATAAATAGTAAAGCATGTCTACATCATGTTAGAAATAGAAGGCATTCTAATTAAATTTAGAATGAGAAATATCAAAAATATGATAACATAATAATTAATTATTTGATTCACATATTATGGACGAATAATAGATGGTTAGAATATTGAATAAGACTTCGAAGGTTGTACAAAAGTGATCTAGGAAATATTAGGATGCACTAATATGTCTCCATAACCTTTGTGGCCGAATTTTTTAGGTGACTAAACATGTCCCGTGATGGTCATATGGCTCTAAAATTTATGATGTGCATTCATATGCTTTTGATTGGAGATAACCTTCTTTAGATCTCTATAGTGATATGCACAAATTCCAAAACATATACTCCTCTCTTGTAACCCTATCAAAACTCAATAGAACATGAAATGAAAATCATTAGACGATGCTCAAATCAACCTCACACTCCATGTTGAGTGCAAGTGTTGCACTACATATCAGTTCAAATGGAGCCCTGTGTAGTTCTCCCCATGTGAGAAAAGTATGTTTACTTCACTCTTGATCCTTTAAAAAATAAGGGTGACTGTACAAAATTCACTTAAGTCCTCTTTTGGTACAAACATGCAACAAGATAAAATCTATAAATCTAACTAATCTCTTTATGAGCATAATCTTTAGAATTTTGAATAATGTCCTTAGTCCAACATAATCATTCTTTTGAAATCTTGAGTGAATAATGTTACGAGTATCTTAATACTTGTTGTCAAAATGCTTTATATACATAAGATTCTCAATTTGGAATTAAGAACCTATAAAAACAAAAGTCGACCAAAATGATGTAAAATACTAACATATGGGTGCTCACCTAAAAAAAAAGTTGCCCACACAAGACAAGTTTGGCATGTCCAAATAGATTTGTGGCCAAATCTAATCTAGACACAAAAAATGATAGAGATAAATATGGCAGAGTAAGGAATGTCATAAAATGATGATAAAATATAAGGATTATATGAATGAACTAAGAGGAATAAAGATTCAAAATCAATGATAAATGCATGCGCATATGTGTATGTATACATATGTACACACATATATGTATACACACATGTGTGTATGTACATATATATGTGTACATATACACATATTCATACACACACACGTATGAACCTATATGTATGAGTGTGTATATATACATATATACATTGAGCACAAATATATATACTTTTAGATACATCATATCCAAAGTTCAAACTTTCAAATTCAAATCAACAAGAAACATGAAAATTTCAAGAAAAGTGCATTATATCTACTCGTCTAAAGTATGTATATGACGCTTAATGTATGTAGATAAATATGAGTGCCTGATGATGTTTTGAATGTGTATGTACTTAAGAAAGATATTTACATTATCCTTACTTGTTCACTATGTCATATTTGCAAATTTTTGACTAATTTCTACTCTATTTACAAATTTTTAATTGATTATTACTATATTTGTAATTACGCACGCACACACATTAGAGGGATTATAATAAATACAATGTATAATGATGAGATCTTTATCTAAGAACAAATCTATACATTATATTTAGTACCTCGTATGTAAAACACGAGTCATTTATTAATGCTCTTATATTATATTTTAGTTGGTCATTATGGACAGGACATTTACATTGGGGTTCAATGAGAGAACACATAAATAAATTTATATGTCTTGCACTACATATATGTCTTTGCAAACAAATGTGGTGCATCCTTAAAAATTTTGAGCTCCTGCCGAGTTAGGTGTGTGTCTATGCGAGACATTAGGAGTTTCCAATCCTCAATTAGAGGGTTTGAATCTCGCATGTGGAGCAGTAAATTCTGGAATGAAACCTGTGCATTGGTTGTTCCTTGTTACCGAAATATTGTTTGCAATGTAATGGAAGATTGAAATCCCTTCAAAGGGTTACTCCGTAGGAATTACTTGCATAAAGAGGATTGTCCAAAACCGGCAGTAATTACTCGAGGTCACCGAGGAGGATGACTGATCTGCTCCCAAATTCAAATGTTCTTGAGTGTGGGAAAGCTTCGCGAAGCCTACTATCAATTCTGCTTAGCAACTTTGGCCCGATGAAACTCATTTCATCAATAAGAACATATTCTATATGTTTTAGCGAATCTTGAAAAGATGATAATGCACTACCTTCAAGGGGTTTCAGTTCTTTGATTGGAATACGCATGGCTGCGTGGATTGTGGATGCAGAGATGTAACATACATTTGGCAATAACAATCTGAAGGGAGTTATTTTTTCCATTCTCTTGAACTGTACAAAGTTGCAAACCATTAGGTTGGAATTCAACCAGTTTTTGGACTCTGTTTCGGGAGAAATTGGTTTCAAGCTCACCAAGCTACAAGAACTTGTTGCAACATGTAATTGATTCAGTGGTAGGACCCCACATTTCAGATATTGCACTTGTCCTCCCTAATGTCCATTCTCAACACTGGTGTCCAACATCATGTTGACTTCATTCTCAACTAATTTCTTGATGTCTTTACCTCTACCTTTTAGTTTCTTTATAGCCACATCTTTATCTTTCAAATTACCCTGATACACTCTTCCAAAGCTTCCTACCCCAATTTCGTAACACTGGTTGTAAATCTATGGGTTGACACAGGCCTCATGAATGGTGCCATAGGAACAATCATCGGCATTGTCTACGACGCATCAATGCAACCACCAACATTACCTTTATTTGTTGTTGTCAAATTTGATAGATATAATGGCCCATGTTGGGATCCCTCCAACCCATTACATATTCCCATACCCCCTATTTCAAGAGGGAATCGAAGACAATTGCCAATTAAAATGATCTGGGGATTAACTATCCACAAGTGGAAGGGACTTACTTTGCATAGAGCAACCATCGACATTAGAACCACTGAAAGGCAAGGTCTGACATTCACAGCTTTCTCCAGAGTTCCCTCGCTTGCAAATCTACGTATTTCACCTACTTTTTCATTCAAAAGATACTCAAAAATGGTGTACGTAACAACACTTGGAGAAAGAAGAAAGGAGGAGTCAAGACTACAATCACTCAGCTTGTCATAAAATCTACCCTCTGCTTTGATAGCACCTCCACCACTACTATACTCAACACTTCTTCTATCCAAAGTGACATTGTTGTTCAAGGGGTATCAAATGTAATCATGTTTATTGAAACTAAAATTGCCCAAGTTAAAGGCTACCATTCATGATATAAATACTGAAAATGTATACATGTCTCATTATGTGCACGCAAATATACATTATTTGATGTTTTAAAATATGATATGCAACTTTAATTGTACGAATCTGTAACAGAATTAAATGTACACATACAACATTTTAATGTAATGTTTCAACTAAATTCCTACACTACAACTATCAATCACACACATTATCAACTGTCCAATAAATGTTTTTCCAACAAAACACTAACCGAACAACCGATGCACAACTAATAAATACAAATTAAATACATACAACATCAACTATAAAATAAATTAACTATCGAAAATGGTATCAAATGTATTCATGTACGAATTTTAACAAGTTTGAAATGTAGAAACAACCTTCAAATTAAGTGGCCCATCTATATTTCTACACTTACAAAATCAATCACACCCCTAATCAACATCAACTACAAAAGTAATAATTATACCTCTAAAACAAATAACATATACCGTTCGGTGTTCACATCTCATGAAACACATGTGATTGCTAGTATTTAGTACCTCGTATGTAAAACAAGAGTCATTTATTAATGCTCTTATATTATATTTTAGTCGGTCATTATGGACAGGACATTTACATTGGGGTTCAATGAGAGAACACATAAATAAATTTATGTCTTGTCGGTACATGTTGGGGGGAGACAATTTGTCAACCAAAGTTGTCAATACCCATCGTAAAAACATAATGGATTGAAGGCCCTCAAATAGGGTAGGATTTATAAGAAATAAACTGGCATTTTAACAAATAAAAGGAGCACATCGAGGGTTTATTCAATTAATAATATATACTTAGTTGAGTAAAAAAATGATCATAGTTGGGAAGAATCTTTCCACTTCACGATATAGGAAAGTACATTTAAGGTGTAGGTTGCAACTTTGCATGATAAAAATTATGAAGAGTTAAAATTTGTTGCATTTTGTAGTTACAGTTAACGTTTCAATTTGATTTTTTTAATATGTAGTTATGGACCTTGGTGATCATATGGTATAAAAATCTAGGAAAGAAATTTCTAAGTATGATAGCAACAAGGAGGTCATTATGAAAGACATGTACAGGAAGGTAAATAATGCACTTATACCAAAGGGGTTAAAGATTTAGGAGGGTTGTATGCATGAATTAATTCCAGTATGATTTATGGACCTGCAACATGTTTCAATGTTTATATACATATCTTAAGAGCTTTATTTTACATATATCATAAAGTATAAATTTGGTTTGTTTTCTATGACAATGGACCTTGGACAAGGAAGTTGCAAACTAAAGAGTCAAAAATCATGCCTTTAAGTTGATACCACGGCTAGATCCGGTGGATGACGAGGATAATGGAGGAAGTGGAGGATAGAGAGGGAGGAAGTTAAGGAGACTAAGGAGGAGGGAGATTAGGAGAATGGGGAAGAAGAAGAGAATGAGGAAAAGGAGGAGGCAAAAGAAAAGAAGAAGAAGGGAATTACGAAGCTTGGGGGAATTTGGAAAAAGATTGGGAGGAATGAGAGGAGGATAAATTATCTAATCTAATGTAAATATTGATTTCTCAAACTAAAGGAGCACCCACGCAACCAAGACTCCCATTTGTTAAGAAAAATCAAGGAGAAAGTTTGAAGGTTTATGAATTTCATATTCTCTATTGATCGTAATGTTTTCTTTTTTCATCGACACAATATGTCTTAATGTGTTAGACTTTATATGTAATATAAGTTAAATAAGTATTGCCTTTTACAAAACGAAAGCACTACAACCTACTGTTGTAGCAAAACCCAAAATAAATCTTTCTCATTTACCACACCTCATAAGTCAATTGGTGTGAAATATTTATGCATGTAACCCATAATTCATTTAATTGATCCCATGATTGTGAATTATTTATTTATTTTCATTACCAATGGTTTTCTCAAAAGAATTTAGCCCCATATTCTCCTTTTAGTCACCATGAATATAACATGGTTCAAAAACATGAAAGTTACTTAAAACATAATATAGGTCTAACTTTGTAATTGTTTATTTATCATAGTATGATAATCCAATGGTCTAATTGTATGTCAACATGAAGAGGGCCCCACTCTCGGAAAAGGCAAGCATAAGAATTTACAAATACTCAATATCCATTCACTAGTTATAGTAGGCCACATTTTCTTTCACTTTAGGTAATTCTACAAGTATTATATAACATATATTCTTATATTATCATTGATTATATTGGGGAAGTCCCATTACAAAATAAAATAACATGTGAAAATCCTATCTACATCTAACCGAGTCATTCAAATCTTGATATATAAATATTATCCTCAAAAATCAACTCTCGGAAAAGGCAAGAATAAGAATTTACAAATACTCAATATCCATCCACTAGTCATAATGGGCCACATTTTCTTTCACTTTAGGTAATTATACAATTATTATGTAACATATACTGTTATATTATCATTTTTTGTATTGGGGAAGACCCCTTACAAAATAAAAGAACATGTGAAAATCATGTCTACGTCTAACTGAGTCGTTCATATCTTGATATACAGATATTATCCTCAAAAACCAGTCTTACTAACTTAAGAGTGTATAAGTCATTATATCTTTTTAAATTATCACTTTGTCCATTTGTAAGACTCATAAAACAAATTGTGAGGAAGGACAACAAAACAATTGGGGGAATTCCAATTTATGAGACTTCTTTTAAGGGAATGTCAAGTTATCATAGGAAGTCCATTTTACATGATCTAGAAGATGGCCCCAAGTATGACCTAACCCTTAAAAAAATAGAGGATGTCCACCATTTCACACTGTATCCCATTTATATTGTGTAGAAGGTACAAAAAAAGAAGGTGGTGAGTTTCTCATTTTAGTGCTTAGTGTTTTTTGTGATTAGAATTCTATATTTATTATTTACTGGTAACCTCCATTCCTCAAGTAGAGAGCAACGTAGGTGGAAGATCCAAAAATTCATTTGATAAATGAGGTTGAAGCATCATAGTTGGCAAGAAGAGCACATAGATGGGAAATATTCCATGTTGTTGGTGTAGAAATTACACATTTGGAGTTATTGTTAATTGAGTGTTGGTGGGAAAATATTTAATCAAGTGGTTGTGGTTATAGTTGATAATACTCATCATGTTTATACAATTGGTTATTTAAACTTATGGTTGAACTTATTGCATGTGGGTTGTGGCGATGATAACATTTTTTTGGATTGTTTAAAGGTGGGAGCATTGTGGATGACTATAATATAATACTATAAATTACAAGTTACATGTAGCCTTATATCATATTAGAATTTAGAATGGCATGTTCTATTTTATGTCATTAAAACATAGTAATTTTGGACTTAGATTTGAGTTTTGAGCATTGAATTCCTATTCGGAAGAGTTGTGTTATTTTCTTGCAGAAGCAATGATAGATCTAACCAATTGATTCTTCTTCATAGTTGTGTTGATGATTTAGTAACTTTATTGTATGAAGATATTACTATTATTGTATTCTTGTGTTCGACATATAAAACTAATATAATCTTTTGTTTTATGTTTACATGGTAAAGACTCTATATCATACATTATGACTAGCTTGGAAATTACAATTGATCTAAGATATGTATTAAAACCTTTTTCGATATCATAACCTATGTGGTACATATAATGAAGAACATGTGTGCGTATAGTTTTTGTAGCAATTAAATAGTGGATACAAATTATGGGTTGTATGTACACTTGTTTTGAGTTCCATTTGCATTTTGGTAGATTAACTAAGTGTCATGCCCAAAATTTTACACGAATAAAATTGCTAAAATAGGTCATTTTGAGAATGTATAATGCATATCAAATTCACCTTTGATGCTCAACATTAACTAACACATGTCATGGGAAACATTGGGTGTGGTTGCCAAAGTATAAACAATCTCATGGTTGTCGTAATACCCACAATGACCTCGCATGTACTAATCAATTCACTTTGACCTAGATGGTTGTTAGGATTGTGGAGTTGAATTGCTTCTCAAATAGCTTGCTTTTACATGTTACTGGTTCTGACAGCAACTGGCGTCAGGTAGGGTGTAACTGGTGTCAGTCAGCATAAGAACCGCCATCAGTCAGCATAAGAGCCGCCGTCGGTTACCTGTGTGGGAGTGTTTTAATTAACTCTCAGGAATTAGATCTATTTTTAACATTAAAGTATATCTATTGATAGTAATTGCATGGCGAAGTGCCCTAAGTTTATAAGCGACTATATAAACATGAAAGCTAGGGTTTAAAAGGATAATTAAGAGAAGGATTGAATTATATCCTTGATTCTTCTAGATTGAGAGGATGAAGATGAAGAAGAGAAAGAAAGAACATGTTACATGAAGGCAGAGTCTCCATGGAGAGGAGTTGGACAGAAGGAAATAGCAGGTACATCTAAATGGTGAGAAGAGGGCAACATCTTCTACTGTATTTCCTTTGTATAGTTATTGTCTCATTGTAATGGCTTGCATAATATGCAAAGAACATAGAGTTTCTTCTTGTAGATCCACATGTTGGTGAGATCTTGTATTATAGGTCTATGTAGATCTAGTCTTATATTATTAGATCCACAAGTTGCTGTGAGATCTTGTATTGTAGATCCATGAGATCATATTGTATTGTTGATCCATATAGATCCAGATATTGTAGAGGAGGTTGTCTTCATGTTTACACAGGTTATGCAGTGATGGAGAGATAGACTTACTTCTTGGTGCACAGTCATAGTTGCACATATGGTAGACTCATGTGAGAGGTCTTGTTTGTAGATCCACATAGAACTTGGTAGCAGTTCAGAGATGCAGTAGTTCCTGGTTATGTGAGATCTGTTGGTGGTGTTTGGAGGCACAGTTGTAGTGCACTCATGGAGATCTATTTAGAGATCTGGAGGAGAGGAGATACTCTTGGAGAGATGCATTGTACTCTTGTATTGAAGAGTTGGTTTATACTCTTGTTGTATTATATATATGAGATCTCTATCTTTGGTGGATGTAGCCCACATTGGGTGAACCACAGTACATGATGTGTTATGTGTGTGTACTTTGTCTTGATTTGGATTATTCTAGTTTATACTTCCACTACTATAGATTTTGGGGAATTGTTTAGATCCTATGTGCATGATTTTGTTTGTTATTAAATCATAGCACTATTCTGCAGTCCCGAATTCCCAACAACTGGTATCAGAGCTTGGTTATTTTAGAGCAAGGTTTTGCTTCAATATATTTTTAGTGGTTTACTGACAGGTGTATGAGAGTAGGGTTTGTTTTTCTTGATGTGAAGATCACAAGAAGAGATTCAATCTCAAGTGAAAGATGGAAGAGTAAGGTTGCTGGAAATTACAGTGACCGGCGTTGGTTAAGTGGCAACCGGTGTTGGCAGGGTGACCGTGGTTGGTTACAGGGTAACCATGGTTAGTTATAGGGTGACCATGGTCGGTTACTAGGTAACCTAGTTTTAAACAGAAAATCACAGATCTGAAGAAATGGAAAGATGCATGGAATGTATCTTATTTGCTAAGGTGTCCCTAGTTCTTGGAGGCACATGCATGTTGGTCAGATTGCAGATCCGATTATTAAGGTATGGTTTTATCTTAGTATTGTAGTGCTTATATTATTTTGGTTACACATGCATGTTTTAGGATTACAGATCTAGATCTGAGAATGAGATAGAGGAGCAGTTATGCATCCTTTGGTGCAGTTAGATGCATGGGCTTCTTAGAGAGGTAGAATACAGTAGCATAAAACAAAGATGGGGTTTCCATAAGAGAAACATGTTCTTCAATTGAAGATGCGGTTGAGTATCTTGGTGCTTGTAAGGTGATGTATTTCATCTTGGTGCAATTTTTTATTGCATGTATTATTACTGTTAAGTTTTTGTGCAAGGTTGGGTGCTTCTTGAAATGACTGGCTCAACACAACTGTTGGCTTTGGTTGGAGTAGGCACCTGGTTTGGTGACCTATGCCAATTTATGGCGTTGTGTTAGTTCCAGCAGCACCGATATCGGTCAGGGAACTGACATTGGTCATAGAGGGTAACCGGTACTGGTCAACAAACCATAGTTGATCTCTGTGACAATGAGTTTACACATGGTTTCTTACAGTAGAAGAGGGCATGGATGGTTCAGTGTCCTATTTTGGAGGATCATGTTTCTTGCACAATGTGTACAGGCAGAAACAATGTTGATCACTTCAATATTTGGATCAGAAAGAGGACAGATTTGGCTTGGTTAGTCCAGTGAGACTTTGGGTCAGGTATCTCTATATGGTTCATGTTTTATTTCTTTCTTTTAGAGCAACTGATATTATGTTTGGATAGTGTGCACAGATTTACACCATGTTTTTTGGTGTTGTTTGACTTTTATTTCCCTGTTGTGTGGAATCTTGAGGACAAGGATATCTAGTCTAAGGATGAGATCCTCAATGAAAAGTCATGGTTAGACACAGTTGCAGGTAACGAAAGATGTTGAGTACATAGGATGAAAAGAAGTTGATTCACCTACTTCACAAGAAGTCCAAACTTCTGTGATGTAGGAGTATTCTTTGATAAGAAGGGAATCATTTATATTTTCTTTCATCTGGTTTTATTTCTCACTGACATATTAGCTTTTGAGCTTGGTGTTAGAGGTAGTGCAGAGAATTTCATGTTCAGTGGGAGCAAGCCATGGTTGTTAGCATTGCAAGATTGGATACATGATGCACATGCCAAGTGAGGGGATATTGCTACTATTCAAAGTGGCATAGGCACTAGTTAGTTTTGGAGGACAGTCACGGATTTACAGGTATATTGATTTTATTACTTTTTGATGTCACTTCTGGTTTATTTTGTGGTGCCTCGATATCCCTATGGGATTACAGTTGATGGTTAGATTCAGCTGGGTGAAGATGATAGTGCAATTTTTCAGAGTTTTAAGGGTGAAAAGAGAAAATCTGCTAGTTATAGAGATCGGTGTCGGTTAGTATTAACTGTGGTCAGTCATTTGGTAACTATGGTCGGTCAGGTAGTGACTAGGGTCAGTTAGGAAACCGTGGTCGATTTGGTCACAGGTTTGACAACAATGTTTATTTACCATTTTTAGATGGTGCCCTTGTTTTGATTTCATCTTGGTTGATTGTGCAGAGTATGTTGATGAAATGTTTGTTGGTATTTGCACTATTTATTGGTAGCATGGTTTAGCATGGTTATTTGTTATTGACATTAATGAGCACATGATTCATATATTGCTTTGGAGTTAGTCGATGAGAGACTTGGCGCTTCTAGAGAGCCTGATGATATGGATGGATGTATAGGTGAGTTTATACATGTGGATAGATTCAATTTTGTGAGTCTATGATGATGTAAATGTTTGATTTGCACATGGATGCCTATGAGCACGGTTTAGATGCCTTAAGCATGAGTAGGGGATGTTTGTATTTCCTCTTGATTACTATGTTACTCCTTGATAGATATGTTATCTACAGATGAATGTCTTGGACATGCTAGTTGTTTATGCATGGTTGGATTTGCAGATTGCAGTGTTTGGATTTCTTTGAGTTATGCAGGTGTTTGTGGATTGAGAACTCATTAAGGGTTGTTTTTACTTGGGATCTTGTTTTACTTTTGCATATTCCAGTTTGACTTGTCTTTGGATAGTTGCATTAGTGGTTGCATGAAGACATGGATAGATGGATGGAGAACATGGTTGGTTTTACAGGTATGGCTATGGTTATCGTTGAAGCTCAGTACTTTAGTTTGAGTGGGAGCTCTTGTAGGTGTGTTAGTCATGATGGCTTGGTTGCATTAGAGGCTTGGTATTATGATTCAGTGGGAGCTTCATGTATGGATAGCTCGATTATCACAGATCAGTTGTAGCTTCATGGGAGTTTGGTAAGTCAATGTTTTTATCTTGGTTTGAGAAGATGGTTTGATCTTCCTAGTTTTTTGAGAGAATTGCTGAAGGAAAGAATAGACGGTATTCACGGTGTGTAGAGGACGGTGATGTACAGGTATAGGTACAAAGATTTAACAATTTATCTCCAAGTGGGAGATTGTTAGGATTGTGGAGTTGAATTACTTCACAAATAGCTTGCTTTTACATTTTCCTGGTTCTGACAATAACTGGCGTCAGTTAGGGTGTAACCGACGTCGGTCAACATAAGAACCGCCATCGATCAGCATAAGAACCACCATCGGTCAGCATAAGAACTACCATCGGTCAGCATAAGAACTACCATCGGTCAACATTAGAACTACCGTTAGTTAGGGCGAACCGACGTCGGTTACCTGTGCAAGAGTGTTTTAATTAACTCTCAGGAATTAGATCTATTTTTAGCATTAAAGTATATCTATTGATTGTAATTGCATGGCTAAGTGCCCTAAGTTTATAAACGACTATATAAGCATGAAAGCTAGGGTTTATAAGGATAATTAAGAGAAGGATTGAATTAGATCCTTGATTCTCCTAGATTGAGAGGATGAAGAAGAAGAAGAAGAAGAAGAGAAAGAAAGAACAGGTTACATGAAGACAAAGTCTCCATGGAGAGGAGCTGGACAGAAGGAAATAGTAGGTACATCTAAATGGTGAGAAGAGGGTAACATCTTCTATTGTATTTCCTTTTTATAGTTATTGTCTCATTGTAATGGCTTGCATAGTATGTAAAGCACATAGAGTTTCTTCTTGTAGATCCACATGTTGGTGAGATCTTGTATTATAGGTCTATGTAGATCTAGTCTTATATTGTTAGATCCACAATTTGTTGTGAGATCTTGTATTGTAGATCCATGAGATCATATTGTATTGTTGATTCATGTAGATCTAGATATTGTAGAGGAGGTTGTCTTCATGTTTGCACAGGTTATGTAGTGATGGAGAGACAGACTTACTTCTTAGTGCACAGTCATAGTTGCACATATGGTAGACCCATGTGAGAGGTCTTGTTTGCAGATCCATAGAGAACTTGGTAGCAGTTTAGAGATGCAGTAGTTCCTGGTTATGTGAGATCTGTTGGTGGTGTTTGGAGGCACAGTTGTAGTGCACTCATGGAGATCCGTTTAGAGATACGGAGGAGAGGAGATACTCTTGGAGAGATGCATTGTACTCTTGTATTGAAGAGTTGGTTTGTACTCTTGTTGTATTATATATATGAGATCTCTATCTTTGGTGGACATAGCCCACATTGGGTGAACCATAGTACATGTTGTGTTATGTGTGAAAACTTTTTCTCGATTTGGATTATTCTAGTTTATACTTCCACTGCTGTAGATTTTGGGGAATTGTTTAGATCCTGCGTGCATGATTTTGTTTATTATTAAATCATAGCACTATTCCACAGTCTCAAATTCCCAATAATGGCCTACACAAACTCTGTGAGTTTGGTGCGTCTTACAAACCGCATGGTCTAAATCAAGATTCAACATTTTAAAAAGGGTTTATGTATTACATAGGTAAAATAATTCATCCATGTATTCTACATGGTTCAGATGAGACCCCCATAAAGTTTTGACCAATCATGAGGACCAAATAAATTCATATTATAAATTGAGTCAATTTATTAAAAAGGGCATGTAAAAATTTTCTAAGCACCAAATGAATTCAAAAAGACTCTAAAACATCCAAGGTTGGACCTTTCGAAATTAGAGCATCACATATCAATTGTTGAATATATTTTTTGTTAGTAGTTAGGTTTGATCGATATTTGAATTCAATTGGGATCTCCCTAGACTCATATAAAAGTATCTCACTTCCCTACATACTCATAAAATATGACAGGGAAGAGGGTTAATAAGGTTGGAGTGATTTGTCTGTAAAAATCTCTCTTCCCACTCAAAGCCTTGGATGACTGCCATTAATTATCTATAAGATTTCATGGGCTTAATTTAATTAATTAATTATTTTTTGTTAATCATTTTAAAAGGTTGCATATGTGATTGAATACATCACATGGCCTTCAATCCCCTCTATAGGTGTCCACTAGGCCTCTTAGGACATAAATGACAAAAAATAGATTTATTTATATTTTTATATATAGGAGATCCAACTTGTTACGAACCTCATTGATCAAAACATACAAGAAATTGGGAAAGATATGTCTATGTATGATAGTAACAAGGAAGTCAATATGAGATACATATGTGTGGAGGTGAAGCACACAATTATACAAGAGAGATAGTTGCAACTTTGGGAGGATTGACTTCATGAACAAATTCCAATATCAAGTATGGATTATGTTCATGTTTACTTATATCTTATACACTTTACTTTGTATGTGCCATAAAGTATTAATTAGTTATGCATTCTATAGCAACAGACCTTTGAAAAGGTAGGTACTAACCAAAATGTAAATTATAATCCCTTGAAGAGGATATCACTGCTATATTGAGTGGATGATGAGGATAATGAGGAGGAAACTAAGAATAACAAGGAAGAGGAAGTTGACAATACCAAAGAGGATGATGATTAGGAGTACAATGAATCTTGAGTAGGAGAATGAGGAAGATGAGGATATTGAAGAAGAGGAAGGCGAGGAGAATCATGAAACTATGGGAATATGGAGGAAGTTGAAGAGAAAGTTTTAGGAGAAGAAATTATTGACTATGCTAAAAAGAGTTGTTCAAACTAAGGAACACCCACTCATTTTAGACTCCACTTCTCTAAGAACATCAAGGAGACAACTTTCAAGGTTTGTGAGTTTCACGTCCTCTATTGATCTTTATGTTCTTTATTGATATCCACAAAATATGTCCTAACGTGTTGGATTTTTTTATGTAATGCAAGTAAATAAGTCCCCCCTTTTAGGAAATGGAAGCATTGCAAACTGACATTGAAACAAAACCCAAAATAAATCCTTCTCATTTTCTACAAAAATCATTTATATACAATCAATACCCATATACTAGTCATAGTAAGCCACAATTGCTTTCACTTCAGGTAAATTTTCAAGTATCATGGATTTATATTATCATTGTTTATATAGGGGAAGATATGAAAGAATCCCGCATGAAAAACCATCTACAAATGACTAGGTCATTCATATATCGGTATGCAAATATTGTCCTCAAAAAATATTCTTATTATATTAATATTTTATTTCATTATTTATTACTACATTATTTCTTTTGTTAGTAGTCTCTTACCCATGCAAGGGTGGTGGGTTATTTTAGGCACTTTACTTTAAAAGCAATGGTTATGCTTAATAACAGTAAAGATAAGTTATATTTGTAACTTGAATTCATTGTAAAAATGGCGCCTCTACTTTAAAGTACTATTTTAATATTTTAGGTTACTTTCCAAATAAGGTTAATTATAAGATGTGATTTAGTTATAAAAGCACATGCTATCATTACAAGAGGTATGTTGAAAAGACTTAACTGTCAAAGGAAAACTTTGGATGTTTGTTATTGTATTTGTAAGATTTTTCAAGTTAATACAAGCTTGAAGTTCTATTGGATTTTTTACCTGAAAGGCTTTTACCATGATAAACATTGTGTTCTAGTTTATTTAAGGTCTACTTACTTTTGTAATTCTGGTTTAGTTTATTGCTTGCATGTTTGCACAAAACTCCCAACGTCTATTTTCAAAGCCAAGGTTGCAAACTTTGTGGGTAATTTTTTTTTTGCTTTGTTTTAAACACTTTTTAAGTTATAGATATGGTTTATAGAAGAACATCTAATATGGAAACTAGTAGCACAAGAGTTGAGATTGATAGGTTTGATGGGAAAAAGTTGAGCTATGGAAACTAAAGATGGAAGATCTTTTGATGAAGAGGGATTAGTAGATATCTGTTGCATAAACAACTCCAAGAAGTTTAACACAAGATGAGTGGGATAAGATTTATAGGAAGACAAAAATTACTATTAGGTTAGGTGTTTCTAACTTTGTGTCTCTGAATGTTTCTAGTGAGAAAACAAGAGAGTTATGTGATAAGCTAAGAACATTATACTAGGCCAAATATTTGGTGAACAAGCTTTTTCTAAGGCAAAATTTGAATTCTTTGCGGATTAATGATGGTGACTCTGTTGCAAAGCACCTGAATAATTTTAACTCTATCATAAACCAATTAATTTCCATTGATATGAATATGGATGATGAGAGGTGTACTACTCTTCTTTATTATTTTCCAAACCCAAGGTAAAATTTGGTGATGGGTATTACTAGTACCACTACAAAACAAAAGCTTGATGAAATTGTTGCAAATTTACTATCTAAAACAATGAGAAGAAGGTTTGTTGATGTCTCAAAGGAAACTTTGTTAGTTTGTGGGAGAGAGAAAGAGAAAGGCAAGAAGAAAAAAATGGGGATAAAAGGTCCAAGTCTAAAAATAGATCCAAAAATCGATATCAAATTCAAAAAATTGTTACAACTATGGTAAAACATAACATTTTAAGAAGGATTGTAGCTAAAAGGAGGAAAAAAATCCCCAAAACAATACATGTTTTAAAGGAAGAGGAAACACAAATGATGGTGATGCTTACCTTGCATCCTTGAGCATGTATGCATGTAATGATGCATTAATTATTGATTGAGGTGTGTTGTCCTGCATGATCCTCCACAATGAATGGTTTTCTGAAAATGATGTGTATGATGACAGCTAAGTGTTTCTAGGAGATAATTTGATCTACATGATTGTAAGGAGAGGAAGATTGAAGTTGAAATTTAGAGATGGGAGGACCAAGACTCTCCTTGTTTTTCACATACCAGGCCTTGCTAGAAATCTAGTTTTAGTGAGAAAGATGAATGATGTTGGACTCATTTAATAAACATGGGTGAAAACTGGTGCACAAATCTCTAGTTCTGGAAAGAGGAGTGTGCACATGAACTACTGTTAAATTTGATGCAAGCATGGTAGTTGGTGCATGTAACAACTATGTTATATCAAAGGAACTCTATAGCTGATTCCCATTCTAGATTAGTGAAACATTCCGAGGAAAAATTCTCGTCGTAGAGAGTATTATGGAAGAAAAAATCCGTGAAATGGGATGAGAAGTCTCCTTATTGACATCTTGACGAGATGTCTCTTCATATACATCTTGATGAGATGTATCTCAAGAGACATCTTGGTGATATTTCTCCTTAGTGACATCTTAGTCAGATGCATCCATAGAGACATCTTGGAGCAACCAAGACTCAACATGGAATCAAGATGTCACCCTAGAGTCATATCATAGGGTCTGAGGGAAAGGAGTCTAGGGAAATGTCTCCTAGGAGACATCTTGATAAGATGTGGCCTCAGAGGAATCTCGATGAGATGTATCCTTAAACACATCTTGAAAAAATTGGGGGAAAAATAGGGTTAAAGATGTCTCCCTAGAGATAACTTACAAAAGTTGGGAAGTGGTTTATTGAGATGTCCCCTTAGAGACATCTTATTGAGTCTAAGGGGAATCGGTTTGTGATATGTCACCCTCGAGACATCTCATGGAGTTTAGGGGGATAATTTGTTGATATATTTCCTCATAGACATTTTCAAATGTATGTAAAGAAGCAGTCTCCTAATATGCTGCCCCAAATACATCTTGAAGTTGTGGGAAATCATTTTCCTAAGATGTCACCCCAAAGACATCTTGAATGGTCTAGGAAGTAAGAAGTTAATATGCCTCCTTAGATACATATCCTAAATTTCAGGAGGCAGAAGTAAATGAGATCCCTATTAAGAGACATCTTGTTCAAACCTCAAAGGTTATACAAAATAGTACTCACCTAAGCAAGATCTCAAGGTAATCATAAATAATAAGGGAATTTTTTTGCCCTTATAACAACTGGAGAAATTGTTTTGATGGAAAAATTAAATGACATATCACCACAATGAGTTATTGTGGGTGAAATAAAGAATATCATGGAAATATTGTAACAATGAGATTTTTTGAAAAAGAATGATTTTTTTTCAAAGGATAAAACATTACTTTGACATGAAATGTTGGGTCATGTTGGGGAAAAATAGTTGCATGTCTTACAATAAAAATGCATGGTTAAATGAATTCCACATTTTCCCGTAGAGATTTTACTTTTGTGAACATCGTGTGTATGGAAAAGAGAACAAAGTAAAATTTCCCATTTCTACTACTTATTCAACTGAATTTTATAGGTTATACACAAATGTATTTAGATCAGTGAAGGTTCCCTCGCATGGAAAGTTGGTATTTTATTTTTCTTAATAGATGACTATTCTAGAAGACCTGGATATATTTTCTCAAGAAAAAGTCTGAAGTGTTCAAATTTTTTAATAATTTCAAGGCACTTGTTAATGACGAGACTGAGAAAAGGATAAAGTTTTTGTGCATGGATAATGGAGGAGAATATTGTTCAAAGGAATTTGATGAATTTTGTGAAAATTACAGAATAATTAGGTAAAATATAATTCCTTATACTTTATATCAAAATGAAGTGGTAGAGCATGTGAACAAGATGTTGACAGACAAGGCCATGAGTATGTTAAGTGGTGTCAACTTAGACCATAAGTTTTGGGTTGAAGTAGTGGTTACTAGATGTTATTTCATGAATAGATCACCTACATCAACATTGGTCAATAAGACCCCATAAGAATCTTGGATGGGAAACAAATCTTTAGTTGAACACCTAAAAGTCTTTGGTTGTGAAGCATATAAACATATCCCAAAGGAGAAGAGAACAAAACTTGACTTTAGGTGTGAAAAGTGCATCTTTGTTGGGTATGGGAATGATGTAAAATGTTACAAGATGTGGAATCCATGACCCCAAAAATCTTCTTACAATCATGATGTTATTTTTAGAGAATTAAAAGATAAGAAATTGGTGGTAGAGCAAGATTTGGAAAAGATAGCTCAAGAGGTGAAGAAACCAAAGGTAGAATCTCTAAAGGTGGTTTTACTATGAGATTAAGGAGAGGCTATGAGAGATGAGAATTAGGTCGATCAAGAGGTGTCATTACAATGAAAACTAGGAGTTAATGAAGTGGTACATGGGAGTCAAGAGCACTCACTAGAATAAGGACTTCATGAGATAAATGATTCTAAAATCATGTCAAAGTGAAATCAAGAAGTTGTTTTGGAAGATAGTGCTACTTTTGGACTGGTCGATAAGAGTTCAAAGAGAAAACTCATAAGTATAGCCCTTTTGATTACCATTCGTTATTTATATTATTAGTAATAGATAATGAGGATCCAATATAGTGAAGGAAGTTCTCAGTTCAGATGAGAGTAAGTCTTAAATGAGGGATATGAAGGAAAAATAAAGTCTCTAAAAGAGAATGATATATGGGACTTGGTACATCTACCTCTTGGAAGAAAATTGATGGCTTATAAATGGGTTTTTGATAAGAAGTTCAATAAACATAGAAATTTGGAAAACACAAGGTTCACTTGGTTGTAAAAGGGCTCTCTTAGGTCAAAGGAATTGATTTTAGTGATGTATTTTCTCCTATTGCAAATTTGACTTATATCAAATCTATTTTAGCTATTATTGCTTCATATGATATGGGGATAGATCAAATGGATGTTAAAACAAAATTTCTACATGGGGAGCTTGAATAAGAAATCTATATGAATTAACCTAACAATTCCAGAGTCAAGGGTAAAGAGGACATGGTTTGTTTCCTGTAGAAGTCCTTGTTTGACTTAAAACAATCACCAAGGATGTGGAATCAAAATTTTGATATGCGAGTTCACAAATTGGGCCTTAAAAGAAGAAAGGTTGATCCTTGTGTACTTTAAAAAAGAAGGTGATAAGTTTATCATCATAGTGTTCTATGTGGATGATATATTAGTTGAGAATAAGGAAATAATCAAACAGATAAAAGTTGAATTTTTGAGTAGTGTGACATGAAGGATCTTGGTGTTGCAAAGTTATTTTTGGGCATGGAGATCAAAAGGGATCATGTGAACAAAAATATTTCGATAAATCAGATTAAGTATGTGAAGATGGTGTCAGAAAGGTTCAGGATGTAGGGCAACAAGTCGGTGAGCACACCCTTTTCCAGTTGATCAGAAATTCTTTGTTGAATAATCTTCAAAGACAAAAAAAGTTAGAGGAAAATTCATAGGTGTCATATCAGAGTATGGTGGGAAGCATGATGTATGCAATGATCTAACCAAAAACATGCAGTGGGAATAGTTAGTAGATATATGGAAAATTTGGGGCAAGTGCATTGAACTACGCTAAATCAATTTTTTAGATATTTGCAAAGAACTAGTGATCATGTTATTTGCTATAAAGGGAAGGACCTTGGTGCAAGAAAATATTTGAGTCTACATAGTTTTGTGGATTATAATTAGGGTGGTGATCTTGATCTGCGAAGATCCATTAGTGGTCACATTTTTAACATGTTCAGTGGAGTGGTAAATTGGATGAGTAACATCAAACACGTGTTGTTATTTCCACCACAGAGGTTGAATACATGGCAGTTGTGATATTATTCTGTGAGGATTAAGAAGGAAAACTATGAACATTGAAGAGGTTCTACTCCAACAATGACGTGAATTCTCCAAGTAATCAATAAGTGAAATCAAACAACAAGGAAAATCGTGCATAGAAGAATAGGTCTACTCATTCTCATAGATCAAAATAAGGGTACATATAGGAGTTTTGTGTAACTCTTGTGCCTAGAAAATCATTCCCTCCATAAGAGAAAGAGGAGTTACAATTCCAAAATGGAATGTAACTCCTATGATGCCACTAATGCATATGACAATGAAAGATTCTATGATAGAATCTGCCATGTGTCAGATAACTCGTACGACCTATGATCTCACCTAAGTGAGATGAATCCCATGTGAGGTGGATAAGACCCCAAGTGATGATAAGGAAATCCACACACACCAATACCCCCTTCATCAAAGCTGAGGTAGAGGTCATGATAAGTCAGAAACAAAAAGAGAACTCCCCTAGACAACTAAGAAAGATGTGTCAATGGGTCTCGATAAATAAAGGCCTGATAAGGTACCCATGTATAAACTACATATTTTTGGAAAAGAAGAGGCTAGAAAGCCAGAATAAGATGGGTGGTTGCAGAAGACCTCACCCCAAGAAGATAACACAAATGAAGGAACTTGGATTCAGTTAAGGGCTTAGTAAATATGTCTGCAATCTGATCAGAAGTTTGACAATAATGCAAGTCGATGGTGTCTCCACGAATCAACTCCTAAATGAAGTGCACGTGAATATCAATGTGCTTCATCTGGTGATGCTGAATTAGATTCTTACAAATCAAGATGGTGCTCATGTTATCATAGTAAATGATAGTAGGCCACTGAAAATGAATGCCAAACTCTGTTAGAATCCCCTGCAACCAAACAACTTCCGTGGCAGCGTTGACTATTCCCCTATATTATACCTCTATAGAATATATTGCAATCACATTCTGCTTCTTGCTCGATAAAATGACCGGACTTGAACCAAGAGAAAATTTTTAGCTTAAGGTAGACTTCTGATGATTGAGATCACCGACCCAATCAAAATTGCTAAAACCAACAAGATCAATCTTCGTCCCTCGTAAATAGTGAATGCCACTGGTATGAGTGCCACAAACATAGTTAAGGATACACTTCACTGATTTCCAATGCAACTCATGAGGCTCCCACATAAGTTTGGACATGATCCCAACAGCATACCAAAGACCCAACCGAGTGTGAGTTGGGTAGATCAAGCTCCCCACCAACTGGTGATAAAGGGTACCATCAACTATAAGAGTAGAGTAATCAACAACTAACTTAACCACAGAAAGGAAAGGAGTAGGAGAAGGCTTACAATTAGTCATGTGAAATCTGGTTAGCAAATCAAGGGGATACTTAGGTTATAAAATTACAATTCCTGAGTCAAATTGTGAAATCTGAATCCCAAGAAAGTAATGAAGTAAGGCTAAGTCAGTCATGGAGAACTTGTTGGCTAAGGAAATCTTCACATAATCGATGATCGAGAAAGATTTTCCTGTAATCAACAAATCATCAACATACACAACAAGGATGAGCATGGAGTCATCCTACCACAAAATCTAAACATTAGGGTCAAAGTGACACTGAGTGATTAACTAAAATATGAAAATATGGAATATATTCTAAGTTAATCTAAACTAGTAACAACAATGGAATAACTGATATGAAATAAAATATAGATGATAACTAATTTTATTTGATATTTAAATGAAATGAAATAATTGAAATAGGAGGGATAAGGTACTAACCTGAAGATGAATTACCTCATTGTGATTCTAGACTGAACAAGATGGTGTGCATATGAAGAAGAGTATGAAGGTACTACCCAGGAAATTGTAGTAAATGAAGATCTGACTAGACTAGGGTGCCTGGAAGAGGACTGGGGCACTTGGTGGTGCCCTGGTCTGCAGTATGGGTGCTATGGTCTACAGAAAAGCTCAGGATCTAAATCTTGAAGTGTTGTTGTATCTTCACAATGTCTCGATCCTTATCGCGTGATTATCGTAGTAACTTCACTCATGTCTCCATAAACCCGCAACAAAGATCTACCTACAAAACCCCATATAAAGCATCAAATTGCTAAAAAAGAAAGATGCATATGAAGGGGTTGGACTAACCTTAGCTACCACAATGGTGGACTTACAACTTAGCATTTCACTACATTCTAGACCCAATGTAGTTCTATGTGCTTGTGTGTGCAATTGTGTGCCTAGAGTGCCCTAACGCCAATGACACAAAGATAAGGGTAATAACTAGATGTAAGATGCAAATGGTGGATGAAATAGAATGAATACAACCCTTCGTATGTAGTGTGTGTGATGTAATGATGCCCAAATGCAGTCCCTTGCCTTAGTAGATAGTTATCACTTAATACTAGATCGTCTGCCCATAAGATAGTAGGTATGTTATGTTTATATAGGGATCTCTTGTTGAAATTTCAACACTAATGGCACGACATGCCAACTAGTACCTAGGGGAATGAAAGGGAAAATGAAAAAGACCGACCTTGAACAAATAAATTAGATCTAAGTGCTTCCAGGACTAGGGCACCTAAAATTAAGGATCAGGGCACCCATGGGCGCCCCAGTACTACCCTAGGTGCCCTAGTCAAAGACTAGAGACAAAAAATGACCAAATAACGACACCTGCGACTTCCTGAAAGATGAATAGAAATATGTAAATAACTGATGACTATGCAAGACAAATGACATTGACGACCAACTAACTGATGACAGAACTAGTGGTAGGTCATTAATGAATAATTTTCTTACGCGAGATCCATATATAAAATAACATATTTGGCGGTTTTAATGTAATAACAAGCAAGTGATTTAGTGACTACACTGAGTGAACCTTGTTGCAAGTAGAAAGGAGTCCATTTTGGCATACTAGGCCCGAGGGGTTTTTTTAAGACCATAGAGAGACTTCTTTGAATTGTAAATGAGGGAGGAATCATGGAAATAACCCGGGGGTTGTTCCATATAGATCTCTTGCTCTAGGTCCCCATGAAGGAAGACACTCTTAACATCCGTTTGGTGGACGTCACATTTGTTCGTGGCGACAAGTGAGAGGGTTAATTGAATGGAATTCATATTCACAATGGGAACAACCATTTTTGAATAATCAACCCCATCTACAAGACATGCTTTAAACTTTTTGACATCTTCATCGGCACCATAATTTTTTTAGTAAACCCACTTACACTAAACACTTTTTCTTTCTTTCGAAAGAGGGGTGAGATCCCAAGTATCGTTCTTCATTAGTGAGGAATAATCCTCATCCATGGAAAAATACAACTCAGAAATCCCAGAAGCCTCCCAGAAATATTGAGGGTCAGAAGTAGAGGTGAAGAAGGAGTTGATCTGAAAACGTGTGTTGTATTTTTTTCACTGTTAAAGTTTCCAAAGATCGTGATTTTCTTAACCAATTTTAAGTATTATAAACTCCAAAAATTGATAAAATTTTGATTATTATGCATCCATAGAAGTGCAGAAAACTTGTGTAGCAAATAAATAATTAGAAAACTGAAAACATTCAGATAACAAACAAGATTGTTTACGGGGTTCAGAAATTCCTACGTCCCCAGGTTCAGATTGAACTGATCAATTAATAATATTGAAATGTAAGTAAAATAACTCTTACAAACAACCAATAATGAATCACAACCTGAAAATGAGCTGATCAATGTCCCAAGAACTCTGAAAAATAGCAGAAACTGTCCCAAGAACGATCTGTGGCTCCTACAGTGTTTTCACAATGTGATCTCCCTGCAACTGTGTTAGAAAAACACCTACAAATGGAGATTTAAAAACATTCTATGAAAAAAATCATATATCTGAGATCATCTTTGAATTCTGAACACTTTTCATGTTTACACCAAGATACAATTCGGACCAGAAGTGCATTGAAATTCGTGTTTTCCAACTAGCTGTCTTGAAGATCCCTGTTAAAAACTGCATTCAAAGCTTCCAAAAATAGGTTAAAACTCGACAAAAAACATAAAATCTTACATCGTTGGAATCATCTCAAAACTTCCTTCATTTCATCTTTTTCCTTTGAGCTCCCAATCTGAGTGCAGAGCCTTCAAAAATGGCGTTTTCAGAAAACTACCTCCTTATGGCTTTTACATAGACCTCCACCACTTGTATAAGTTGAAGCGACCCATTTTATAACTTGTTGTGCTCCTTTGGCGGATTGGCTGGGCGGATTGGCTTAGACCTATGAGGTTGGGGGATCAAATCCCGCCTCCTATCATTTTGTCGTGGATTTTGTTAAAGCGGTCAAAGGAAAGCATTTAATAATGCTAAAGTTGTTGAGTTTTTAATTGGTTTTTGAGCCGTTTTTGCATTTTTAATGGGATTATATCCCAAAAGAGCGGCTAAGGAGAAGTGGGAGCGGTTTTAAATGTTTTTAATGGGATATAATCCCAAATGGAGCGGCATATATTTGGTAAGGGATTAATAACCCTTACCCATTCCATCCTTCACATGGAAACATCCACACATGGCTTTAAGCCCCCAACAACCGCTTCATCCTCCTTCTCTCCTCCACATGGAAGATTCCACTACAACCGCTTCACAAATGAACTTAGCATAATGTATAGTTAAGTGGGTAAGTGGTTAGGAGAATTATGGGGGCTTTGATACTAATGTATAAACATTAATATATAGTAGTTTGACATATATGTGTGACATTTGGAAAATGGACTTACCAAGTAAATATAATTTCGACCCATGTAATGTGGTATGGAAATAATTAACTCGGTCAATAGTATATATTCCACTTGTCATCTCCTGATAGGAAAATCGATCGAATTCAACGAGTGGTGGCAAGCCATGTGCCACAGTGCGATTGGTCCAGTATTGACCAGTTGACAAGAGTTTACTTTCCTGATGTCTAAACTTTGACCGAACATATCTAGAGCTCCCGATGTCCGTTTGGCACGTTCTTATAGTCGTTGGAAAGATATCAAGATGATCTTCTGCATAGGCATGGTTTTGGGAATTTTAGGGAACATTTGACACTAAAATTGATCCCCTGATCACTCCTCCCTACTAAGAAGGCTTTTTGTCCACAAAAAGTTGTGTATCAACCCACAAATAATGCTATCTCTTCCTGCATTGCACAAACACATACAAGAACCCAAAATAACATTATAGGTTAAATAAATACAAATAGTTGATTAGCTAGTCACATAACTGATCAGATAATAACACCTAATTAAGCTAGTGTTCAACTGAAACGCTGCAACCCTGTCAACTCTATGCACAACCATGATCTGTCATACCCCACTGTACTGCCATCACAATTAACTAACCAGATAATAACACCCATTCTATTACGAAAAGCTAGTGTTCAACTGTCACTTTGTGATACAGTCGATTACCAAAAATTACAATTCCATAACACAGATCAGTATACAAGACATCTAAATTGCCCACAATTAGGCTAGTGCCCACTGCCCATCTGAAACTGTAACAACTGCAAGTATTCACTATCAGAATATAATAGACTATCAATGCCCCAAAATAGCTATAGTCAACAACTGAATCAACATGAATATGCCAAAACACTGTATTGCCATCACAAATAATAAGTCAGCTAATAACACCCATCTATAACGAAAGCTAGTGTTCAATTGACACTTTGTGATTATGTTGATTATAACTGCAAGTTTCAAATTTAGACATGCTACTGATGCCTATCCCTGCATAGTGTTTTCAATAATGGAACTACCAACCAATATGAGAAAAAAAACATGAGTATGATGAACATATCACTCAAATATTCTCTTCAGCTGTTTCCATTCATTTTCAAAGCTTAAATATCAACTTAGGAACAAATCCTTACCAATCAACAGGAATCCCTAAAATATAGCTTTGAAAAATTTTACTTGCCTACTATCAACAATTTATCATAGTGCAAATATAAAGTTGAGGAGTATTTTTCCCAACCGATCACTTTGGTTTTTCCGTTTTGGTTGTTTTACCTTCTCAGTACCAAAATGAGTTTTAGTTAGGTTTTGCACAGTTGGTTTTACAATATTGTTTTTTTTAACAACTTTCCAATTTTGTTGTTTGGGAACAAACCAACAAACCTTAACATCATGACCATTCCTATTACAATGGGAACAAAATTTAACTTCCCTTTTTTTAAGAGTCTTACCCATTTTACCATTCTCAGAACTCTGTCTATGAGAATGATTCCCTTGTTTAGGAGAGGTAAAATTCTTGCCATTTCTCGCCTTTCCTTGGTGAGATTGGTCTTTAGCACCTACCTTATCATTCACAAAAGGCATTAACTTCTTAATCAAATTTTTCCTCTTCCAACAATATGCAACAAAATGATTAGTACCTTCACAAAATGTGCAAGGGAAAGCATATTTCTGCCTACCAAAGCTATATTGTTCCAACTGAAAGAGTGTATTAGAAGTTTTAGGATTTGATTTTCCCTTAGTGCTATTTTTTAGTGTAAGTGGAAGGAGGTGGAATCTAATTACCTCTTTTACCTGTTTTCTTACACCTTTCATTGTTGCTCCTGATGGCGGAATCCTGCAATTCTAGTGGCATAGATCCTTGGCTGTTGGAAGCTTGTCTTCCTTCAACTACTTTAGAACTTTCTCCAATTTCCATTTTCCCACTAGAATAACCCAATCTTGCAAACCGAGGCTAATCCTCTACCTGTACTGGGTTAGCATCACCTTGTCCATTTTTACCAAGGCCCTTTCCATTAAATCCCATCTTACCCACTATCTTAGACCCAATTCCCTTAGTGTGTTTTTCAAACTGACCCAAAGGAATATCTGAAACTGAATGAGAGGAAGAATTAAAATGTGAACAACTTACAGTGCATTCTGTCATAGTACCTGCATCTGATTTGGAAGGCATTTCCTTCTTATGTTCACCTTGTTACAACTTTTCCAAGAGGGCATCCTTGGTTTGTATTTCTTCCTACAACTCTTTAACAAAGCCCATCAAGTTCTTGCTCTCTTCAAGCATCTTGTTGACATACTCCTCTTTCTTGGTTATAGAGGATTGTGGCTTAGATTTTAACTGCACTATTTCCTCTTCCAAGGAATAAAAATTATCTCTCAAGAAAGAGTTTTCTTCTTGGAGTTTGTGGTTTATGGTTTCAAGCTCATCCAATTGCTCCTGTTTGGATGACTTGCCCATGATTCCTTGTTCCTGCAAACACAACCTGTACTTCCAGAACTGCACATTGCAAAAGAAGATTAATAAGCCCCAAAATATCTACACACTGAAAAGTGAAATCAATATTGAAACTGAAGCCAAATTTCCAAACACAATTAGAAGCTAATTCGGCAATCTAACTGCTCTGATACCAAACTTGATCTAAAAACGTGTGTTGTATTTTTTTCACTGTTAAAGTTTCCAAAGATCGTGATTTTCTTAACCAATTTTAAGTATTCTAAACTCCAAAAATTGATTAAATTCTGATTATTATGCATCCATAGAAGTTCGGAAAACTTGTGTAGCAAATAAATAATCAGAAAACTGAAAACATTTAGATAACAAACAAGATTGTTTACGAGGTTCGGAAATTCCTACGTCCCCGGGTTCATATTGAACCGATCCATTAATAATATTGAAATGTAAGTAAAATAACTCTTAAAAACAACCAATAATGAATCACAACTTGCAAATGATCTGATCAATGTCCCAAGAACTCTGAAAAATAGCAGAAACTGTCCCAAGAACGATCCGTGGCTCCTACAGTGTTTTCACAATGTGATCTCCCTGCAACTGTGTTAGAAAAACACCTACAAATGGAGATTTAAAAACATTCTATGAAAAAAAAATTATATATCTGAGATCATCTTTGAATTCTGAACACTTTTCATGTTTACACCAAGACACAATTCGGACCAGAAGTGCATTGAAATTCATGTTTTCCAGCTAGCTGTCTTGAAGATCCCTATTAAAACTGCATTCAAAGCTTCCAAAAATAGGTTAAAACTCAACAAAAAACATAAAATCTTACATTTTTGGAATTTTCTCAGAATTTCCTTCATTTCATCTTTTTACTTTGAGTTCCCGATTTGAGTGCAGAGCCTTCAAAAATGGCGTTTTCTGAAAACTGCCTCCTTATGGCTTTTACACAGACCTCCACCACTTGTATAAGTTGAAGCGACCCATTTTATAACTTGTTGTGCTCCTTTGGCGGATTGGCTGGGTGGATTGGCTTAGACCTATGAGGTCGGGGGATCAAATCCCGCCTCCTATCATTTTGCCGTGGATTTTGTTAAAGCGGTCAAAGGAAAGCATTTAATAATGCTAAAGTTGAGTTTTTAATTGGCTTTTGAGCCGTTTTTGCATTTTTAATGGGATTATATCCCAAAAGAGCAGCTAAGGAGAAGTGGGACATTTTTTTTTCTCAACTTTACATTCCTTTAAGAGCAATCTAGTGTGGATGAACTTTGAGAAGAATTCTTGTATGCTATCAAAGTTACTAGGATTTAATCCTAACAGTTTATTTTCCAACTCATGTGCTCTCATGTTGTCTTGCTTTCTGAACATAGTGTCTAAATTTTTCCATGCTTCATCAAGTGTGTTGGAAGCCTCAATGTGGAAGAACAAATCAAGAGAAACAAACATACAAAGAATAACTAAGGCTTCATCACATCAGTTCATCCACTTATATTTTTTGGGTTCATCATCAGGCTCAATCTTAGCTCCCATAGTGATGTGAAATAATCCTTTACCCCTTAGTTTCATTACCATTTTTTATTTCCATTTAAAGAAGTTAAACAATGTGAGCAAAGGTACTGAAAGAACATCCATTGCGAGAGAGATAAAAACAAGAATTCACAATGAAAAGAAGCGCACAAACCCCATAATAATATTTTCACCCCTCTATTTGTGGCACTTTATAGTTTAGTGTGTTGATTACAATTAGATGTGAATCTGTGTCATGAAACAATCAATCACTCACCTCGTAATCAACATAATAACGTGGAAGTATGGAGACCGCAATCAAGTTTCAATGATCGCGACAGTTTGACACTGTAAGCAAGCACAAGACGATGCTAAAACAAGAATAAGGGAGAAAAACACAATCCTTTGTGAGAAATATCGTCTTACATCAATAGAGAAACTCCCTTGCCACAAGGTTGTGGTGGACGTGCTCAGTAGCCTGCAAGTAATAAAATGAGCGATACAATTTAAAAAATGACTCAGAATGAGTCCATAAGCCTCTAGGATGCAAGAAAAGCTCCTTGAAAGCAAACAAATCTCTAGAATGCACTACACACTTCACAAAGGAGTTAGCAAATAGAAACGTCTAATAACATTGTTTTCATAAATTTATTTTTCCAACTAATCTAATTATTAAAAAAAAATTAAAATGGAATTTAAAAATTACAAAAAATAACACCAATAAAAGAAAGTAATAACCTCCTAATGCTAGATGACCACCTTTAATTAAATTAAACTAGATCCTATTAAAAATAAGACCTCATTAAAAAAATTAATAACCTTCCTTTTTAAAAAGGATCCCTTATTTCGTAATTTTAAAAAAAATTAGGTTTAAACTAAGCTTGGAAAATTAAAAAGGGGGGGCTATATGAAAGAGGGAAGGCATGGTAGGTGGCTCAGTGGTCAACTCGAGAGGTTGAGCTGGCCATGTGAAGGGTGAACCGTATTGAACGTTGGGCTCGATGCAGTGAGCCAAGAAGAGAGGATAATCCCGAAGCAAGCTGAAACGCTCGAGCAAGAGGAAGCTCTATGTGGAACTCGAGCGAATCCCGGGACATGGGTATTGGGCTCGAGGTGGGTGTAATTGGAGCAAGATAAACTCAACATGGGATAAGCTCAAGGAAGCATTACAAGGTACAACATCTTGGGTAGTGAGAGCATGTAAAACACGAAGAGGTTGAGCTGCGGGAGGATCCGTGTACATAAGTTGATGGGTAGACAAGGTATGGCCGGTGAGCAAAGAAACGAATCAGGAGGTGAGTTGACGGAACATGCATGCCAAGTCCAACTTGGCACGATGAGTCAAATAGAGAAATACATGAATAGTAGGAAGCCTTGAGGGAAGAGCCAACATGAAACGACATGGTAGATCCATGGCTAGACGAGCCAAGGCAGACGATATTGGGCCAAGGAAAAACACAAACCCAACATGCTTGCCAAAGACTTAACTCATTGAATAGGGATAAAACACATCCTGAGGGTTGAGCCAAAGGAAAACACGAGCTTTTTGAACAAGGACATGAATTGAGTGAAACCAACAACCCAAGGCTAAAGATAAAGGACCAACTTGACTCACTAAGACAAAAACATAACTCATAGAGTTAAGAAAACTCACCAGAGAGCTCACCGGGGAGCTCGCGAGCTCTTTACGAGCTTGACAGAGCTGGGAGGGAGGAAGAGTAGGGCATATAAGGGGAAAGGAGATGTAAGGCAACATGAAAGAGCAGGAGCATAGGAGAACTTTCCAAATAAAAATTTCAAAATAAATAAATGAAAAAATTAAATAATCCAACACCATAAATACATCTAAACCACTTTTCCACCAAATACAGCTATAGGTAGCTAAATTTTGTGGAGAAACACCTAAAAATTGCACATGCACAAACCTTGAAAACAACACAAACTCTAAACATGAAACTATTAAACCAGATTACTAAGATTCCAAGAACGATAAAAAAATAACACGAGAAACAATAAAACCGAAACCGGAAATAATTAACTAGATAAAAAATGAGTGTACATTTAGCGAATCAAAGCTCCGATACCATGTGAGATTATTCTATGAGGATCAAGATGGAAACTTGTGCACATTGAAGAGGTTGCACTCTAACGGTGATGTGAATGCTCTAAGAAATCAACAAGTGAAATCAAACAAGAAGGAAAATCATGCATAGAAGAATAGGTCTACTCATTCTCATAGATCAAAAGAAGGGTACATATGGGAGTGATGTGTAACTCCCGTGCCTGGAAAATCATTCCCTCTATGAGGGAAAAAGGAGCTATGATTCCAAAATAGAATGTAACTCCTATGATGCCACTGACGCATATGACAATGGTAGATTCTATGACGGAATCTATCATGTGTCATATAAATCCTACGACTTACGACCTCACCTAAGCGATATGACTCACCATGTGAGATGGATAAGACCTCGAGTGATGATGAGGTAAGTCACAAACACCAATAAATGTAATGCATGCTTGTAAAGAAGCAATTTGGATTTAAAGGTTATGTGCCTTAATTAGGTTTGCACAAAAGGTAGTAAGGTTAATCTGTGATCAAAGAGTGTAATTACTTTGGAAAATAACCATGCGTATCATGCTTAGGAAACACACATTGATGTGCAATATCATTTTGTTATAGAATTGGTAGAAGAGAATAAGGTGGTGCTAGCAAAATTGGAGACAAAGGCGAATGAGGTAGATTCATTGAATACGATAGTAAGTATTAAGAAATTTACTTGGTACAGGGAAGTAATGTGTTTAATAGCCCACAACTGCTAAGGAATGATTTTGTGTTCTCCCTAATGGAGTAAGCAACAAGGGGTATTGTTGGTAGTCGCCTACCCATGCAATGCCCATATAAGGGTGCTAGGTTATTTTAGACATATTACTTTAAAAACAATGGTTATGCCTGATAATAGTTTGGCTAATTTATCTTTATAACTCAAGTTAATTGTAAAAGCAACGTCTCTTATCTAAAGTATTATTTGAATACTTTAGCTTGCTTTCCAAGAATGGTTAATTATAGGGTGTGCTTTAGTTATAAAAGAACATTCTCTCATTATGATGGGTATGTCGAAAATACTTAATTATCAGAGGTCAGAACTTTGGATGTTGGTTATTATATTTGCAAGCTTTTTCAAGTTAATAAAAGGTTTAAGTTATGTTGGAATTTTTATTTGAAAGGGTTTTCCCAACATAAAATTGGTTTCAATCTTATTGGTATGTTTTAGTTTATTTTAGATATACCTATTTAAGTAATTCTTGTTTACTTCGTTTCTTGCACGTTTACACAAAAACCCCAACATCTTTGCCCATTCATATCACTCATCAATGAAAATAAATGTGGGGAGGAGTGAAAACAATAATTGATGTTTTAATTTATGATACTTCTTCTAAGGGATTTTCAAGGTATTAAAGGAAGACCATTATAGATGATCTAGAGGATGGATCCAACTATAAATCGAGCCCTAAAAAGAATGATAAAGGATGACAACACTTCCCTGCAATTTTGAAAGAGTAATTTATTCATGGTAGTTGGGGGTTTACATATTTGTACTCTAATTTAACAAGTAGATTTATTTTATTTTCCATTGTGTATTTTTTCTTATATATTTATTGGAAAACTTCAACTTCATTTGCATATGATTTCCAAACTTTTTGGAGTAATTTTTTTTTATTTAGAGTACATTTTAAGGTTTATATATTAGGTGGATGTATCTCTTTTGACTGTAAACAAAATTTTATCCTTGGGTATAAGATGAATTTATTCATGTTATGTGTACACGCCTTCAATTTTCCAAAAACTAATGATTATCTTAGTATTTTCTAAAGAAGATGGGTGTTTAGTCTCTTTGATAAGGAAACTATATCTAGGTTGTGGGAATATCATCTCTTTGGTAGCTGGGTCGGTGTTTTCCTTTTTATTTTAAAAATAAATTTACTATTGGGTTTTAGATGGATGCTCATTTTATCATGTTCATTTATTAGATTCACGCAATCTTCTCAAAATTGATAATATGTTTGAGTTCTTCCCGTTTGGAAGTTGACTCATAAGGTTACTTGCAATCTAATTATGTGCATTTTAGAGGTAATTTTACCATAACCATTTATCCTAACATCTATTTAGGTGTTCTTTAGATCGTTGGGAATATGTTAAGGAGACATACAAATTTCATATATATATATATATATTTGTCAAAATAATAAAACAAGGATCTTTTGACACAAAAAAGAATCTTTCACAATTTTGGCATAGCTTTTCATTGTAACTATAGACACTAAATCACACACTTTGGGTATCTATCTAGTCCTGATCATATACCACTATTCATATTATTCCAAAGCGAGAAAATTACTAATTGATCACTATCTTTGGCCATCTTTACTTGCTTTCTATTTCCTCTTTTGATCTTACACTCCTTTCCCAGTTTGTCTTTTAATACTTCGACATTTCTCATTCTGGTCACTAGCGCCCGGCCAGGACACCAACGCCAGGTGCCCCGACCTCTTTGTACTTTGTTCACATATTTTGGGTCCTTTCTAACCATTTTGTGCATCTTTATTTCTTACTAGTCAGCCTTTTAGTGGTTATTTACAAAATTCAAACAAGGGAATCATATAAATACAAAAATATGTGAAGATAATAAAAGGACCAAACACTAAGCATTAACTATCATCACCTAAGGTTGCATCTCAAGAGCAATCTAAAGAGAATTCAAGCATCCATCTAGCTCCACACAAGGGACCAGGGACTGCCATTTTTGCATACACTCCATAGGAGGGGAAATTCATTCTTTCATGCACACATCTATCTATGTCTTTTACATCTAGCTATTGCTCATTATCACGCGTGACATGCACAAGAGCCACACAAGGCATGATTTTGACACACATAGAACTAAATTGGGTTTGAGATGTAGTGCAACACTCGGTAGTAAGTTCACTTTGTTGACAGCCAAGGAGAGTCCGACCCCTCATTTTGCATCTTTATTTTTTAGTATTTGATGTTGTTTGAGGGTTTTGTAGGTGATTCTTTCTGATTATAGGTTTCAGACAAATAACAACAAAGTGCAGGGTCATACAAGTGGTCAAAGGTGATAACCAACGAACATCTCGCGACCTTGCAAAACTAAGTTCTGTAGCTTCTGAGCAGTCACGGGCAACCAAAATAGGTCTCTGGTGCCCCTGACCCTCCATAGGCGCCCTAGTCCAGACACTTCCAACATTCCTACATGTTTCTAGGTCTGATTGCAACACTCTGAGTTCCTGTTCCAGTAGTTTTCCATTTCAACATACCTTCAAGATTATTGCAAATCAACTAAGTATCTCTATCCCTTCATTTGTAACTAGGGTTTCATATTTTCTAGCCTATTTTGCTTGGTTCAAATATGCACCTAATTGTTTATATTCAGTGATGTTACATAATATAGAATTAGGCATATATTTATTCAATATTTGCTTAATAATTTGGTGAACCCAACATGCACAAGAGCCACCTAGGGTACAATTTCAACACACACACACACATAGAACTACATTGGGTCAGAGGTGTAGTGCAATGCTCAGTCATAAGTTCACTTTGTTGACAGCCGAGAACAGTCGAACCCCTCATTTTGTATCTTTCTTTTTAAATTATTTAAAATAAAAAATAAAAAAAATATTGAAATAAATAAATGCCTAATTGTATATTATATAACAACACTGAATATAAACAATTAAGTATAAATTTGATCTAAGCAATTCAACAATTTAAATTTAAAACCCTATGTTCAAATGAAAAAGATAAAGGACTTAGCTAATTCTTGGCGTGAGATCACCCAGAAAAATTGTGCTCAGCACAACTAGCGCGAGATCGCCCAAAAAAATTAGTCTTCTACAACATCTTCAGGATCCTTTCTATCTCTTTTCACTCATCATGAATCAGGTGCACATGGTCCTTTTTCATTTTTTACATACTTTTACACAATTTTTACACATCTTGATCATATATATGCGTATTTGACTACTTGTTCACCCTTCTCTTTTGCAGGTCCATCCTTATAGGAAGTGGTAGTCACATCAATCACACATCATCAAACATTGAAACAACATCAAAAATAGGTACAATGCAACATTCACACATACGTTCCCATCCTAGGGTCATTAATCATCACTTTTTTTTTCACTTCCTCTTCTCTAGCTTCCAAACTTCACATTTTTATCACTCCACGTTTTTTCTTGTCTCTCTCGGCATGCTTTTTTCCATCAATCTACATGGTTATCAGGTACACATCTCTTATCTGCTTTATGTTATCAAGCATTCACTCAACAACATAAAGTGGGGGAAAATGTAGACACTAAATCACAAACTTTGGGTATTTATCTACTCCTGATCACATACCACTATTCATATGATTCCTAAGCGAGAAAAGTACTAATTGATCATTGTCTTTGGCCATCTTTAATTGCCTTTGGTTTCCTCTTTTGATCTTATACCCCTTCTTGCCCAATCTGTCTTTTCATACTTATGCATTTTTCATTCTGGACACCAGCGCCCAACCAGGACGCCAACGCCAGACACCCCTGTCCCCTCTAGGCACCCCAACCTATTTGTACTTTGTTCACATCTTTTGGGTCCTTTCTAGCTGCTTTGGGCATATTTATTTCTTATTAGTTGGCCTTGTAGTGGTTAATTACAAAATTCAAACAAGGGAATCATATAAATACAAAGCTATGTGATCATAATAAAGGACCAAACACTAAGCATTAACCATCATCACCTAAGGTTGCATCTCAAGATTATTCTAAAGAGAATTCAAGCATCCATCTAGCTCCACACAAGGGACAAGGGACTGCCATTGTTGCATACACTTTATAGGAGGGGAAGTTCATTCTTTCATGCACACATCTATCTACATATTTTACATCTAGCTATTGCTTGTTATCAATTGTGACACACACAAGAGTCACCTAGGGCACACTTTCGACACACACACACACATAACTACATTGGGTCTGAGATGTAGCGCAACACTCGATCTAGTAAGTTCACTTTATTAACAACCGAGGACAGTCTGACCCCTCATTTTGCATCTTTCATTTTTAGGATCTAATGTGGCTTGAGGGTTTTGCAGGTGCTTCTTTTTTATTATAGGTTTTAGGTGAATAACAACAAAGTGTAACGACATATAGGTGATCAAAGGTGAAAACTAACGAACATCTCGTGACCTTGCGAAACTGAGTTCCACAACTTTTGAGTAGTCATGGGTGCCCAGAATAGGTCTTTGACACCCTAGGCATCCCTGACCCTCCATAGGCGCCCTAGTCTAGGCACTTCCGACACTCATGTATTTTTGGGTCTGATTGAGACACTCTGAGTTATTGTTCTAGCAGTTTTGTAGTTCGGTATACTTTTGGGATTATTGTGAATCAACTAAGTCTTTCTATACCTTCATTTGCAACTAAGGTTTCATATTTTCTAGATTATTTTGCTTGGGTCAAATATGTGCTTAATTGTTTATATTCAGTGTTGTTACATAATATAGAACTAGGCATCTATTTATTCAATATTTGCTTAATCGGTAACCTTTGTTTGGAGCAATATTTAAATTGTTGGAAATATATTAAAGAGGCTTATGAATTTTTAATATACATCTTTGATGATTCCTTATGGATTGTTTTAGATTTTCAAAAGAATAAAACAAAATCTTATAAAAGTTTATATTTAATTATTTTATAAATTTGAAACAATCCATAGGGAATCATCAAAGGTGTATAGAAAAAAATCATAGGTCTCTTCAATATTTTTCTAGTGGTTTAAAAATCTCTCAAATTGGAGGTCGAAGTGAAAAATTATGCAAAAATTACGAAAGATTCCTTTTTGTGTCAAAATATTATTTTTAAGTCTTTTAAAAAGCGTTAGAAATTTGTACAAAATTGCAAAAAACATACAATAGAAAAGTTGTAGGTCTATATAATATCTTTCCAATGATGTAAATAATACTCGAAATAAATTTTGCGATAAAAAATATGGTAAAATTACGAAAGATTCCTCAAAAGGAATTAAAAGGAACATAATTAGAATGTAAATAACTTTATCTCAGTTTTGACACTTCATGATCAAGTGCATGGTTGTGTTTGTGATTTACATAGGAACATAAGGTTTTCTAGGGAGATTTGTAGGTTTTGTCCACTGGTGAAGATCTTCTTTTCGTATTCCATTAATGGTTTTTCTCAAAATGTGGTTTGAATTTTCTTATTTTTCTAATGACAATTTACTATTTAATAGGTCAGATTTTTTTAGATCTTTTATTCCTCCTTTGAATTAATTATGTTTAATCTCCCATTTTATAACTATTTTTAGTTCTTCTATAGTGGATTTATCGTCTTTCTTATTTTTATTTTTTTTAATCTTTGTGAGTATTCTTAGTAGTGAGTAATTTTTGGATGTCATCTTTTCAAATAATTTATATGATGTTTTATGAGAATTTTCCTTATATTGTGGCCTTTTCAATATACACAATCTCTTGCCTTTGTGTTTTTGTGATCCATATGCTTGTGCATTTTATAGAATTTTTATAGATCATAAGAATAGATTAAATATCAAACACATTTGAGTGAATATTTTCACTTAAAGATTCTTACTTGAACCTTTCAAGCTTTTTTTCCCATGCATATTCCTAAGTAGGTTCTTCTAGTGCTACATGAATTATATGAATGAGGGAAAATTGTACACATGATGTAAATTAATATCTATATTTAGGCAAAAGCTTATTTGAATGTCTTTGAAGTTAATATTTTGTACTTGTAGATACAAATAAACATGATTTGTAAACTCTTCAATATTTACTTAACTTTCAAATCTTGCGTTTGTGTATGTATATATGTGCACACATGTGTTCTATGTATATAGTTGTTGTACACACATCCTACAAATTCCAAACTAAGGAATACATGACCCAAGGGGTATATTTATACAATGTATGAACAATTGGATCAGATAGAGTTGCAAATTAAAAAACAACCCAAATGAGTGAAGGAGAAATATATTACCTTCATTTTGGTCTCTTGAGTCTATAATTTTTTCTTATATTTGGCCGATTTGGTTTGAGTTAATACACATGTCTAACCATGTTTCCATGCAATGGATTTTGTTGTAACTAAATATGACACATAATTTTTAGTTAACTTCACAAATGTTGTGGGGCCCCAAGATGTCCCTTTCTATTGTATTAGAAAAAATACGGTTTTGATAACATTCCCTGATAACTTAGATAAATTTGATGTTTAATAAATTTTATAACCTTGTTGTACGCTTTGAGATGATTTTGGGCCTTTCATCTACTTTGTTATTTTAAACTTGTTTCAATAATTACATTATAGGGGAGGAATCTAACTACATACCCACACTTGATGGGAAGTTGAGATATAAAATGACAACATATTATTAAATAAAATGTAAGAATATAGCTATCATGCATGATTTGGGAAAGGAAAACCTTTTAGAATATATCATCACAAACCATAGAAGAATTCTCTTTCCTTCACAACAAGAGAGAATTGACCTTTTTTGTGGAAGAAAACTATCAATTTAAAACCTTAGGAAAAATTAAATATTACAAATTATAGCTTTTTCTATCTAGTATACTGGTATACTGGATAGCCTTATTGGGTGCTTTGTTATTCAAAATTTGTTGCAATATCTACATTATAGGGGGAGGCATCTAACTAAATATCCACATATGATGGGCAATAGAGATAGGAAAATAAAGCATAAGAAAATGGATATGATGCACAGTTTGGGAAAATACATCCTTTAAGGATGTACCATAACATATTCTCATCTTAAATGAGATACATAAATATGGCTATTATGCAAAATATTGGAAGAATTTTTTTTTAGAATGTATCATCCCAAATCATAAAAGAGCACTATCTCCTTCATGACTAGAGAGAATACATGTTTTTAATTTATTTGAGGAGTAAAACTATTGATTTAAAATCTTATGCAAAGTTGGCTATTACAAATTATAGCTTTTTCCATCCAATATATTGTTTATCAATGTTTGAATCCTTAAATTTGGACTGCCTCCACACATTGTATGAATTATAGGACAACGTTTAAGAATGTATGACATTAAACATTAGAATATATCTCTCCTTCGTGACCAGAGAGATTGCATGTTTTTTAATTGTGGAAGAAAACTATCAATTTAAAACCTTATGGATAATTAGCTATTAAATATTATAGTTTTTAAAATAAAATATACTAGTTATTAATGGTTGTATCTTTAAATTTGGACAACTCCCACACTTGGTATGGCCTGCATAAGGAGAATATTTAATAATGTATCATACTAAATCTCAAAAGAGCTCTCTTCCTCCAAACCAAATAATTACATGTTTTGAATATTTGTGGACAAGACTATTGATATAAATCGTAACTTTTTTTTGACATGTATACTAGTAGTCAATGTTTAGATCTTAGAATTTGGACCTCTATAGCTATGAATCTACCAAGGATTGTAAAATGGTATCTTGTATGCACTTAACAACGTGCTTGCAACCCATCATAAATGTGCATAGTTAATGCTTTTGTCATTATATAAAAGGAAAAACAATGGTTATTTTGATAAAGTATTCACATGTAGTTTTTTCTCCAATCCTAAAATGGTTGTTCCTAATGAATAATCCTTGAATCTTGTGACATATTGGTGTCATCATGTGGAAAAGTTAAGAGCAGTAGTATTTTGGAGTCTCCTCTCTATAAGCTACATGTTTGTAAAGTGCGAGAAACTCTTTATTGTTTTGTAACATTAATGAATATAGGGAGATTGTTCTTACTTTCATGTTTTTCTTAAGTAGACCTCTATTATGATTGACTATTAATTTCCTAGATATGTAAATTCTAGAATGATTGAGTCATTCTTTGAAATAATTCTTTTGAATGTTATGTCCAAATGAATTTTGAGTATGGATTTGTAATTTGTTTTGCTTTTACTGATTTTATAGAACTATTGATTATCAATTGTTATTACTCTTATAGGACGTAAACACCACTGTAATATGTTCTTGGAATTGAGATCAATCTATCTTATGTTCAAGTATGGATGATGTAGACATATAAATGTTTGCATGATTAATTATGATTAATCTATCTCGCAAATATCTCAACATCATCCATATAATGAATAATCACAAGATTAATCATTATTATTTAATCCATTTTATCGTATTTACCCTTTATCATTTTATCACCATTTATCATTTATATCATCATTCCATTATTAATCCTCTTAATTCATTATTTTATCCCATCTTATCATTAATAACTTTTATTTCATTATTATATCATATTATCCTATCATAATCCTTATTAACATTTTCTAGGAATTTAATATTCCTACATCTACCTACCCACCTACCCTACACATCCCTACACCTAACCTTTCCATGTAACCTCACCCCTAATCATCTTTATTAACCTAATCTAATTCTAATCCTAATCACATCCTCACACCTCTAAATCTAGAGGCTTCTATTTCTAGAAGCCTCTCTAAATATCTCCTTCTATTGAATTTTTAATTCAATGGAAGCTTCTTCCCTCCATGAAATTTGAATTCAAATTCTAGAGTCTTCCACTCTAGAATCCTCTAATCCTCACATGCATTCTCCACCCTTGATCCAAATCCAACTTGGCTTCATCTTAGCCATTGAATCCTCCACCCCTCAACTATAAATTGAGCTCTCCTCCTCCATGAGAGCCAAGTCATAGAATCCATAACAAAGCTCTGCCATTTTGTTTCATCAATCATCCATTTTATCCTTTTATCCAATCAATCAATCATCCATCTTAAATCAATCCATCATTCATCTAAAATCAATTCATCCTTCATCAAGCAAGTAATTAAAAGGAAATCAAGGGGAGTTGTTGCTCGTGTGTCTCCATCAACATCTGAAGCAACCAAAAATCAATCAAGAGAAAATCCAACACATCAAAGGAGGATCTTTGCATCTTGTAGGTAAGTGCAGGTATTAATCTCTCCCTTTAATCCATTGCTCTATCTGAAGTATTGTTTGAGAAGATTAGATTAGGAGAACAACTTGTTTGTTTTTCTTGCATTCACAAGCTAATATTTTCTTGCAATACATTTTTAGTGCCCACTGTGGGGCTTACCCCCCACTTATTTATTGTTTTCAACTCTATTTTATCCCTAGAACAAGTGATCAAAGTTTCAACAATTTCACTTTTTTTACACCTTCAAATTTTGAGTTTTTGAGCTCAAATTTTGTTCCTATCACTAAACAACACCTATGACTTGTGTATTGGTGCCTATGCTGCACAGAATGGTGCCTTTTCCATAAATTGGTGCCTATGCCCTTTTTTGCACCTTGTGGTGCACTTTTGCCCTGTGAATTTTGTGATTGCATTTTTTGGACCCTGATTTTAGCATACATTAACGCCTTTTGTGACTTGTATTGGCTTTTCCCTACTTTGGCACCTATGCTACATAGTTTGGAACCTATAATATTGGCACTTATGCTCTGTGTTGTAGCGACCTTTGTTTGCTAACTTTTGAGAGCCATAACTTTTGATCCTGAACACGAAACGACTCCGTTTTTTTTTTCCAGAAAGGCATATTGAAAAGATCTATGCAATGAAAGTGTTAATTTAGAATTTTATAGGATAATTTATTCATGGTTTTCATTTTCCTAAATATTTTCATTTTAACTACACATTGAGTTATATTTTCTTGTTCCAAACTACTAACACTTTTTGTGCAACTTCCTACACTTACCAAAGATAAAAATCAATCTTCTATTAACCCTTTGTTTTGTAGCATGATCGGTAATAGACATTGGGGTTATAATCAAACTACTAATATTTTTTTAAGGCCCTCCTCTTGAATACCCAATCATCATAATATTTATCATTTCATTTTATCATCTAACATTTATTTTCTTGCATTATCTTTCTTGTGTGTTTCCCTTTGTTGCTTGTTCATCCCAAAGGAAAAACCGTGTATGCTCTCCTCTCACATCCTAGGATGATCTTGAGGATCAAAAGCATCTAGCCTTCCCATTTTTATTTTATAGGGGAAATGTGACATGGAAGTGACATCCACACACTTTCCATATTCCTAGGGTCTCATGACCGTGGGCTTCATCTCCACGCACATAGACACACCCCATGTTCCATTGGGGTATACAAATTCTTAGAGAGTTGTCATTATTGGCTAAGTGCTTGCTTGTTTTAAGAGAAACATGAAGTGAGGGGCTTCCACGTCCCAATACCTAGGCCTTAGATAACATCCTTACAACATGGACTTGGGCCCCATGTACCACAAGGTATATCAGGGAGTCCCCTAGTGAGCTCGTATATCCTAGTCTAGGAAGCATTTTGGCTGTATATCAAACTTATAGTGTACAAGGAGGATGTACACTCCCCAAGATCACTCGCCAGCCGACCCCAGATCGGCACATAGGTAGAGAGATAGTTTGTGGCACCATCATTGGTGTGTGGTATTGAAAGCAGGCTATAGCTTGATTGTAATCCCACTTGACTAGTTAGGGTGTGTGTTGCATGTTTGTTGCTTTCTTGTGAACACCCTTAACCATCCTATCACCTTAAAATTTTAATCAATCAAACATCATCATAATCAACCATCCTTAATCAAACAATCCCAATCCTAAATCCCATCACCATCCTTAATCAACCAACCTAATCCAAAAATCTAATCACCTACACATCCTATCAAACCATGGCCTTTGATCCTCAATCCCCATCCTCTTCAAACCAACATCCAAACCCCTACCTCTTTTCTAAATCCATCAACCAAGCTATCCCATCATCCCCCACCCATCAAAGTCAACCATCTCACTTTGATCATGAAATCCCACACATTATCCAACACTTAATAAACAAATCTCAAATCTCACATCCTACCTCAACCAATCCCCTCCTCCCCATCCAAATCAACCATCCCATGTTGATCCTAACATCCTAAAAACCATCCAACAACTCAATCAAAAAATATCCGATCTTAAATCATGTATCAACCAATCACCTCATAAACCATCATCTCCCAACCAACCCCATCCATAATTTCCCCTTCCTAAGATCCCTACCCCTCACCCCATTGAATTCCTCTTTGAAAAAACCAAATCATTTCGATCCACACCCTGACCTAATCAACATAAACCACTATCCCCACAAGCCAATTACATCGACTTTGATTACCTCACTAACTTTGACCTAGACCAAGAGGACCTCCTTTATGTCCTTGATAATCTAGTCACCAATCCCAAGCCCACACAACCATCCCAAATTTTAACCTCCAAATCCCCTATCAATCATCATGACCTACACCTTCCTCCCATCAAAACTCATGTGGATAATCCACCACCATCCAAAATCTCAACTCCTAAATCTAATCATCGTAAAACCTATAATCGAGTCTCATTCACATATCCACAAAAATCCCAACAACTTAACCCAAAATTATTATCCCCCATCTCATCATCCTCTTCATAATCCCAATCCTATCCTTCAAACTTTCTCCTAGATAGTATCACATCCCCTAATCCACCATCAAATTCAACCTCTAAGCCTATTTCATCCCCTCCATCACCTAAGCCCAATCCTGTCAAAACTATCTCATCCACCGTGACTCTTAAGTCACCCTCATCCCCTTCTACCCCCAATCCTAAACCATCTAATGTGGATCCTACGCCACCCTCATCCTCTTCATCCACACCTAATCCTATCTTAACCCCTTCATCACCTAAACCTAACACTATCCTATCCTCTAATCCTATTTCATCTCCACCATCCCCCAATCCTAAAACATCTAACGTGACTCCTAAGTCACCAAATATTAAACCTAATAAATCCAATACCTATTCTCTCCCCACCCCATCTCCTGCCCAATCTAATGAGGCTCCTATGCCACCTTCATCTACTTCATCCCCTAAATCGACCAAATCTAATGTGGTTCCTACACCACACCCATCTCCCAAATCCCCTTCATCCCCAACATCACCCAAATCTAATGTGACCCCCATATCACACAAATCCCCTTCATCTAAATATACCCCATCCCCTTCATCTACATCTACTAATCCCAAACAATCTAATCCTAAGCCAAAACCATTTACCTCAAAACCACATACTCCAACCAATCCAAAATCAACCAAATCTACTTCGGCCTCCAAGCCAAAACCATCCACTTTGGCCCCTAGGCCTAATCCACCCCCTTCATCTTCTAAGCCACAATAATTTAATCCAACTCACAAATCCAAATCCACCAAAACATATCATAATCCACCCAATCATGTACCTTTACTTCCTACTCCCCCAAAACCATTTAACCCAAACCACTTCACTCCTTTGGGATAATCCTTGACCACCATCTTCCATTGTCTAAAAATATTCAACATGATCATCCATTCCAAAATAAAATCACACAATCAAAACCTTTCCAAACCATTTGGGTTTCGATAACACTATTATTGCAACTTCCATCGCACCCATGGACATTCGACCAATTGTTACATGTAATTTAGGATTTATGTCCAAAACCTTATTAATTGATGGCTTATTATCCTTGTACCTCTTTATCCACCACCTTTCCATCCCGATCCTCTCTCTAACCATCACCCACCATCTAAATTCCAATCAAAATCCAAACATCATCAACCATCCAAATCTCATCGTACATCCAAACATCCCTCAGCAACCAAAAACCAAAACAACTCTCACCTCTCATCCTTTGTTAAGTTTGACCTCTTAGTGGATGACAAAACTACAACCTCCTAGTCTCATGATGACCACATGGCATAATATTCCCCATCCACTTCATATCATATAGCCAAAAATATGTTCACTATAATATGAAATATCAAGGCAAAGGATTAGGCATCCATGAACAAGGCATTCATGAACCCATCTTCCTTCCTCAAAATATAGGTTGTTTAGGCTTAGGGTATAAACCTAAAACTAACAACACTACTCCATCACAACCCATTTTTACCTCTCCTCTTGTTGATCCTACCATCCCAACCACTCAAACCAATCATAAATCATTTAATCCCCCTACAAATACCGAACACCTAAAAATGGATTGAGCACATAATTCACCGCCTCCACACGTATATTATTTCCTTCGCACCCATCCTCCTTCCATCCAATCTAATCCATTATTATCATCACATCCATTTATATCCTCTTCCAATCAATTCCTTTGAACACTAGATCATATTGCTCACACATGTTATAAGGCAATACTACCTACTACAACTATGTGACCTTGGTCTATCATTACCTCCAACATTCAAGCACAATTGTCCTCCTAGAGATCCACACACTTTAACATACTTAATCAACTTGTGGTGAAGACCCTTGGGCACATGTATTTTGAAACTCTAGCCAATGTCATATCCACACTCATTTCCATCCCCCCATCAAGCCACTAGTGATTCTTAACCCCTTGATAGTTCTCAAGAGAGTGGAACCTCTTTATGCAAAAAAATCCAAATATAAAAAAGTAAAAAAAATCATTTCAAAATTTAAAAAGATCAAATAAAATCCACCTCAAAAATCCCTCTAGGGTTTTTTTCAACATCTCTACTGGGGTTATGGATGCCTGACTAGCAATATAAAAATTTTATGACAAGAATCAAATGCATCTCTATCAGGGCTATGGATGCCTAGGTGGCAGCAGAGTAATGCACAACTTAGCCTTCCATTCACCCTCCATCCTCCCAGTTGACTTAATCACTCCCTATACATTGGCTAGTTTGTCTTCACATACTACCCATTAAGTCTTCACTTCAAGTGGTAATTAACCATCACAATGAAACACACTTTGATCTCGTAGAGACATAGAGGTTGCATGTTTCCAAGTATTGTTTAGACCTTGGTCACACTTCTATTTTAGTCCAGCTCTTAAAACATGTGTCATTAGGCTCATATTTTGTTCATCATTGATGTTATTTTCCTTCCATCCATCACATTCACATCCATTTTCCCTTGGATCACACATATGTGAGAAACCGATGATCCTTTCCTTTTCATCCAATCCTCCTCATGTCCCTTTTCAACTGTCATCATCATGACTGGGGGCATTCTTACTACCATCCGTTGGGGGTATCATCCATTTTAGATACCCCTCACTTCCCATCCTACCCTACACCTGGGGGAAAATCGAACCCATCCATCCATCCACACAGGACACCCTACTTCACACTTGGGGGCACACCACACCTATCCCCTAATCCATCCCCTATAATTGGGGTAATATCTTATCATCTTCCATATCCCCCATCTTATCCTATACCACATCCCTCATCCTATTTATCTCCCATCACACATCCCATCTAATCCTAACTAATCAACCCATCCCTATCCTATCTAACCCATCCAATTTTCCTCACTCCTTCCCTTTCATCATGACCAAATATGCTTTGAGACTTATAGGATAAAGTCATATCAAACCTTACATCTCTTCCCATCACCCCTATACTTGGGGGGCATATCTTATCATCTTCCACATCCCTCATCCTATCCATTTCCCAAACCACATCTGATGAGCTGTATTAATTGATTTCATAACAACTCATCTTTTATATTTTGATAATATCATTATAGCTATGTCCATGTATTTCCTAAGTACATTGTTGAACATCATTATTACAACCATGAAATTTTGGCATAATGACTAATTGATATAGTTATATCTAATTATCTATATTTTGTTATCTTATGTGTAAAATTATTCTTGTTATTCCAATAAATTGTTTGGATGATTAGATGTGTTGATGACACTCTTGGTTATAAGCAATATGCCATATGCAGTGAAGTAACCTATCCACATCAACTCATTCGTAGTCAAATAAGTTGTCTGCAACAACTCGTCCGCAACATAAGGGAATTATTCACAACAAAGAGCCCACATTTATGAAGATTTTTTGAAACATGAAGTGATGACACTCAAGTCCTTATGCACAATGGGAGAAGTAGTTACAACAGAAACGTGGAAAAATGGAAAACAAATCAATCTTTGATCTGGTAATTGATAAAGAACTGGTGAAGAATTGATTGTTAGATTAACCCTTGTGTGTTTTGTGAAGAACTGATTATTAGTCAAACACTTGTTGTGTATTTCAAACATGTGTCGAATCTCTCACTTATTTTGTTGAAGGCTCCTTTTTATATTCTTCTTCTTCTCACGTGCTATAAATGATAAGGTATAAAGGAAAGGGTTGGTGCCTGGTAACAAGTTAGTTAGTTAGTTATTGAGTAGAGGAGAGTCAAGAGTCAGATTTGGAATTAGATACAAGAGATTACTCTGATCTTTTTATTCCTAGATATAGTGTTTTATGAAAATCAATAAAGATATGAGTTCTGTCATTAGTTTTTAGTTACAGAGTTAGGAAAAGATTAACAACCAAGTTAGGGCCCACTTGAGGTATGCTAAATCCCCGTTATTGTTTTATTTCATGCATATTTACTTAGGAACAATATACTTTCTGAATATGTAACTTTGTTTCAGTAATAAAATTTAGCAATAGTTCATTTTTCAAGTCTGAGCTTTATTTTACTTTCAATATTGTTATGTTACAATTATTTCCTTTCTAACCTCCTAGATCGACTATAACTGTGCATACAACATTGACAGTATTTCAAGTCTACGCTCCCTGGTTTGATAATTAAATGAATGTAACTCAATGTGCAACATATTAATTACCATAAGTTGATTTGCACCACCATTTTTGGCACCATTGCTGGGGATATTTCCAAGTTATAGGAGTTTGTGAGGTTTTGCATTTCTGAATTTCTTATAACAGATTAGGTTGTAGAGATTCCAACTTCAAAACCCCCCACTAATGAATGTTGATTGAGTTGAGTCAATTGATGTATGAACCGTCATAGAGATGCCTATGGTAGATTCCTACCCAATCCTCAAATAGGAGAAATTACTTCTAATTTTGAAGAAGAAACATCCTCTTCTATAAAGGGTTTGTTGATAGAACACTCCATCCCAAGTGAGATTTCTAAAGTTGTTCCTGAATCAACTAACATGGTAGAGGAGATGAATCAAAACATGGAAGAAGAGGCAAGGGAACCAAGCACATTTGAGTTTCCTATCTCCAATAACAATTGAGATTCTCAAATGAAGAACATCTCTCCATCAACTCTTCTTAATTTTCATGGATCTATGACTGAAGACCCAAACACTTTCTTATTTGAGTTTGATGTCTTATGAAGGAGTTATGACTATAAAAATGATGTACATAAGCTGAAGTTGTTCCTTGATACACTTAAGGATGCAGCCTTGAGATGGTTTATGGGCCTATGAAGAAATGTTGTTACTACCTAACAGGTGATGAAAGACAAGTTTCTGCTCAAGTACCAAGACTACTGCAGGCCAAGTAGAAGAATAGGAGATGAACTCTTCAAGATGGCATAAGGAAGACGAGGCACTAGAAGATTACCTAGAGAGATTCCTATTTTGTGTTTAAAAGTCAAGAGATATAAGAGCTGGAAACATCTCCAAAGCCACTTTTAAGGAAATTTGTGAAGCCTGCAGGAACTATTCTAGAGCAACGATGAAAAAAATAAGAAGTGTTAGATCAAAGGGAGGAGCAACTGCCAAAGGAATTGGGGAAATATCTAAATTGGAATTTACAAACATGTTTAAGAACATGAAATAAGAAATAATTAATGACATGGCCACCTAGCTTGATGCTCTACATGTAAAGAAGAAGAGAGAGGATGCAAAGGCAACAATTGCAGAGCTTTTCCATTATTGTAGAAGAAATAAAGTTGATTACACATGCAGGGGAATGACCAAAATTACAGAAGGAAAGGAGGTTGTACCAGAGTTCAAAATGTTAGAAATAGAGGATGGGAAATTTTTATACGTTGCCTAAAGGAAGCCATGGCTGCCAAGACAAGGAATTATATCACAAGACCCCATGCCATCTTTTCAAAATTGGGCTAGTATTTCATATAACAATATGCAACCCCCACCTTGGAATAATACTCAACAAGGATGGGCTCCTTACCCTAGCCAATACTGAAAACCATGACAACCTCGGTTCTCAAACTAGTAGTGGTAACAACCCCCTTATTCATGGTAGCAACCTTGGAGAGGAGGGAAATAATGGAGAAATAAACCTCCTAACTACCAACAAACCTACCAGTAACCTCCATATCCACAACAATAAGCTTTAATGCCAAACCCCCAATCTAGCTCTCATCCAAAAAGTACTCAATTTTCAGTTCAACCAACAACTTACCCCAATAATAAAGCTGCTCAACTAGCCTATAACATTGAATCAACCCAATAATTTTCTTATTCAATTGATGTCAATAATATCCATCTCCATTTAGGAAGAACGCCTGTGCCACCAAGTAAACACACAATCATGGAGATACCAAATGAACCATAGTTGTTGCAAGATAATCCACAACAAATATAGAAAACATTGCAAGATGATCCACAACAACATGAACATAATTCCAAACAAAAGTAAGATGCAATTCAATGGACCCCCATTTCCAGAAAGATTGTAAGAGAGGAAAACTAGCCCTTAATTGGATTCTGATTTTGATTTTTTCCATCAGTTGAAGGACATTTATGTAAAAATTTCACACATTCAAGCCATCAAGGATGTGCCTATTTACAACAAGCTGATCAAGGATCTATGTATAAAGAAGCTAGGAAGAAAAGAAAAAAGATCCATTGATTGCACAAGTCATTGGATAGTTGGCTGACATCATGCTTGGAAACTCTATGTTAATTAAATACATAGATCCAGGTAGTCCTTTGGTGAATGTCACTATCAATGGAACTACGATAAAAAATAATTTGATTGACTTAGGGGCAACAATCAATGTCATGACCAAGAAAGTTATGGATGACCTGAAGTTGGAAGGACCGAGGCCAACATCTATAATATTGCAACTAACGAATAAATCAATAGTAAGGCATAAAAGAGTCCTTGAGGAAATTGTTGTGGTGGTAAAATCTTGGGAATACCCTACTGATTTCATTGTCCTACAACCAAAGGAAAGTATAAGAGGTTACTCTCTTATACTAGGAATGACGTGGCTGGCCATTACTGATGCATTTATAGGGTACATGTCTAGCAACACAATCATCTCAAATGGAAATAGTACCAATAAACTTATACTCTATCCTCCTACCCAACCATTGAATGATGAGGATCAATTAGTTTGGGTTGAAGAACCAGAAATTGATCAATGCTCTGTCCAACAACTAATGATGTTGGAAAAGTATTGCACTATTGAAGATCAGGAGGAAGATGTTGTTCTCTATAATATTATATAGAAAACATATTGAAGAAATGAAGAATTTGATGAAAGATTGAGGTGTTTGAGCTGCCCTTTTAAGAAATTCTTACCACAAAAGAGTGACGGGTCATTGTAACTTCCAATCATTTAACCAACAGATTCAATTTTTGGTGTCGTTTTCAAACTAGGGTTGTGTCCTAGGCTGTATGCAATGAAGTTGTATGCAACACAATTGTTAGGTGGTTCTCTTTTGGGGGGTTTTGGTTGGTATTGCTCTCTTCTTTCTCTTCTATACTATGGAAAGTAAATACAACTTTTAAGCTACTAAAATAAAAGACAAAATTCAAGAAATACATCTAGTCTACTGAAACAACGTTGTTGTAATAAAAATGCTTTCAAAGGACATACTTAATTGAATTGAAATGCACACATGAATTGAAATGCTCACATGAATTGAAATAACAGTAAGGAAATATGCTAAATCATGGAAATATAAGACTACATTCAAATAACCATTCAAATCAAAGTACTAAAACTCAAACTTTTCAGGAATAATGATCATGCACGAAATATCAATCCTCAAATCTCCTCAGGTGAGTGGGCCCTTTCTCTCCTTCGGGATTGAGGTACTTCAACACCAATGGATACTCAAAACAACATGTAGATTATATTGATTTGAATAAGTTCAGAACATGTTTCATCATAAGACTGTAAATAACCGGTATATAGAACTATATTTGAAAACTATCAATTAATACCTATGAAACAATTTCAATAATGTGTCTTATAGACACAATTAGTTACAGATCATGCCACAATGGTAGGAAACAAATTTAACTACAAAAAACCTCATTAAAGATCAATGACATCCTGTAATATAGCTAAAAATAGGATCCTTGTTTGTAGGCTGCTATGAGGAAATCCTCTAGAATGAAATGGTGGTGAGAGACTCGGTCTTCTTGATTGTTACTTCCTCAAAATTGGCAAAGGATGTGCTTTATCAACCTACTTGTTGAACCCTAGTCATTGGTTGTTGTCATTGATGTCAAAGACATTGATGGAAAAGGGAGAATGTAATATCATGCTTCTAAGGTGTTGTTTAGAGGTTCAAGATGACTTCATATGGTTTCAAGAAGACAGGGTCTTGGAAATTTTTGGTTAGTTCCATTTCAGGGTGGTTTCAAGCTTAATAAAGTGAAACAGAATGGTATAGATCATACCAATCATTGGAGAGGATTTGAGAGAGTATCTATAACATGTGTGAGCAAATATTAGGGTCAGTTAAGCTCCAAGATTCAATTTTGTATATTGGTTAGAAATAGTGTTGAGAACAAGCAATGTTCTAGCATGAAAATAATATGGGATAGAAAAATAAAGACATATTATTTTCACAAAAAATTGGGAGATGACAAAGGAAGGTGTCTTGATGCTTCATGCAAAATTTCAGGTCAAAATTAGGTCATTTGTTCAAGTCATGTGAGTTATTGTAAAACAAGATTTTTGAAAAACTTATTTTGAGTTGCCTGAATTCTTAGCCTTCAAACACAATTATACTGTCTCCTTCGAATAAATCATAGAAGGAATTTTTGGATTAAATTGGCATAAAAATCATGTGCAAAAATACTTTTCTCAAAAGGAGGTGTGGTTGGAAAGTTATGTGCATTTTCTCTCTCTATTGGGTGTGCACCAAATCGATAAGAGAAAAAATGTAAATTTGGACTCCAAGAATTGTTTCATCACCTCTAGAGTAAATTATTAGCTCATTCATGATTTTTCTCAGGATTATAAGGCATTTGAAGGATGTACTTCTTGAAGGTATAGGTAGTTGCTTTGGACCCCATGTCTCAATGTGAATGCATCTGGCATATGAATGTATTAGCTATTTCAAATGGAGAGTTGGTTCAATAAGTGCTCAAAACTCTTCTACAGGCACATGGAAATGTGTGTGATCATTTTCAAGTCTTTTTGAATAGTAAAACATTCAATCCATGCTGACTTAGGCTGCCCTGAAGAGCTTTCTCAATGCATTTTGACACACTGCTCTAAAAGACTTTCTCCAGTTGAAATGCCTTGATCAAATTGACAACATGGATACAAGGGAAAATAGAATAACATGGATATATTTCTAAGTGTAAATTTATTCACTTGATATGATGGACTTTAGAGGCTAGTTTGCTTATTTCAGGAGTGTAAAATTCTTACTTCACTGTCTATTTGAATACCGTGCTAAGTTTATTCCATAGCCAACTTTAGCGAGTCCAACACCACTCAAAATTGTAGAGCATCATGGTATAATTCATCTAGCATAAATAAATTCACCAGGTTGGAGGAGCAGGTTTGATCTTCATCAATATTTTATTGCTATGCAAAAACTGTACTTTTAGATTCTAATCAGGATTCATGCAAAAAGTGTTCAAATTATGAAGTTATTTCAAGTCTGTAGACTTCTTGGCTTTGAAAAGGTGTAAGGAATTGTCCTAAGAACCTCTAGAAGTCTTTACATTCAAATATCTACAAAAATTTGATGAAGAAATTATCTTATTTGATCCATTGAGTAGGTAACTGTGCATAACCCTCTCCTAGGGGTTCGATGGAAGTGTTTTGATGATTGCGAACGTTTTATTCAATGAATTTCAATGAAATTTTAACAACAGGTCTGTATGACCATCTTAAAACATTTGCAAAAGGTTTGAAGTTGAATAATTGAATGTGGAAAGATCAACATCTAGAAGACAGTCCAAAAAATTACACATACTTGCAATTTGAAGGTTTCTTCATTTTCTCACAAAACTATTAAAGTGTAAATCAAATTACTGGTTGATCTAGGATCTAAGAAAGGTGAACATGTATTGGAAAACCTTCTTGAAATTTTAATGGATCTATATCCTTCGAGTGCAAAGCTTTCTTTGAAAGGGTCTGTATATCATTGCTTGTTACTGTATGAAGTGATGTTGAAGACTTTGTTTGAACAATGTATCATCTTCCCCAAGTTCTTTAATATCTGAAAACATCATGAGTAGATCTCTGGAGGCATCAATTCAATAATATTCATGATTCAATGCTACTTCTAAAATCTAGGAGAACAAAGGAACTGTTATAATTCTCTATGTTGTTACAAGGGAATGATAAATTGTGAATTTGAACAGTCATGCCCTCTTGAACTCGTTGCAGAAGATGAAGATTCTTCCTAGGCCTTTATGAACGTAGTTGTCTCTTAAAATTCAAGGGAGTGGAAGTGAAAAGGAACTTGAAGAGTTAGATACAGAGAGTCAGTCCTTTTCATGATTAAGTTATTCAAATTGAGAGACAAATGGGAAAAAGTGTACAAGACTATAAAATATGTGAAAAACTGAGATTTTGTGTGGTTCTCTAGTTTGAATTGAGAAGAATGTGGAGAGTCGTATACTTGTTGTATGAGGATTCATAATAGTATAGGGGATTTGTAGAGTTAAAATCTTATTTCTTCATATGAAAGGTCTTGACAACATATTGATATAATCAAGAGAAGGTGAAGGAAATCTAAGCACAAGTAAAGATATTGAAACAAACTGAGACATTTTGAGTGGTAGATGAATAAAATGAAGCATGTTGATTACAGAAGGGGTGTATGAAAATAGTGAAAAGGTAGAGGGCCATTTTTTTAGGTGAATAAAATAGAGAAACAAAGATAACAAGATACACAAGAATCAAATTAATACTGAATGCTAAATGTTTTGGTGAACAATAGAGTGAAATCAGAGTCATTGTGAGTTACAAGGAAACTCTAAATTGTTGAGTGAAGATCTAGAAAAGGATCATAATCAGTTGAGTAAGCAACATGAAACTAAATGATCAGTTTAACCAATTGACATTGGGATTGCTTCCCAAGTAGGTGCTTGGGTTACAGGGGCAGAAGCTCCTTGTAAGTTGTTGCTTGTTAAATCAGTCTAGTGGGTGCTAGGAAAAACATAGAAGTGGGTGCTTCATAGTTTGAGTAGGTGCTCAAAAAATTTGAAATCATTGTAAGAATTTGGAACGGGTGTTCCTAAATATAAATTTTTATTTTAGTGGGTTTTCTCCCTTTAAGGGTTTCCCACCATAAACTTGGTGTCATGTGTACTTGTCCTTTTTCATGCACTCTGTTTTGGCTCATGGTTTGATTTTGGTTATAATTAAGAAGTTTCAAAGGTTCAAAATTGATGTGCACTGATTCACCCCCCCTCTAAGTGCTTTTCATTTCCAAAAATTGGTATCAGAGTGAGGTCCTCCAGAGTTAAGCCTAACAACTTGGAGGTGATCTTGAAGACACAATCATGAGTTCTTTAGTTGAATCAATCTTGAAGAGAAAGTATGAGATTGCTCAATCTTTGATAGAAGGTTTGAAGCATTAGATTAAGAACATGGAATATCACCATGATGAAGAACTAAATGAAGTGGCTTCATTTGTAGAAAATGTTTTTTAGAGCCCTAAAATAAAAAGAAAATGACTGCCTAAAGCTTGAAGAGAAAGTAAAGACCCTGAAGGCCAAACTGACACAAGCTAGAAATCAATTTGATGATCTACAAAGACATTCTGGTGAAATAGAACACAATTCATGTCAAACATTCATCCAAGAAAAGACTGAAGAGTATGATAAATTAAGGGAAGATCTGAATATTATCAGAGAAGAAGTGGAACAAGTAAAGAAAAGAGATTTGAAGCCTGAATCAAACCATTCAAAAAACAAGGAAGAATAAAATGATGGTCCCAACAAACAAAAAAATAAGAAGCAGACCAAGAAGATCAACACAAGAAGGTTCAGACAACCAAATGCATCTAGGTATGAGAGAAAATTTAATGGATATTGCTATTCAAGCTATGCTTTTGGACACAGAGCTAGAGACTGTTTGAGAAAGATAGATAAGGAGCATCCATGGAGAGATAATAGGGCTGAGTATAAAAAGAATAGAGTCTGTTTTAATTTTCATGAGAAGGGATACACAACAAAATACTATCTTGACGAACCTATGAAGCAATAATGGAAAAAAGTACACCTAGAGATATGAGTCAATTAATTTACTTCAAGTGCAACAAAGTTGGACACTTTTCCAGACATTGTCTTAAGAGGAAACTCATCTACATGAGAAAAGATGAAATCAAACATATTCATAAATAATCAAACAAGAAATCAGAATCAGAGGCTGAAAAATCAAAGGATGAAAAGAAGGTGACATGGGTAGACACGAAAGAGTCACAACAAGCTAATAATGTATCAACAAAGGATGACAAAGTTAAGAAACATGAAAACAACTCTAGTACCAAGGATGACGAATTTCTTCCTTAAGAAGTGATAGATCAGGTATATGAAGTGCAACATATATGTTTATTAGGCTACCAAATAGAGGATAAGAGCTCAAGTAATGAAATTATCTTACCTAAAAGTGCAGCCAAGAAAGTAAACAAGATTGAGAGGACAAGGAATGAGAAAATGATGTCATCATGATGTTATGATGACTTTATGCTATTTTGAAATGATTCAAGGCTCACTATATGCCTCTTCTAAGCTTCTAGGAGGCATAGTCACTTAAATGAACCATTAGAGACAAAATAAGTCTTATTTTATGATGCATAAGGTATGGTATCCTATGATTGATAAAGGAGTTGTTGTTTGGGTTCTCTTATGTAAAAACATTGAAATTAGTTATGTATGAGTTTGAGTCTAAAAGCTTGTCACAAGATCAGTTAAAGGAATTCCTTCAGCCTTTGGTTCATGAATAACCAAGTCTCTGTGGTTTGTATTGAGTAAATGACCAATGTCTTACAAGATCAGTTATGTAAATGATCTGTTTGGTTTGTCTTGAGTAAATGATCTCTCAAATGTTGAGTCTTAGTTATGCTAGTTGTGAAAATGTCACAAGGTTTTGATGGTCACAATATTAAGTAAAGTCATGGAAGAATAACTTAATGCTACTCATATAGGAGGAGACTATGAATTTATCTCGTGAAAGTTCCTATTGCATTCATCTTAGTCCTCAAGGTTGTTTGAAGGTTCTTGGCTGTTATCACTGTATTCTAGTACTGTCATGAAGTTTTATGTGCAACACAATGGGTTTAAAGTTATGAATATATAGTCTTCAACTCCAATATATTATGTCTTTGAAGGAATGTGTTGGTTTGTCAAGCAAATGCACCATATCATCTTGATATTTTTAGTATATTCTAGGAGGATTGGATCAATAAGGTTATGAGACCTAAATAGGTATGTCACAATCATGTGATAATATCTTATGCTCTGAATTATATCTCAAAATTTGAAAAGAGTCTTGTTGGAGTATATGAGTGGTAACCATATTGGATTAGTCTATGGTGTAGCATATGAATTTCAAAAGATGAACAATCTGAATTAATGATATCATCTTTGTCTTATATAAAGTTGTAGTGTCATAGTCAAGTTTGTGAACAAATATTCTATAGTTAGAAAGGTAATATTTATGTGATCCCAAAAGAATCAATGATTTCTAAAGCTTAAGGTGTTTCTCATGTTTATAAACCTGAAGTTAACACAGTGCTCAGGGAACTCTCAAGATTGTGAAGAATGGTGAACCAAGGATCTTTCTGAGTCATTGAATTGCTCTTAAGTGCAAAATTTAAGTTATAGTCTAATATAAGTACATTAAGATCATGCAAAGGCAGAGCAAAGCTATACAAGTTTGAAGAAGTTCTAAAGGAGAATGGGTGGCTATAGGTTTCCACAAGGAGATGACAGTGCATTGATCAATACAATGGATAAAATAAAATCTTTTGAATCCTCCAAAGTGTGAAAAGGTGTTGTATGAAAGCTATCTAGTGACTAAGAGTCTTAAAGTTGAAGTATCTCAGAATTAGTGTGTCTCAATGTTTTAGAAGGGTATGCCAAAGTATCAAGGTACTCTTGATCAGTATAATTAAGGTAAAATGATGTTTCACAGTCCTTGGTTGAGTTTGTTGATGTTGATTAATGCTAATAAAGTGTGAGAACAATAATCTTAGAGTGAAGATTCAAGAACTTGAAATGACAAGAACTGTTGAATGTTATTCAAAAGGTGAAAGTAGAAAATGTTATGCTACAGGTAGGAATGCTATGGTATACTTCATCTTAGTAATAGAGGGTTGTGATGAAGCCTTGATATTGTATATACTTGAATCTTGACTTTGTTCTCCATAAGTTCTTGACAGAGATCATCTAAAGAAAAGAATTGTGTAAATGTGCTCCTACAAGTATGTTCTTATGTAAATGTAAGTATGTCATAGTAGTTTAAATGACAAGTTACGAGATTTCTGATCACAGAGAGGAAGATTAGGTTTTGTCACAGGAAATTTGAAGATCTATAAGGTATGTACTCTCTCACATCTATATTTTTCAAGTGATAGTGCAATGGTGATCTGTTATAGTCAAAGTGCACTCTCAGAGGCAAAGGTTAGTGCTCTAAGAGGGTATAATATATATATATATATATATATATATATATTGGTCTCTATGATATGTCTATGGATCACATGCATTATTAAGTACATAGTGTGTTATCTCATCCATTTATATAAGCTCAAGAAACCCTTTGAAGCCAAATAGTTTGATCTTGAAGGATTGTTCATGTACATTCATGCCCAGAAAACCGTGAAAGGCTTGTAAGAATAAATCATGATAGAGACAAATTCAGTAAAAGAGTTTCAAATTTAATGGAAGATTTCGATGCTATTAATATCCAATCCATTCCAAGAATAGAAAACAAGCATGCAGATAGACTTGTAGCAATTGGTGCTAGTTTTGAGGTACTGGAATAGATTAAAAACAACGAGATTCAACTTCAAATAAAGTTCATTGTCAGGCCTTCCATACCCGATAATGATTTGAATTGGTAGGTTTTTGAAAATGATGAACAAATTTATAGGTTTTTACAGTAAGAAGCTGAATTTTCTACGGTAAATCAAGAAAAATTGCAGCACTTATATGGTGACCAGATTGTTTAATTAAAGATGAAAAAACTACCTCAAGGGTTGGTCACATTGGAAGACATCTTCAGCACTGATGATCAGTTAAGGAAAGACAAAAAAAATATGTCAAAACATGCAGAAAATTATGAAAAGATCTCAGTCGATGATGGGAATAATTTATTTCTAGAAAAGGTATGTTCCTTAGCTGAGAAACATTCCTTTATCAATCTTTGTAAGAAATTTAAGGATGTTTTCACTTGGAAATACCAAGATCTGATAGGGTTTGATCCAAGTTTGGCACAACATACCATTGAATTAGAGTCAAATTCCAAGCCAATTAGGCAAAAACAGAGGCCTGTGAATCCGAAGATAAAGCCTTTAATGAGAAAAGATTTATCTAAGTTGATCAAATTAGGTATTATTTTTCCATTTAAGCATTCAAGTTGGGTAACCAATCTTGTTCTTGTTCAAAAAAAGAATGGAGAAATCAAATTATGTGTGGATTTTAGAGATCTTAATAAAGCTTCACTAAACGATCATTACCCACTGCCCAATATGGATTAGATTTTGAGAACAGTTTCTGCTTCTGATAGACTATATCTTCTGGACCGTTATAGTGGATACAATCAGATTCTAGTACGAAAAAAAGATAGGTACAAAATAGCTTTTACCACCAAGTGGGGTACTTATGCTTACAAAAGAATGCCTTTTGGCCTTTCAAATGTTGGTGCAACGTTTCAACGTGCAATGGACATGGATTTTCGTAAATTATTAAATAGATGCATACTGGTTTATTTGGATGATGTTATCACATTTTCAGAAAATTCTGATGAACATCTAATACATTTAAGGAAAACTTTTTAGTTATGCAGACAGTTTGGAATATCTTTGAATCCCAAAAAGTCCATCTTTTTAATACATCAAGGTAAATTACTTGGTCATATTGTTTCTAAACAAGGTTTAACAATTGACTCTTTCAGAATTGAAGCCATATCACAACTATCATTACCTCATCATAAGAAGGCGTTACATAGCTTTCAGGGAAAAATCAACTTTGTTAGAAGATTTGTTCCAGATTTTACAGCATTGGTTAAACCATTGACAACTATGTTAAAGAAAGAGAAGAATTTCTCTTGGACCAATGAAGGGAGAGAAGGGTTTAAAGAAATTAAAACAACCATTTCTCAAGCTCCTACTCTTGCAAATCCTAATTTTGATAAAGATTTTACAATGTATGCACTTGCAGGAGCTGAAACAATCTCAACCATATTAACTAATGTTAATGATGAAAATATTGAGTAGCCAATTGCTTTCTTTGGACAAAGTTTGCATGACTATGAAACAAGGCACACTTTTCTTGAGAAATAAGTACTTTCAGTAGTCAGACGACTAAATAATTTTAAGTACATGCTTTCAAACAATAAGATACATGTTCTGGTTTCTCATCCAAGTGTAAAAGATTTCTTGCTAAATAAAGAATTCAATGAGAAGACAGTAGGCTGGATAATGAAGGTCATGGAGTACGATGTTGATATCCATGTTACAAAGATAGTTCGAGGTAAAGGTTTGTACAAACATCTAATTACTGATATGGAAAAATAGCAGGTTGTAGAATCAAAAGATCCAGGACATCATGTTGAAGTTACATATCAACAATCAGTTATCATGGTGTAATAAGAAAATCAGCAATTAAATATCATGGTGCAACCAGAAAATCAACTACATGAGCTTATTCAAGAAGTTCAAGAATCAAGATGGATGATTGATTTAGTTAACTATCTATAGCATGGAACTTATCTAGAAGGTATGGACAAGAACAAATGAAGATATTTTAGGTTACAATTTGTACCTTATGTTTTCATTGATGGTGTGTTATTCAAAAGAGATATAAACAAAATCTTTTTGTTATGTGTTGATTATGATAGAATTTAACGATTATTATCCGAATTCCATGAAGGACCTATAGGAGGTCATTTTTTAACACATACTAAAAACTTAAAAATTATGAAATTTGGTTAATATTGGCCTAGCATATTCAAATATTGTTTTGAATGGATCAGAAAGTGTAAGAAATGTGCTTTCTTTGTTGGAAAAAAATGTTTAGCTTCACTGCCCCTATAGCCTATTTCCATGGATCAACCATTTATGCAGTGAGGTCTTGATTTTATTAGCATGATAAATCCACCTTCATCACAAGGACACAAGTGGATTTCGACAGCTACAGATTACTTTACACACTGGACTGATGCAATAGATTTGAAAGATGCTAACAAAAATTCAATACTATCCTTTTACGAAGGTATAGTTTACATATTTAGTGTTCTAGCAACTATCATTTCAGATAATGCCATAGCATTTCTTAGTGAAAAGGTAACAGATTGGGCTATTAAACACAAAATTTATTTAAGTATGACATCTAATTATTACCCAAAAGTTAATGGGTTAGCTGAAAGTACTAACAAGAATATTCTAAGGATCATCATAAGAACACTCAAAGATAACCAGAGAGCTTGGCATCTAATGTTGAATTCAACACTTTGGGATAATAGAGTAACTCCTAAAAGATTAGTTAGCAATTCACCGTATAAGCTTGTTTATGGAAGAGAGGAAAGAATGCCTATTTTAGTTGAGTTACTTGCTTTAGATTTGCAGCATCAGATGGAGCTACTCGAGAATAAACCATTGTAGGTTCGTTATGTAGAATTAATGGAGTTACAAGAGTTGAGAAATCAAGCTCATTTGAACATGGAAAAAAATCAGAAACAGATGAAGAAATTTTTTGATAAGAAAGCTAAGTTTAGAATCTTCAATGAAGGAGACATTGTGTTGAAATGGGATGTTGATCGTGTAAAACTAGGAAACCACATGAAGTTTGATACAATCTGGAGTGGTCCTTACATAATTTCAGTTTGTAAAGAACACAATGCTTTTCAGCTTTCAAGGTTGAATGGAGAGGAACTCCCCATTCCTGTGAATGGTATGTTTCTTAAACACTGTTATTGAAAATCCCACAGTGTTTAATTAGAGTAGGATTTCCCTTTCAATAAGTGCTTCATGTACATTGCAATGTTTTTCAATTCAATAAAGTGCATTCGTGCATGTGATCTGGTTTACCATATCCTTTCTGTCGACACTAAAATTTTCCTCCGTAATTTCTATTTCATTAATGTATGTATTAGGAATATGATGTTGTTAAGTATAATTAGTAGTAGCGTCTGATAGAAGATAACGGCGCCGTCAGTACGGTGCCGCCAATAATGTGGAGTACGGTAACAGTCAAAGTACAATAGGAATGTTGTAAAAAGTAAATATTTGTCGTAAGTGGTCCGGTAATGTTAAAATGTCAAAGTTTGGGTAATTAGAGAAGTAGGGTCTACGTGATTAGGAATTAGAAATATTATATTGGTAATAAGGACAAGGAGTGAGGTCATAAATATTTTGTGTATTTTATTTGTAAAAAGTCTAAAAATGTGGAACCCATGTAAAATGATAAGGTTTATCTTATCTTAGAAGATAAGCTTACATGTACAGATAAGAGTTAAGGTATGGAATATGATTCGTCAGAGTGGATTTCTTATCCTATCTTAGAGATAAGATGGATAAGCCTGGAAGTTCTATAAATAGAGAGGCTACCCCCCTCATTTAGCATAGAAGGAAGTAGTGAGAAATATTGTAGGAAGTGTGCGAAGGAAGCCATCAGTTTAAAGGTGTGTTGAAGAAGCCATTAAGAGGTGTAATTGTAAAGTTTCTCCCATAGTCTTGGTGAAAGGCAAGTGAAGTCAATAACACTTGAAGTACCTCATGGGTGAGATTGTAACAGTTTCATGTTAATATTATAATTTATTTTGATATTTCAGATTTGTCATCATTCTGTCTTATCATAGTCGATGGTATTCTTGTGTTATGTTGTTGTTTTGTTTCCAGATTACATCCACCAAACTAAAGGCTGTGCATTAGTAAATAATCATAGCACGAGGAGTTCCCGGTGAAGAATTATCATAGTGCCGGATTGGTGATGACATTTTGGTTCCGTTGCCGGGACCATTCCTCGTTGGTGGATTTTCTGGAGAGATATTCCCACTTAGTCAAAAATCAATTAGAGGGTAACCTTGTTTTTACTGTGCATAGTAGTTACCATGGTAAAGTCATTTTTGCCATGAATAGTAGTTACCATGGTAAAGTCATTTTTTACCGCTGGAATAGTATTTACCGCAGTAAAGTCACTTTTTACCGTGAATAGTATTTACCGCAGTAACTTCACTTTTTACCGTGAATAGTGTTTACCACAGTAAAGTCAGTTTTTACCGCAGTAAGTCAAGTTTTACCATAGTTTACCGTGGTCATTTCTATTTTACTGTAGAAAGGTGTAAAGTCACTTTCTAGTATAGTGATTCCAATTATTTGTACACATAAGTCTTGTTGATTGTACTTGTGAGTTGGTATTTCACGGTGGTTACTTTTGAAAATGGGAAAGATTCCTATTTTTTCAGCTCAATCTAATGAAGATGCTTCTTCTTTCATTCAAGAGTTTAAGCGATCTTGTATTTGTAATGGCCTTATAAGAAGGGAACAATGGACTGAATTTTTTCCTACCTTTTTGGATGGTTCAACACTTAGGTGGTTTGAAACACTAGGTGATAATGTGAAAAATTCATGGGATTTATTAACTGAAAGTTTTCTTGAAGAATTTGGTGAACAACAGAAATATGCAGATCTCATGATCGAGATCACAAAGCTATCCCAAGGAGAGAAGGAGAAGATAAGGGATTATCATGCTCGTGTTCTAGAGCTAAGGAGGAAGCTCGATGCCCAGATCCGGAAGGAAGGACTAGCGGATGGGTTGATGAATGGCGTGGATAATCTCCTCTGTAAGCACTTCATTCTTGGGATGAAGCCAGAGATCAGACAACGAGTGAAGTATGACCGCCCAGCTACCATTGAACAAGCAAAGGAGATTGCAAGAAGGCAAGAAGAAAGCATGGAAGAGGAGCCCAAAGAAATTGTTGCTAAAGTAGAGCCTACACCAGCACCTTTGGTCCAGAATCCACAACCACTCCCGGTGAGCACAAATATTTCTCCTAGTACATCTACTGAGTATGAAGATCTGCTCAAAAAGATGGGTCAGTTAACTATTAATCTTCTTCAAGGAAAGGAATTTAGTTCTCAGGGAGGAGATAGAGGTCCAAAAAGAAATATTTCTGAAGTTGTTTGTTATGGTTGTTATAAAAAGGGTCATTATAAGTATAATTGTCCAGATAGAGCTTCTACATCTGGTAAAGGAGATAATGATAAAGGAAAAGCACCTGTGAATTCTTTTGATGTAGTAGATAAGAGCAGAAATAATGAAGTAGATGTGTTTGTAACAAAAAGAAAGAAAGAAAAAGATAATCAAGATGGAAATGATCCTAAGAAGATGAAAGAAGAAACTAGTAAGAAACATAGGAGAAGAAAGTTGGGTGTGCAGGATTTTCTGATTTCACAGGGGCAAGGACCATACTCCATCTTGGAAGATCTGTCCAAAAGGCCTGCAAATATTACATATGGTCAACTCTTGGCTATGTCTTCTGAGAAGAGGCGGGAGTTGCGAGGTGGACTCAATGCTCGAAGAAGGAAGGAGGTTGAGGTCCCTGTTTTGGAGGCAGAGGCAGATCCCTATGCTCCACAAGCTGAGGTATTATGTAATGGTATTTCAATTCATGATGTCTTAGTTGATGGAGGTGCTGCAGTTAATGTAATGACCGAGTCTGTAATGAATATGTTGGGTTTAAAAATTGATCGCCCTTCAACACTTATGTTAAGGTCATTAAATAAAGGAAAAACTAAACCAGAAGGTGTAGTTTCAAATGTGGCAATATCTGTTATGGGTGTGGTATGTGTGGTAGACTTTCAGGTGATGAAAAATGGTACTGTTGCGTACCCAATGCTGCTGGGAAGACCATGGCTAAGGAGAGTTCATGCAAGAAACTACTGGAATGAAGGTTTCATGACACTTGGACGTGGTAGAGAGAGGGTGAAGATAAATGTGATCCCTCGACATCATAAGGCAGAACCTGTGGATTCAAGTGATGAAACTGATGATTGGACATCCTCTGATTACTCTAGTACCAGTGAAGTGGACACTGAAGATGAAGAAAGTGAGGTGGATGTTTCAGTCATGGATATCCTTCCAGTCACACCAACTCATGACCCCATAAAATTATCTGAAGAAGAAGTTGATGATCGTCTCCAACAAATAAAGATTGGTGATGCTGTGATGGAGAGTGAGAAGGAATCCTACCTCCAGCTCTTTCGAAGGTACATACACCTATTCACTTTTGATTACAAGGAACTCCGTCAAGTAAGTTGGGTAGAACATTGTATTGAGCTGGTAGATGGTGCTAAGCCCATAAAGCAAATGCCATATAGAATGAATCCTAATTTTTCCAAGACTGTAAAAGAAGAAATAGATAAGTTGCTTGATGCAGGATTCATATTTGCTGTGGAGAATTCAGAATGGGTTTCTCCCATTGTGATCTCAATAAAAAAGAATGGGAAGCTACGCATTTGTGTTGATTACAGGAAGCTCAATAAGGCAACAAAGAAGGATCATTACCCTCTTCCATTTTCAGATCAGATCTTGGACGAAGTAGCTGGCCAGGAGTGCTATAGTTTTGCTGATGGATATAGCGGCTACAACCAAGTTCGTATAGCAGAGAAAGATCAGCTGAAGACCACGTTCACCACTCCTTGGGGAACGTTTGCTTATAGAGTTATGCCTTTTGGGTTGTGTAATGCTCCAGCAACATTCCAGCGTTTGATGAATAGGGTGTTCGAACCCTACATTGGGACCTTCATCAGAGTATTTCTGGATGATTTTTGCATCTATGGGAGCAAGTTGGACCACCTGCACCAAATGGAGACAACATTTCAAAGGTTAGATGAAGCACAAGCCTCACTAAACCCTACAAAGTGTGTCTTTGGATGTTCTAAAGGTGTTTTGTTAGGGCATGTTGTATCCAGAGATGGTATTGGTACTGATCCTGATAAAGTTTCAAAAATCAAAGATTTACCATTTCCTCTTAATAGAAGTAAGTTGAGATCATTTTTAGGCCATGTGGGTTACTATAGAAGGTTCATCAAGAATTTCTCAAAGATTGCACAGCCACTAACCCAATTCTTGAAGAAGGATGTTACTTATGAACCAGGAAATAAGGCGCATGAAGCTTTTGGACAACTGAAGGAAGCCCTGGTGTCTTCACCTGTTTTGAAGAATCCAGATTGGAGCAAGCCATTCATTGTGTACACTGATGCCTCAGATACAGCACTAGGAAGTACTTTGAGCCAAAAGGATGAAAATGGGAATGAACATCCAATTTACTTTGGGAGCAGACAAATGAGCAGTGCTGAGGTAAATTATACTGTAACTGAAAAAGAGGCTCTGGCTATCATTTTTGCTGTAAAGAAGTTTAGAAATTACTTGCTAGGGAAAAAATTTCTAGTTGTAACAGATCATCAGGCTCTAAAATATATTGTAAATAAGCCTAACCCATCAGGGAGGATAGCAAGATGGATAATTTTGCTACAAGAGTTTGAATTTGATATTATAGATAGGCCAGGAAAGAAGCATGTCAATGCAGATGCACTCTCTCGAGCCTATGATGGTTTAGGATCATCTTGTGATGATGATGATTTCCCCGATGCAGCATTGTTATCCCTTGACACAATCCCTAGTGAATACATAGATATTTGGAATTATCTGAATGAATTCAAGTTTCCTGATGGTGCCAATGCAAAGACTAAGAGAAAGATTACTCAAGCCAGTCGTCCATATTCTATTCTGCATGGAGTATTATTTCGAATAGGACCTGATGGACAGTACAAGAGGGCAGTTGGACGTGATCAAGGGAAGGAACTGCTAGAAGAATTCCACAATGGTACATGTGGAGGGCACTTCTCTGGACAACTTACAGCAAGAAGGATCTTGGATGCAGGTTATCACTGGCCCACTCTTTTTAAAGATTGTTATAATTATTGTAAGACATGTGATATTTGTCAAACACATGGTAACCGTAAGACTTCATCAGCTCCATTATGTCCTATTCTTCCCCTTGGTCCCTTTGAAAAGTGGGGAATAGACATTGTAGGTCCACTTCCAACTACATCACGCCAAAATAAGTATATTGTAGTTGCCACAGATTATTTAACCAAGTGGGTTGAAGCTAGGCCATTGAAAACAGCTTCCATGGATGAAGTGGCAAGGTTCATGTATGAACGCATTGTCACCAGATTTGGTTGCCCATTAGAAATTGTAACAGATCAAGGAAGCCACTTCATTAATGAGGTGGTAGAAGCCCTAGTCAATAAGTTTTCTATTAAGCATAGGAAGGCAACAACATACAAGCCAAGCACAAATGGACAGGTGGAACGAACAAATTTTGTGTTGTGTCAAATTCTAGCAAAAGATGCAGCCTTGCAGGTACATAAATGGGATAAAAGGATTCATGCAGCATTGTGGGCATATAGGGCAACATCAAAGTCAGCAACAGGATACTCCCCATTTCAGTTGGCCTATGGCATTGATCCAGTTCTTCCTATTGAGTTTGATATTCCCACTGTGAGAGTTATGAAAAATGAAAGGATGGATGAAAGTGATTCAGTAAAAGAAAGGTTGGTACATCTTCATTTGCTGGAGGAAATGAGAGAAATAGCAAAGGATACAAGCCATAAGAAGAAAATGAAGCAGAAGGAATACTTTGATCAAAAGATCCGGTGGTCTCCATTTCATGTGAATGACTTGGTTCTAGTATATGATTCCAGATACAAAAAAAGAAGACAGAAAAATTTCTTCCAAAATGGATGGGGCCCTACAAAATAGTAGCTGTGCATGAAAATGGTACGTACCGACTGGAGGAATTGGATGGCACTCCCATTACGAAATGGGTCAACCACGACAAGTTGAATATTTTCCAAGCACCAGAATAGTCTACTCCGAGGATGGAGTAGAAGCTAGGAAGGGGGAAGATGTCGACACTAAAATTTTCCTCCGTAATTTCTATTTCATTAATGTATGTATTAGGAATATGATGTTGTTAAGTATAATTAGTAGTAGCGTCTGATAGAAGATAACGGCACCGTCAGTATGGTGCCGCCAATAATGTGGAGTACGGTAACAGTCAAAGTACAATAGGAATGTTGTAAAAAGTAAATATTTGTCGTAAGTGGTCCGGTAATGTTAAAATGTCAAAGTTTGGGTAATTAGAGAAGTAGGGTCTACGTGATTAGGAATTAGAAATATTATATTGGTAATAAGGACAAGGAGTGAGGTCATAAATATTTTGTGTATTTTATTTGTAAAAAGTCTAAAAATGTGGAACCCATGTAAAATGATAAGGTTTATCTTATCTTAGAAGATAAGCTTACATGTACAGATAAGAGTTAAGGTATGGAATATGATTCGTCAGAGTGGATTTCTTATCCTATCTTAGAGATAAGATGGATAAGCCTGGAAGTTCTATAAATAGAGAGGCTACCCCCCTCATTTAGCATAGAAGGAAGTAGTGAGAAATATTGTAGGAAGTGTGCGAAGGAAGCCATCAGTTTAAAGGTGTGTTGAAGAAGCCATTAAGAGGTGTAATTGTAAAGTTTCTCCCATAGTCTTGGTGAAAGGAAAGTGAAGTCAATAACACTTGAAGTACCTCATGGGTGAGATTGTAACAGTTTCATGTTAATATTATAATTTATTTTGATATTTCAGATTTGTCATCATTCTGTCTTATCATAGTCAATGGTATTCTTGTGTTATGTTGTTGTTTTGTTTCCAGATTACATCCAACAAACTAAAGGATGTGCATTAGTAAATAATAATAGCACGAGGAGTTCCCGGTGAAGAATTATTATAGTGCCGGATTGGTGATGACAGGTCTACAAGCTAGCATGTAGCTTTCCCTGTAGTATCACTAGAAATTTTGATAATTCTTGCACTCGTGCAAAAATGGGCAACTCAAAACTTCGTTACAATGGATGACATTGGAGAAGTGAACCTAAGCCAGGGGAGGTTCTTTCAGTTTAATATTTGTTCTATTGGATTAATTAATGACTACATGAAACGTAATAGATCACATAGTCTGTAATTTCATGTTTGTCTTCAGCAAAAAAAACACAAGGGCCCTGAAGGACAGATGTGTTATCTTGATGAAGACATAAAATACAGAATAAATGAAGTATTAAGTTTTGAATATCAACCAAAGTTGCAGATTGCAGCAATCAAAGTTCATTACTAAGGTTACATGTATTTTAAAGTTCTTTCCTTCATGATTAAATACATTCAATTAAGTTATTGAGTTGCTTAATTCATTATACAATCCATATATAAAGCTGAAATGCAGAAGGAAGTACATAATTCAATTTCAAAATTCAATGTTTTATTCATAAGGAATTTCAAACGTTTCCCACACAAGCCGTGGGTTGTAACTCAAGTAAACATCCTAACTATTGAAATAGAAGGTGCATGTGCATGAAAATAAAATAAAAAGAAGATGAAGGAATCCATCATTGCCTTATTTATGTTGTCCTGCTGCCCCATCTCTGCTCTAGCTTTTGCTCCATCTTTATCCTTACCATTCAATACTGCACTTTACCTAAAAAAAATAGGAAAAGAGACCCCCAGTCACGAGCTCAGGATTAAATCATGTTCTTGTACTGTCTATCTTCGTGCAAATGAATCTTCTGATATCAGGAGGTATGATTAACGAAAATATAAATGCATAGAAAATAAGAAACAATTATCTACACATGTACATATGATTCTCACAATCATTTCAGAGAGTAGAGATAAAAAGAAAAAATATGGAACATAAGAGAGGCCAAAAATCCTCATGTTTTCTAACTAGTTTGTCTAAATGTGTAGGTACAACTAAGAAGAAGGAAATAAACACTAATTGTTGTGTTTATATGTCAGAAGTATTGCATTCTGTAACTTGAATTAGAAAAGTACATTTATTTCAGTTTAGACTAAAGGCTGAAATACACAAAGATGTGCATGTACTAATCCATAAAAGAAATGCATGTTTAGTGCTACAGATTCTAATAATTGAAATGAGACAAAATTGCAGCTGAAACAGAATGGAAAAAGGGAATCTGAGAAAAATTTGGCAGGGCTTCGCCATGTAAAATGGACATTTTACATCTTTCCATCATGTTATTTCACAACTAATACATGCTTAAAAGTTGTGACAAAAGATAAACTACTGTACTAATCAAATAGTATGCAAGAAAGGAGAGAATAAATTGTATAGTCAAAGCTACAGTTTCAGATAAATACAAGTTAGTTCATGAACAACTTCAGTTATAATACAACTAAGGATGCAGAATGTAATTCATGATGAAAGATACAGTACACAATGCAACCAACTCAATGGAGAACTACAAGACCAACTAACAGAGAAGTATGGATACACAAGATATAGTTGATGCAAGTAAGGAGTAAGTACTCAAAGTAGTAGGCAGGTGTCTCAGCTAAGAATCTTATAGCACAAGTGAAGATATTAAATTCAAAGAAATCATAGTTGCAGCATGACTCATTCACTCAAAAAGGACTAAAAGGAAGAAACTATGATGCAGCCAAGAGAGAGAGAGTTATGTTCATCTTCACTTGAATAAAGGAAAGAGTCCTTTAATCTACATATACAAGTACTGTACAAGTTGTTGTTCTTAACTAAATAAGCTGAAAAGGAGAGTGTATAGTAACATTTCAGTAAGCAAAAGGTATATCATTTCAGTCTCAACAGAATTAGTAACATAAATTACAAGAGTAGATTGATGGAATTGATATATGAAAAGAAATTATATTAAATTGTGTAAGAGTGCATCAAAACTCTACAGGACTGTCCATTGTTTTCTTTTTAATCATCAAGTTATAGTTTTGAAAATTTCAAGATACTGAGAAATAGAACATGAGAGAACATGCACATCACTTTCCTTAACTTTTGTTTGGAAAAGAAATAGATAAAGCTACAATAAAAAATCAATAAGGTTACAAAATCATTTATATCAGAGAGGTGCCAGTTTTAACAAGGTTTTGGCATACATTTTCAAAAGTAAAGAGCTTCAAAAAATGACAAACGTCTCAGACCCAAATCTTCTATGCAGGAGAAGTGGAAGTTAAACATGATTCGAGCAAATAAATACAATCAAATTGAAAATGACAACAAGATGACAAAGAATGTAAAATAATCTAAACTCAGAACTCATAGAGGCAGAAATTTCAGAGTTTAGATCTCGAAGAGATCATTTATGGTGTCTGTATAAATTTTTCCAGGGCTTCACCCTCCATAGTAACATTACAAAATGAAATGAAAAGTTTATGGTTCAGGCTACTCCTACTCATGTTTTCCATCAAAAGCATACAGGAACGAAAAGGAGAATATGTTTTACTTTTTACAACTATTTCAGGCTCTACAACTTTTCAGAAAAATCAACAGTGAGACAAGAACTTACCTATTTTAGAAGGTTATTGTTGAAACCTTCGAGTGAAACTGAGTTGAGAGGAAATAATGACACCAAAAATGTTTTGAGCTTGAAATGCCGGAGAATACAATGAAACACAGAGAAATGCATAACATAAGTACAAATATAAGTGCATTTGAAATAAAAACGACAAGAGTTTCAAACATTATCAAAGTGCAGTAAAGGAAATATCAAAGAATCAAAAGAAACAAAACATCTACAGTCATTAAACGAAAATTCACCTTCGTGACACTAATGGCCGAGAGTCAAGTAACCACGATGAAGCCAAAGGACAAAAGATGATAGAAAGAATTTGATATACACCCACAGGGGTTTGCAAAGCCAAATTTACAAAGTTCTCCAGAGCTCAAAGAATAAATAATGGTGGTCACCTTCAAGACTCTTGCATAGAGAGCTCGAAAAAAATAAAATGACAGGAAATATACCATATTCAAAGTCATAGAGCCTCACAGGCTAGAGAAATGCATAGAATAAAACTCCTAGAAGCCATTTGACAAAGTTTCAAGCTAGAAAGAACTCAAGAAATAGCAGACAAGATGGAACTCAGAGCCACGAACTCCAACCAGGGCCTTTAAAAAATGACCAAGAACCAAAACTCCATCACAGAAATATGTTCTTATAGAGAAAAGAGCTCGATGATACTCAAAACTGACAAACACAGAACTCACAAATCCTTTCTCAACAAAGAATACGAGCTCCAAAACTCCAAATGATAGCCTCATAATTTAACAAAGCTCGAAACAAAGCTAAAGCCATACAATACATGCATTCAAATTTGTAGAATCGAGTTCGAAGATCAAACAATGACAGTCTATTAAAATTTTTCTAGGGCTTCACTGCTTAGAGTGAGAAAAATAATGATAGAATGATAGAGATCAAGTGTTTTTTCAACTCTCCCAACTAACTTTGGTAAAACCTAACTCAACCAATGAGTTATAGATCGGCGGTGCAAACTTTGAAGTAAGAAATCAAATGATCATCATTAAAACCACAACCAACCACTCTGCTAATCAGAGTTAAAAGATCCATAGTGGAGAAGATAAATGTACACAAGATCAACGTCCATATATCAATCTCCAATATCAAAGCAAAACTCAGTTCACCATGGTTAGTTCCTCACCTACCATTTTCAGATTGAACAGTGCGAGATCGATAAGTACCAAAATCAATGGCCATAAACCGTTTCACCAAATTTAAAGCAGATGCAAAACATAACCACAATCACCGACCATATTAAATGTAAGTTTGAAACCTTAACTGTGGGTACAAAATATCAAAGGCCAAGGATCAATCAGAGCAGATCGACGTACTTCACCAAAAAGAGATAACTTGACTTGAGTTAACAAACTCCACCGACAAATATTCCAAGGGGTGAGTCACCATGGGAAGGGGGCCAGCCCACATCATTTAAATGATCATTACATTGACCTTGGTTAAGGTCTTATAACATATGTCAAAATAATCAAATACCAACAAAAAATCACAATGCAATGATGATAAAAAAGGTGGCCAAACATAATATGCAATGATATCCAAAAAGTGGCTAAGTATAATATGGCAATAGACCCCATGTTTATTCTAAATCATGGTATTATGCCAAGTCAGAAAAGGAGGAAGACAAGTGATCACATCATAGGTGGTCCCCACAATGGGAGATTTTAGAAGGTAAACAATAGTATGGTGTGCACAAGTGTATTCTTCATGTGACCACTAGAAGACAAACAAGAGGTCAACATCAGAATACAAGGAGCTCTTTTTGGAGGCATATTACCTTATTTTCCACAAAATAAGAGTAGAATTTTATTGCACATGTGCTCACAGTGGTCCCCACAATGGGTGATGTGGAATTGATCAAACTCTTGCTAAGTGTAAGAGACAAGGAATTATTTTTACTTGTAGGGAGATTAATTTTTGCATGTGCATCCAAGGGGCTGTTTAAAGTGCTATTTTTGCAATTGTAAGTGGATCAAGTTGTAGATGCTACATCATCAGCTAGAAGAAAAAAATTTCATGCCTTGGAGAAGACTTTCTCATCAAGCCAAGTTTATTATTAGCAAAATTGTTCACCCAACTTTATTAAAAATAGAACAGTCAACTGCAGTTTGACTGAGTTGTATTTTTGTAAACAAGGCTGTTAATGCCTCATTGTATTAACATGCTTATTTTTATTCCTTGATAAAGGATAAAAATAGGATACATGGGTGAGTACAATTTTAGTTTATTTTTAGGAAGGGTGGGATGAATAATTTTGCTATATATTGTGTGCATTGGCTAAGCATAAAAAATGAGTACTTTTTGGATATAGGAGTGCTGAAGCAGATTTTGCTAGTTTTGCCCTTTGAATGAGAATTATATTATGCCTTTCCAATAATTTGTAGTCTTTTGTATATCTTATTAATCCTTGTGAATGCCGAATTCCCTGGTTAATCATCCTACCCTTTTACAAATTTAGTAATTTCTACATGATATTAGTGTGCATGTGTATCTTAACGGTATTGATGTGAAATTTTCCCTCAATATATCAAGTGTTTTCCTTAATATTCTGTTGAAAAATTATTGGTTTGTGCATCCAGAATTCATTCTCATATCAATTGTGCATGTACTCAGTCAAAGACCTCAAACAAGTTTGGTGTATCACCCAAGTTTTGAATTCATTTACAGTCATCTTTTAACCCTCAACCCTAGAAAATTAGTTTAGGATACATCAAAAAAGGAACCGACCTTGATACCGGAGACTCACCGCAAAATAGGTATACCCACAGACCTGAGGTGTTTCCATTGTATCTATGAAACAGAGAGATCTAGAGCAAGCTTAGAACACATGCAATCATCTCTCTATAGGGTGCACTTTCGAGACATAACAAAGTCCTTAGAGGTTTGTAAGGTCTTAATTATTGTTTGGAAGCTCTGAATTATGACCTATAGTGTGAATTTGTAACTCCTTTCCTTGAGTTCACTTCTTCTTGTTAAGTAATTTGCATACATGATGTCATCATGAAGGATAATAGATTAGTTACAACCCAAAATTTGAGCCAAGGAGTATTTGAAGACATTTTGTAATTGGTTTTCTCATTGATCAATCAATTAAAACAATCTTGGAGCTCCAAAGTTTGAGGGTTTTAGTCTTCTATTCTTTTTCACATGTATCGAACCGTATGGTACATTTTTTAGGTTGTGTATGATTTTTATTGTTTGATAAATTGATGGAATAGGTAAGAAATGAGTCTATCTCAGTGTGTAAACATGAATATTGAATCTCTTTATTTTGAGTGCACATTAATTCTTCGACAACTGTAGTAGGGTTATGTGTGAGCCTAGTTCAAGTTTTTGAGATGAATGAGACAAGATTTTATGGGGGATGTTGATCTTAGTGGTGAATCAAGAAGTTAGAAAGTGCTTTAGTGTGAGAAGATATATTGGGACTGAGACAAAGGCAAATCACATTTGTCTTAACCGAGAAAAACCTTAGTGACTACTAAAACCCTAATTTATATATCAGAGCAGGGTATTTTGAAGGAAAAGCACGTGGATCGGGAAACATAAGAGTTTATTGGTAAGGTTTATTGTTTTTGAGTACTTACATGAATTTGTACAAAGTGAATTGAAACTTAGAAGAGAAGCATACATGGTTTGGGAGAAGAAATTTCATTTTCGGGCTCATTGTGCATGCACAGTTAGGGTTTATAGAAAATAGTATAGTTGAGGGGTTAAACATTTCTTCAAGAGATAAAATTTAGTACGAGTAATCTTTATAGCCTCCCAATTCAAAATCAAAAGGAGTTCTTCCAAAACATGACCTAAGCCAAGACATTTTTATGATAGTTGTGATGATGGTACTGTAGCAAGCAGAATAGGTCTAATTTGAGATTTCCAAGAAATTCTTCCGAAGGAATGAGCCTTAAAATTTTACAAAAGGGTTCTTGGTTATAATGGGTATTTGAATTTCTAAATTTTTATAGAAAAGAGTATAATAATCACAAGTTGTATCAAGATTTGTATATGGATATGCCTGGTAAGAAGGAATAAGCTTGGGGTGGTAAGTTGTGAAGGAAGTAGTAGAAGGTTTAATAGTTAAGTCAAACAAACTTGCTTATACCTCAAACTCAATAAAGGCTGCTCAAAACATACAACTTGTGTGGGTTCCTTGTAGATTATTCAATCCTATACCTATCTAAGAACAAAGTTTTCAAGTAGCCCAAGTTGGCAATTTCATAAACAAAGGTTAAGGTGATCAAATATTGTGTCTCCAAGGTTCTGAATGATTGAGATAGGCTAGATGGAGGATAAGAAACATGTTTGTATCTTTGAATGAGTTTATTTGAGCCTAAAGGAAAAAATTTACAATTTTTGATGTTTCCAAGCATAGAGAACAAATAAAATTGCAAGACTTGAACATAGTTGAAGTTAATCATCTAACTTTTCTTATTGTGAGTGTCAAGATACTAGATGTGACTACATCAGGTGTCATTAGCTTAATTATAGAGACATCAAAATTCAAACTATCTATTGCATTTGATGATTAAAATATTCATCTTGCTGATGAGGAAGCATCTAGATATTTTTTCATTTGAGCACATTTCACTTCACATCCAATCCAAAGCATGATGGTAAATAATGGATCTAGCCAAAACGTTTGCACTATGGAAATTCTCAATACCCTAGGTTACACAACACAAGACTTCATTGGCACAACAGATACAATTCAAATCTTTAATGGCCAATGACAAAACCCACTTGGGGGAATAGTATTACCTTTACACATTGTACCTAAGAGGATGGCCACATGGTTCCTTGTCATCCCTTCTAACAACACAGTCAAACTATTACTTGGATTCCCATTGATTCACGAGATGTACCCTATCCCTTCCACATTGCATGCATGCTTAAAGTATGTACAAAAAACATGTTGGTTACCATTCCTAATTGTCCTTTTAAATTCCCTATTGGGCCTATCATAGTTCCTCCTACTACTCTAGCCCAACAACAAGTGTATAATACTAAAACACAGCCTTCGCAACCCATTCAAAGTTTTGATCATATGACTAGAAAGATTATTTAGCACACCGTGAAATTACCTCATCATGAACACATTTTGACATATGTTCCTCCTTGGTTACACCATGTATTACCTAGTTGTGTGCGATATGGTAATATGCAACAACCTCATGAGCATGATCCACATGAGACATTGATGCACTCTCCACATATCCCTTCCACATTGTGTGCATGGTTAAAGTATGTACAAAAAACATGTTGGTTATCATTCCTAATGTTCCTCTCAAATGCCCTATTCAACATATCATAGTGCCTCCTACTACTTTGGCCCAACAACAAGTGTCTCATACTAAAACAAAACCTTCAAAACCAATTCAAAATTTTGATTATATGACTAGAAAGATTATTCAACACACAATGAAATTGCCTCATCATGAACACATTTTGACATTTGTTCCTCCTTGGTTACACCTTGTGTTACCTAGTCGTGTGTGACACGGTAATATGCAACAACCTCGCGAGTATGACCCACATGAGACATCAATGGAATCTCCACACATACATAGAGAGCCTTAGGTTACTGTGACTACTTGTTAGTTGTGGCCTATGTACACACTAGTTACCAATGTCAATATCTCATGTTACTATATTACACATGGATAAAATTAAGAGTCATATGATGGTTATTCTCGAGCATTGCTCCTTTATATATATATATCACTTGACACAAAACATCCATAGGATCATCCCATTGACGGGATCATATAATAGCCTCTTATGATTTCCTTACTCACAATTTGAGTGAACTCACTTATACATAGCTTCCTATATGTACATATGAGTCCACTATCTAACCACCAAAGGCATTTTCTCATAGCATGACTACAGGTCTATTGACACTTTATAGTCTATGATAGGGGAATAATCCCTCAGTGCAACACATTTCAAGGGTTTGATGTGATTTTTGAGGAAATAATTACTACCGAGGACCTAATCTCATTTCTTCTAATCTTATAGTTTATGGCCTGGGGCCCTTATTAAAAATCCAAGTTCACAATTTATTCATGTTATCTTTTATGGAAAAAACACAAAACAATACAATAAAATAAAGACATAAAAACGAGGACATGCATGTGACCTGTTTATTCATGATATAGACTTAGACATTGTGCTTATTTAGATTTAGCACTCTACATATCCTGCATCCTTATGCACTTGCTCCTCATTGTACAAATAAGAGAATTGCAAAACCTTAATCCATAGACATTATGCACACACTATATAGCTTCTTAAGCCTTCTACTATAGGGGCAACCCACCACATTGGAGGCATACCTACACCTAGGGCATCTTACATATTGAGGCTACTTAAGTCATAAATTTCACACTTTGTGGCTTTTTATAGCCATATACCCTGGGTGATACTTAATATATCGAGGGCATACCTATATTGGGGGCATCTTACGTACAAAGCTCATGTAGATCATATCTTTACACACTAGTCTATTAGTGATACATAGCTCCTCTTTCTTATCTTGCATTGCATTATATCTTATGACATGTGCTTTCATTTGTTAATCACATTGTTTACATCTAGGTATTGATTTGACATGCTCCATGCCTACTTGTTGATAACTACTTTACTAATTACTACATTTTTTTATGCTTGTTTGACTATTATTGGCCCTCAGTTGCTATTCTTGGTCATTTCACAACGCTTCATATATCACTTGATCTACGTGCAATCTTAATTACAGATTGTCCAATCCACAATTGCTCTATGTACTTTTATGCTCTATGCACTTGTATATTTTAAGCACATGTTTGCTTATATGCCTTGATTGCTCAATGCACTTAAATGATTTATGTTCTATGTCATTGTTTTTTCCATGCACTATGATGTAATATCATTTAGGGGGTACCCATGAAGGGATGTCTTTGACCACATTACCCACAAATCCCATAGTAGATCTCATTAAAGTAAGATCTCGGGAAAAACTTAAACAAAAACAACAAAGTTTCTTCCTTTAAATTTAGAAAAGATTACAAACATAGGCACAATGTCATTACACTCCAATAACAATCTTATGATAAGACTCTATAAGAATTTTGTAAGAATTCCAATCATATGACCTATCCTATCATAAGTTAGTTAATTCTACTAAGACTCTACATAACCAAACTCAATTCTATCTAGCAACCTCACAATAGATGCTCAGATTAAGTGATAACACCCTACAAGATAGACAAATGCCTTACATGATCATGTTAGATTCTATTTATAGAATTTTTCTAAATCGAGAAGGAGAAAAAATATACCTTTGCAAGTCAAGGTACCTTTTAAATATTCTTCAAAATGCCTAAGATCATCATTAATCTCCTTAACTAGTTTTCAAGTAGCTTCCCTTGAGATAACATTTGTTAGATCAAGTTTTACTAGGTTTTTTGGTTTGTCCTTGGGCATAGAAAATGGATCGAGATCCACATATGTTTCACTCTAACTATAGTGATGTTGACAAGATATTTTTTTAGGTGCATACCCAATCATGGCAACAAAAGTAGGTGGCCCCATAGGATATGTGTGATTTTGTGGCATTGGAAAAAGCTTCGCCACATTAGCTCTAAGTATTTTTCATTGACATAGGATTGTGAGTGAACCCAGATACTCTTGTATCATATACCATGGGTAAGAAGAAATTTGAACCCCAAATCAAGTGGGTTTCTTAAAGTCTACACTGGAATGGTCGAGTATAGCAATCTATGATTTACTAAGCCAAGACAAATCCTCGACTTCTCTACCCTTCCATTTTACCAGATATTCTTTTTATTCCATTATGTGTGTTTCCTTTTCTACAATCTACTTCTATGTGTAGATGAATTTTTTTTTCTCATGGGTGTGAAGAAAAACCAAACACCATTGTTCAATAAATTTTCACCCACTCATTTTAGGGCTTGCTAAAAATTGTCCAAGGCATGAGTCGCAGGCGTGCAGTCTTATAAATGACCAAATGGTGGAATAACAACATGTGACCTACAACCTTTTCAAGGGACATTCAAAATTAGGCAGAAGATAATTGAGGGCTCTTTAAATCTTATTATAGTGTGTTTTTCGTTCTAAAAGACCAAAATGGATATTTACAATGGTTCCAGTGTACAGATAGTCAATCATCTAAAAAAACTAGAAAAGAGAAATGGCATGGCAGAAAAGAATAATCACACTTATGTTGAGATCTACCTTCTCTCAATAACATCTTCCAAGACTTAAATCAATAAATCAAACATCTATGAAGTATAGATTTTGCACATACTTGTGTAAATGATGGTGTAGGAGTCTTGAAAAAAATTATGATTACATCTAATAGCAATACATCTATGTAAAATGAATTGAAACAAAAAATAGTAAAAGCACATCCTATTGTAACAATTATGAAATGTATAAATTCATATAACAAAATACTTATTGCACATTCAACTATAAGAAACAAACAAGATAGGTTAGCATCTAAATTAACCAAAATAGTAATTACACAGCTTAATCAACTTGTAAAACAACAAATAAACCTCTTACAACCATCACTAAGTAAAGTACATCACAAAATTCACCTGAAAATGGAAAAGAGAAGGCTAAATTAACATAGTTTTACAAAAATGTGTAGAAACTTATATTATTTTACTAAAAAAAAATCTCCTTACAAAGATACGAAGTTATTTCCTCCTCTGCCCTCCTCTTTTACACGTGCACAGAGTTGTTTATATATACGATGGCCAAGAAAAATAATGGCAGTGAAATTCATGGAAAAATTCTCAGTGAAAAATGATAAACTCCTCGTCGTATTTGCATGGTTACGCACCCCCAATGATTCATAAAACTTGAGAATGACATGGATGGAAAAACTCCATGACACATGTCCTTTCATTTTTTGAAAGCATTCCCATTGGATAGTGCTCTACAAGAGATTTTCAATAAGTATATTCTTCCCTAAATTAGAGAAAAAGCATGGAAATAACGACACATTGAAATTTGTAACATTCACAATCCTTATATTCCCCCTTTTTCCCATTGGTCCATGTGTCTCTCTACCATGAACCTAGAATATTTGGGTTCCTTGGTCCCTCTTTTCTTATCCAAATCTCTACAGACTGCGGGTCTCAGGGATGAAGACAGATGTCACCCATCTGTGAGGTTCACCAACCAAGGAGTCTATACTTAGGGCCTTCAGCTCAAAACTATTTGAGACACGAGAGTGTGACATGTGTCCCTTATCCATAAAGTCATAACTCAGGATCCTTGAACTCACCTTTACAAAGCATGGAGTCTGGGTCTCTTAGATGTTGCCACATGGCGACCATCCACGAAGTAGTGATTTGAGCTCTTTTTAACCTTTTTCTTCTACTATGAGATATGGATGCATGGATTGACACCAAGTGTCACACATCTGTGAAGTCTTATGTCCATGCTCAATTTCCTTAGGCAGTGATCCCATGTAGGGGGGAAACTGCAATAAAAATTCAAATGCATGCATCCCCATGTAAATTTATAATCTATTCACCGCATAAAACAAAACCTTCCCCTGAAAATGTGAAGCAACAACTGTATAAAAGACTTAGTTCCAGTGACAAGGATGGGTGGGGGGCTGAAATATTTTCTTTCTACATTCCACTCTTTTCAGCCACCTGGAAACATAACATGGCTTGGAGCAGCAGTATCAGTTCATAGTGAACATAGTGCTTTAAAAAAAAATAACCCTACAAAATAAACACAGTTGCAATAAATATTCTCTCGAATGTTTGTAGAAAAAATTAGAGACCATGGAACCGCAGAGATAATAATTTCTACAAAATAATAAATTATGCGACACCTATAATAAAATTGTATGTTGCCCCTACATGGGACGACAACCTTGGTCTTTTTCCTTGTAAAACTTGAGCTTGCGGATTCTTGCCACATGTCGGCAATTTGTGGATTTGTACTCTGGAATGTTTTTCCATTTTACTTGCTAACCTTCGTTATCCTTTTTATACATGGATCATGATTAACATGTGGTAGCCATCTAGAAACTCGTAGTTAATCGCCCATTAAGACTTCTTTATTTCTATCATTTTTACACTCAAGCACCAACATGAAAAGATAGGTTAAGTCATACGAAGCCTCACTTGCTCCACTTAAACATTAAATCACTTGTGTATATAAACATTATATGTGTTACCTTCTTCTTTGAATATGATCCACTAAACTACAAGGCAAAAAGACTTAGTTTCTTTAAAACATGTTCATGGAAAACTAAATTCCCAAAGCAACTTAGTGTAGAACCTTTGAATAAGATATGTGCCCAATTAGAAAGATGAAAACCTTCAAGAGGGCCTACAAAGCACAAGATCACTAAATTACTATTTTTAAACATGATCCTCCGAGAAAAATAAATGTTTTAAAGTCTAAAATAACTCTAAATAGATAATGTTAAAGCTAAAATACATTTTAGACATTAAACTATGTTATTTTAACTTAAAATACCACAAGAACATTAATCATTTTGGAAACATTGGATCCCAATTTCTGAAAGGAATGGGGTGTCACAACAAAAGGAAAATTTACAAGGAAATACTACCCAGTATTTAGAACCTAGAATATCTAGTTTAACTCAAAAAACATTAACAAATATGTCAAAAAAATTGATACTACTTTTCACATCTAACTATAACTTCTAGTCTCATTAAAAGACCTACTAAGCTAAAACGGGGAGGAAAGACACAAGTGTGCAATGAGTTCATTTACCATGACCAAGAACTTCCTGTTGTATATATTTACCCCCCGGGTAAATATAGATCGACAGAAAAAAAGGCATGTCGGAGGGTTTAGAAAACCCGACATCAAAGGCATGTCGGAGGGTTTAGAAAACCTGACATCAAAGGAAATCGGGTCTCGGAGTCGGGAAAACACGGCGGGGAAGCACGGGGCGAAAACATGTCGAGCAACCCTCCGAACCCGATGCGCATGCAGGTCCGTTTTCTGACCCCGAAACAAAGGAAATCTTGGAAATACTAGCGGAAGCGGGTTTCGAGAAAATGCAAACATCAAGTAGCATGTCGAGCCATCCTCCAAGTCCGATGCAAATGCAGAGGAGAACCCCGAACCCGACTGGAAACAGACCCTGACGCGGGAAATATTCAAATCGCCATAACTTTTCACAGGGAGCTCGGATTCACACAAGGTTGGACTTTTCGGAAAGCTCTCGGTGTCCTCTACGCAACTACAACTGGATATATTTAATTGGGTGGGAACAAGTTCTTAAAAATGCAAAAATACAGTTCGCCATATTTTGAGGTTGTTGGGGATCTCACCTACCGCCATGATGAGGAGTTAGGTGCAGTCTTGGAGGTGGTTGGGGCAGGATTCAAATCATTCTCTTCTCCCTCATTTTTCCTCATATAAATATGTAGGAGGGGATTTTTCTAAAGGTTGGACATTCTTGTTTTGGCCCCTCCCTTCTTCTCTTGCTGGCAGGTGGAGTTGTGGAGCTCAAACCTCCCATTTGGAACTGTAATGCAACCTTTGCCTATTGGCATTTTTGCAGTGTATTGTATCAAACCTTCGGAGCAAATAAATGCATGACTGTGGATGTTTCTCAACCCTCTATGTGTTTCATTTTGCATCCTCCTGATCTTTCACTGCGAATATGTTTATTCGTGCATGATATTGCATTGCATTTCTATGGTTTGTGTTTATTGGCAAAACATATGTTCTTCATTCCTTGGTGCATCACCTCCGTAGTTTAGGTTTTATTTTTATGCATTCTCTACCCTGTCTCCTTGGCAAGTTAGATTAGTTTTTTGGTAAACCCTCTACGTTTATTTGTGCATCTGAACAGAGGAATAGGAGCCGGCCTTCATCGGGAGAGCTTTTCCGATTTTGCAAGGTCCCACACTTGGGAAAAGCTCCATGTTGTGCAATCGCACTGAGAGTCTCAACCCATCAGGTTGCAGAGTCCCAGGGGTGTTGCGTTTCAACATCAACAGTTTTGGCACGCCCGGTGGGACCAAGAGGTCATTCTATAAAAAATTGAAGGAGTTTTCATGAAATTCGGACTGAGAAATTGCAGTTTTTACAAATTTCAGATTTTACACCTCCTAGCCTGAACTCCGAAATCAATTTTCAAGGGCTTAACTTGCTCAAAACAAGTCAAAATTTCAGCAGTTGGTAGATCTGAGGGTAATCTTCAAAAGGGTATCTTTAGTTTTTTGAGTTTTTGATTTTCAAAATTTCATGCTTTTTAGTGTTTCGGGTTTTCAAGGTCCAAGAACATCAAAGCAGACCCAATAGTCATTTCCGGTTTTGGGAGATGCATTACATGGTCCTATTCCCGACAGCAAAGAAAATCAGGTTTTGAGGGATGTCGGACATGTTCCAAGTTCCAACACATAGCAATTCGGGTTTTGTGAGTTGCATCACATGACCTGAGTTCCGCCTGTACCTTTTGGGGATTCACACCTACACAACAAGGCCCGAATTCTGGATTGAAGATTGTCTCCTCTGGGTCCTTTGAAGTTTTAAATTCCATTTTTAATATTGTCAAGTTTGGTGTGTAACTTGGAAAAATCCAGCCTTCTAGAGGCTTGTTATCTAACACATCTGGTGACTCCGAAGGGATAGATTTCAGCGGTGTAGCAGCACAAGTTGCCTAAGCACATGAGAAGAATTCGAACCATGTCTAATACTCGAGAAGAGGGGCTATTTTTCCACTTACAACTTTCACCAGGCAGAGGAAGGAGAGGAAGAAGACCACAAAGATCGCCATCTCCACCTAACAGGACTTTGTCTACGCCTCCACCTGGTAGGCCTTTTCTCGCATCAACCAAGGTTCTTAGGCCAATCATAATGGTGCATCTACCACCGAATCCCTTTGTAAATTTCACGGGAAGTAGTCCACTTGCCCTAAATACTTAGAATCAAATTCCAGTTGCAGCGCTAAAGAATATCCCCTATTTTACAGGAGAAAATCATACTACCCCTATTGATCACATCCAGGATATTGCTAATGCATGTGCAATCCATGAAATAAATGAAATGGATGTTGCAGTCAAGTTGTTGGCTTCATATTTCAAAGGCAAGGCCTTACAATGGTTTAGGAGCCTTACAGCAGGGTCTATTACGAATTGGAACCAACTTTGTTCAGCTCTTTGCAACTAGTTCGGGGAGAGGGCAGACAATTCGTCCTTATTGGAACAAATGACAACAATCAAAAGGGCTCCTAACGAACAAATGACGGATTTCAACTTCAGATTCCAACGGACATGGAACAGGATTCCAATAGCTGTTAGACCAACCACCGAAGGAGCATTCCTTTATTTCTTAAAGGCTATAAATTTAGACATAGGCATGATGATCCAATCAATGGGAGGGACAACGCTGCCAGGGGCCTACGACATAGCTATCAGAGCAGAGAACTATTTGATCCAAGCCGGAAAGCTTGCACCAAGGCCGCCAATGCCTCTCTATCAAGATATGGGAAATCCTACAACTAGTCAAGCACCAGAGTTGAATCCCATTCCAACTCCTAGAAATCAAAGTAATAATGAGGCGTCAACTTCTTCGAATACTTCAAAGGAATAGTAGGAGGTTATGAAACAACTACAGAACCTCAGAAATGAGCTAGTGACTATCAAAAGACAGCAAGCTCAAAGTTCTAGACCATATCAGCCTCAAGCACAGTACCAAGCTAGGCCCTCATACTATCAAAATAGACCACCAACTCAGGTCGTAAATCAAAACCAAAACCAAGGACAACCTCAAGCTGCCAGGCCATTTCGGCCATATGATCCAAATGCAATGACATCCTCAAGAGCCCTGGTTCCAACACAAAATAACATGGCACAGGAGTATGACTGGTGTTACCCTTGCAATCTCGCCTCACAATCAGTGAACATGTTTCAATGGTGCACTGAATCAGGCCTTGATGGTGTAAACCATTGGTGTGCCTCAAGAACCAAACCAAGAAGGGAATCAACAGCAAGAAACACAACAAGAAGGACCTCCAACAGAAACCACATTAGAAAATTGGCAAACGGAAGACTTTTCTGGAGTTAACCAACAGCCTTTTCAAGGCGTGGCTGCCAACACACGGTCAAAGAAGAGAAACATAGAAGAGGGACAACCATCCAATCCAGTTGTTTCTCAACCCGCTCTTACACAACAAGGGGTCAGTAGACCAAACATAGCTCCAAAATGTGCAAAATCAACATAAGGTACCTGTTGTAGCAACACATGCACCTATTCAAGCTCCAGAAAAGGTTGCACCAAGTAAGGGGCAAAAAAAGGAAAATTCATCCCCCTTCAACATCATCGATCAAATGAAGAAGACACATGTGAACATTTCCATGTGGGAATCACTGGTGATCCCAGGGCAATGAGATTTATTGCAAGCTGCAATGGCTAATTGGTCTACCACAAATGTATCAAACCAGGGACATGAGAAGGTTCTCACTAATGCAGTGCAACATGATGGGGGCCAGACAAGGAAAAATTTGAAGCCTCCACCATTCTATGTTTCGTTGATTGTTGGAAACCACTTGGTACACAACTGCATGATAGATTCAGGGGCAAGTAGTTCAATGATGCCGAAGAAAATAGCGGATCAACTGGGTTTGAAGTATGAGCCAGTGTTAAAAGGAGTAGTACAGCTAGATGGAACGGCAGTGGGAACAATTGGGGTCATCAAGGGGTTAAGCCTAACACTACATTCATGTCCTAATGTTACAGTTCTGTAAGATGTGTCTATGATTGACCTTCCGCCACTCTTTGCGTTGTCTTTATCAAGGGAGTTTACTACAAAAATCGGTGGATATTTATCTACAGATTGGTCACATATGATTTCTAGAATAAGGTATGGAGCTAAAGCAACAATTAGGTCAGAACTAATTGCTAGTTTCAATATTCAGCCTCATGTGCCAAGCCCTATCAATGCAAATTGCTTAGCCTTTGATCAAGAGGAGTGTTCAAATGATCTAGAAGCAGGTACTAAGGTCGAGGGAATTCTTGATTTGACTTTGGATGAATGGGCAAACAAGTGTCATGAATTTGACCCATATAAGGAAATTGAAGAATCTGAATTGGGCGTGTATTTTGTACACGAAGAAAATTCACCCATTCCCGACATCATTCATCCTGAACAAAAAGATGAAAAAAAAGTTTGGAAATTATTCTTCGATGGTTCGAGAAGCAGACAAGGTGCTGGAGGTGGTGCAGTGTTGATTTCACCACAAGACATCAAGTATTATTCAACTTTTTGTTTCCAGTTTTCTTGTTCAAACAACACGGCTGAATATGAGGCCTTGATTCATGGACTTCATTGGGCCAGGAAAAAAGGGCATAAAGAACTTGCAGGTGTTTGGAGATAGCGAGCTAATCGTCAACCAAGTTAGGGGACAACATGCTACAAAGAATGACTTGCTAAAGAGCTACAAGAATAGGGTATGGGACCTCATTTAGGATTTCGAAGCTTTCAACATTGTATCCATACCTATGAAGAAAAATGAAGCCACAGATAGGCTTGCAGCAATTGGAGCAACGTTTGATGTGGTTGACAACATCAGAAGGGAAAAAATGCAACCACATATTCACATGATTGTGAGGCCAGCAGTACCAGATAATAACACAAGCTGGCAGGTGTTTGAGATCGATCAACAAATCGTTAATTTCTTACAAGAAGAGGCTGAATTCTCAGTTAGGAATCAGGACAGACTAGAGCAGCAGTATGGGGATCAAGTACTGCAGCTGCGGACAAACAAGCTTCCCAAGGGTTTAGTAACATTGGAGTCTATCTTCAACCCTAACGACCAGTTCCGTAAAGAAAAGGCTAACATACAGGTCAAGAGAGAAGATTCAAAGCCAATTCTGGTTGGGGAAGGCAAAACACTTCAAATTGGTAAGTGGCCACTGAGCAAGAGAAATCAGATTTCATGCAGCTTTGCCAAGAATTTCCAGATGTCTTCACTTGGAGCTATGAAGACTTGAGGGGATTCGATCCAAAGTTGGCACAACATACCATAGAATTGGATCCAGATGCTAAGCCCATCAGGCAGAAGAAGAGACCAGTCAACCCTCACATTAAGCCTCTAATGAAGAAAGAGCTAAACAAGCTAATAGAGGCAAGCATTATATTTCCAATTAAGCACTCAAGCTGGGTTGCAAACTTGGTTCCGGCCAAAAAGAAGAGCGGAGAAATCAGGTTGTGTGTAGATTTCCGAGACCTCAACAGGGCATCTCTCAAAGACCATTACCCGCTCCCTTCAATGGAACAAATATTGCAAGTAGTATCTGGTTCAGAGAGATTCTCTCTCCTAGATGGCTACTCAGGGTATAATCAGGTCATGGTGAGGGAGGGAGACCAGTTCAAGACGGCTTTCACCACCAAATGGGGGACCTATGCCTACAAGAAGATGCCATTTGGGCTATCAAATGTTGGAGCCACCTTCCAAAGGGCAATGGATATGGCATTTAAGGGGTTGATCAATAAAATAGTTCTGATATATCTTGACGACATCACTATATTCTCAAAAAATGCAGTGGATCACCTTTGTCATTTGAGGCAAGTATTTCAGAGATGTAGAAGATTTGGGGTATCATTGAATCCCAATAAGTGCATATTCTTGGCTCACGAGGGAAAACTTCTAGGCCATATTGTTTCAAAGGAAGGGTTGACGATTGACCCAGAATGGGTTGAAGCAATTCAAGCATTGCCATTGCCAAGTCACAAGAAGGCTCTTCAAAGCTTCTTAGGAAGGATCAATTTTGTCCGCAGGTTTGTTCCAAACTTTGCAGCTCTCGTGAAGCCAATAACGCTAATGTTAAAAAAGAGCATGGCATTTAAGTGGACATCTGAAGGTAAGGCAAGTTTTGAGGCAATAAAAGAGGCTATATCTCAAGCTCCCACTCTCGTCAATCCAGACTTCTCCAAGGACTTCGTGCTATATGCCTTCGATGGTGGGGACACGATTTTTTGCAATCCTAGTACAACAGAACAAAGAAGGATTAGAACAACCAGTTGCTTTCTTCAGTCAAGGCTTGGAGGAATACAAAACTAGGTACTCTTTCATTGAAAAGCATGTCCTTGCAGTAATCAGGAGCTTAAAGAAATTCAGGCACCTAGTCTCAAACAATAAGATCCAATTATTGGTCTCTCATGCGGGAGTCAAGGACTTCCTTCTAAACAAGGATCTGAATGAGAAACGTGCAGGATGGATCACTCGTGTCATGGAATATGACATCGAGATCAAGGTCACAAAACTAGTACGTGGGAAGGGACTATGTGAATAGCTAGCCTTGAGTCAACAGGTTGAAGCAGGTGATGAAAAAGAGACTATCTTGGTACTACAAGATGGTCAAGAACATGAAAATGATGATGTGCCTACTCCTTGTTGGACTCATAATATGATACACTTCCTACAGACAGGCCTATGCCCTCCAGAAATGAGCAAAGCAAAGAGGAGATACTTTAGATTACAAGATATTCCATATGTGCTTGTTGATGGTGTTTTGTTCAAGAAAGACATCAATGGAGTTCTATTAAGGTGCATTGGGACAGGTCAAATTGAGAGGGTGTTACAAGATTTTCACGATGGAGATTCTGGCGGAAATTTTTCCCCACGAGTAACAGCTCTCAAGATAATGAAGGCAGGGTATTATTGGCCCACAATGTTCAATGACTGCTATACATGGATAAGGAAGTGCAAGAAATGTGCACTCTTCACAGGTAAAGAAAGACTAGCAGTGCTTCCATTGCACCCAATCTTGGTTGACCAACCATTTATGCAATGGGGATTGGACTTCATTGGGGTCATCAACCCAAACTCAAGCTAAGGCCACAAGTGGATTCTCACAGCAACAGACTATTTCACCAAGTGGACTGAAGCAGTAGCGCTCAAAGAGGTAAACGAGTCTAATATACTAGAATTTTATGAAGGGATAGTGACCAGGTTTGGTGTGCCGGCCACTATCATATCAGACAATGCATTGGCATTCGTAGGTTCTAGGATTACAGAATGGGCTGTCAAGAATGGAATCTACTTGAGTACCTCTTCAAATTATTACCCGCAGGGTAATGGACAGGTAGAGTCCACGAACAAAAAATTGTTAAGAATCGTCAAGAGGACTCTGGATGAAAATCAAAGAACATGGCATACCAAGCTAAAATCAGCATTATGGGCTGACAGAATAACACCAAAGAGGTCTACAGGTAATTCCCCTTACAAGTTGGTCTATGGAAAAGAGGCAGTATTGCCTATATCATTAGAACTGCCTGCATTGGAGTTCATGAAGTAGTTGGAGTTGGCTGAGTTCGAACCAATGGTGTCCAGGTATGCAGAATTGATGGAATTGGAAGAAATTAGATAACATGCAGTTCCGATAATTGAGAAAGATCAGGCCTTAGTGAAAAGATGGTTTGATAAGAAAGCAAGAGCAAGGACCTTCCAGGAAGGGGACCTAGTTCTGAAATGGGATGCAGATCGGGCAAAACTGGGAAGGCATTCCAAGTTTGATGCCGTTTGGAGTGGCCCCTACATGGTCATGGAATGTAAGAATAGCAATGCCTTCCAATTGTCTAAATTGGACGGAGAAGAACTCCCAATTCCGGTCAATGGAATCTATCTTAAACATTGCTACTGAAAAGAGAAAAGTTTTACCCTTGTAAATATTAGCCTAGATTTAAATTCCTCTAAGTGCGTATGCACATTGTCTTGTTGTAGTTAGGTTTCAATTTCCCTAAGTGCTTTGGCACAGGTTTTGTTACTCCTGGGTTGGTTTTCTACAGTTCAGTGTGCTCTCGGAGAAGGAGTTGCGGTATCAGTTGGGATCAGATATCAGGTTGGCTTCAGGTTGCTTATGACTCCATGCCCAATGGATCGCTAAAAGGCCATTGATCTTCTACCTAGTAGGCAGGTAATCCCATTGAGTCGCCAAATTGTTGTATATATTTACCCCCCAGGTAAATATAGATCGACGGAAAAAAGGCATGTCGGAGGGTTTAGAAAACCCGACATCAAAGGCATGTCGGAGGGGTTGGAAAACCCGACATCAAAGGAAATCGGGTCTCGGAGTCGGGAAAACACAGCGGGGAAGCACGGGGTGAAAACATGTCGAGCAACCCTCCGAACCCGATGCGCATGCAGGTCCTTTTTCCGACCCTGAAACAAAGGAAATCTTGGAAATACTGGTGGAATCAGGTTTCATGAAAACGTAAACATCAAGTAGCATGTCGAGCCATCCTCCAAGTCTGATGCAAATGCAGAGGAGAACCCCAAACCCGACTGGAAACAGACCCTGACGCAGGAAATATTCAGATCGCCATAACTTTTCACAGGGAGCTCAGATTCACACAAGGTTGGAATTGGGTGGGAACAAGTTCTTAAAAATGCAAAAATACAGTTCTCCATATTTTTAGGTTGTTGGGGATCTCACCTACCGCCATGATGAGGAGTTAGGTGCAGTCTTGGAGGTGGTTGGGGCAGGATTCAAATCATTCTCTTCTCCCTCATTTTTCCTCATATAAATATGTAGGAGGGGTTTTTTCTAAAGGTTGGACATTCTTGTTTTGGCCCCTCCCTTCTTCTCTTTGGCAGGTGGAGTTGTGGAGCTCAAACCTCCCATTTGGAACTGTAATGCAACCTTTGCCTATTGGCATTTTTGCAGTGTATTGTATCAAACTTTCGGAGAAAATAAATGCATGACTGTGGATGTTTCTCAACCCTCTATGTGTTTCATTTTGCATCCTCCTGATCTTTCACTGCGAATATGTTTATCCGTGTATGATATTACATTGCATTTCTATGGTTTGTGTTTATTGGCAAAACATATGTTCTTCATTCCTCGGTGCATCACCTCCGTAGTTTAGGTTTTATTTTTATGCATTCTCTACCCTGTCTCCTTGGCAAGTTAGATTAGGTTTTTGGTAAACCCTCTACGTTTATTCGTGCATCTGAACAAAGGAATAGGAGCCGGCCTTCATCCGGAGAGCTTTTCCGATTTCCAAGGTCCCACACTTGGGAAAAGCTCCATGTTGTGCAATCGCACTGAGAGTCTCAACCCATCATGTTGCAGAGTCCCAGGGGTGCTGCGTTTCGACATCAACACTTCCTTCTACCATTTTAGACTAGCAACTTAGATAGTCCTTCTAAAATGCATGATGCTCAACTATGATTTCGCAAGAAAGGCTGAAGGGATGGCTAGTGCATTGCTTTGTTGTCAAACATATGTCTATATCCCTAACACAGATACATTTAGGTCTAAAAACTCGTAGCCTCATTCCATTTCCAATCAAACATCCATAGCCCTAATGGAGATTACCATAATCACCCATTTAAGAGAGAAAATATTTAATTTGATTCAACATTTATATATTTGGCTTTTCTATTTTGATTTTATCATTCAACACTTTTGTTTTTATACTCCTTAATGGGTTAGGAACCTGTATAGCCAAGTTAAGGGGATGATTCATAAGACGACTATTAAGAGACGTTTATTCAATGGAAATGACTATTTTATGGCTCATTTTATGTTTTATGTGTTGCGAATTCTCCCACATTTTACCTTTCTTTAATTCTCGTGATGATTTTAAAACAAGTACGAAGAATAAAAAGGCATTATAAAGACTCATAACAAGAAATCATTGTGACTTCTAAGTTTTACTAAAAATCTCCAAATTTTCAACACTAAACAATATTTCTCCAACAAAAGAAAACCACATGTTCCTCTTCACATTCAAAGAGGAAACTCATAATTCATAAGTTCCAACACATGGAAAAAGAGACAAAAAAACAAAGGAAAACAACTAACTACTATAAAAAAACAAGACAAAACACAAAACAAACTAATTTAATCCTACTCTAACAACTACAAAAATAAAGAAGGTGGATGGGCTTGAAAGGTTTGCATGAATGAAATCTTATTTCCAAGAAATAACATGGTTCCATTTATGATAGTCCTTAAACATGCCTCCACATCCTTATATTCACTCCAAAAGTTTAGCAATATCAACATCATGATACAAAACAAAAACTTACAAGTTTGTATGCATATTATGACCTATTGAAAAAAAGAAATCAGGAAGGGTTTTGGTTCGAGGAAGAGTCACCTCAAAATAAGACCAATGAAAAGTATGGAATTCTTTTACCTCAAAATCAATATATATGGCTAATGGTTTAGCTAGAATTAACCTTGTATAAACTAGATTTGTAGTTACACAAACTTCTTTGGTTGATTTTCCATCAATTTCTCCCTCCTTTTATACATATCTAATCTCATCCTACTAATTTTTTGCATGGAGTGGACTTGGGAACTCATAAATGGGGTGGTAGTTGGTTGCAATGATTGGTCATAAATTCAGTTTGTTACCCTGTTGCACATCTTGCTATTTCCAATATTGCTCTCCTTTATGATGTTCTAGGTGAATGGTAGAACTCCTTTCATCAACAAAAGGATTATACCCTTTTGCGAGTGTGTCAAAAATATATTCCTCATTTCCCTCCTTTGATTTAGACATCTCATACTCAAGAACATCTTCTAGATCCAAAACTTCTTAATGCTTAGATTCAGATTTAGAAACCTGCATATATGTGCACCCCATATTAACTAAAACTTCTTGTAAACACACATTGTCACGTTTACATTCATCAACTAGAAAAAAATCTTCTCGAGGAGAACTAATGCAAGGAGTTATTTCCTCTTTCTTCAACCTTTCCCCATAATCACATTGTCCATTTATTTTGTCTACATTAGAGTTAGAGTCATAACAAAAATCAAAATTATGATTCACATCATGTTTTCCTTTACATTAAACAAGAGTAATGATTTTCTCAACAAGAGGATTGTGATTTGAACTTTGATCTAAATGAGGACTCATGAGAGGATTCATATCTAGTTGGGCTTGAGGAGCATTAACGAAAACATTTGAAAACAGGACAATGTTTTATTTATGGGAGAACAACTACATGTCCAATGTGGTTGCATCTACATAGGATGAAGCCAATGTATTTATATCGGAAGTTATCATAAAAGTGGCAATGATGAGATCTAAAGAGTTGGCATAAATACCCAAAATGGCAACCTCTTGAGGTATGTAGTTGATGGGAATGTTAGTGTAATGTTTCTAAAATCTAATATTAAAATATCTAAGTTTCTTATTGGGTTTTTTTAAAAGTTTGATCAATTGAATCATAAGTGTGAAAAGATTTATGAGCTATCCAAAATATTGAAGAAATGTATCTTCTAATTCTTTCCAGCTGCAAATAGAGTTGGTTGTTAGACTCAAAAACCAGTCATACTCATAATCATTCAAAGTAAATACAAAAAAACCTACAACCCAAATCTTCATGTTGTAAATTTAGAAAACTTAAAGCATTCTCAAAAGCAATAACATGTCTTTCAGCAGGCTCACTTTTGTTAAATCTGAACAACTATTTGAATGCGTTGTTTGGGAGATCACGTTGGACACCAGGAATGTTGATTGCAGTCTCACTAAACCAAGACATCGTTTTTCTAATTTTTTAATATTTATGGATCTTTAGCATTTTGATAGGGTCCATGAAACCATTACATACAAAAAAGGAAAGAATCCCTCTAGTGCTATTTTCTTGAAATTTCTACTTCATCCCTTCCTTAAGCTCCAATTTTTAATGTTGATGCTTGAAGGAAGGGATACAAGGATAACTTCTTGGATCTATCTTTCTTTCTAATATATTATTACCTCCTCCTAGTGTTAGAAATTACCTATTGATGAGATTTTTGTGTTGATGGATGTGATCACAAACCAATAACCACAACTCAATGGGTTTTCACCAACTTATTTAAGACTTGCTAGAAAAATTTCCAAGGCATGAGTTGTAGATGTGTGGTCTTATAAATGGACAAATGGTGGAATATAATTATGTGGCCTACAGCCTTTTCAAGGGACATTCAAATATATATATAATATATATATATATATATATATATATATATATATAATATATATATATATATATATATATATATATATATATATATATATATAAGATAACTAAGGGGCACTTTAAATCTTACTACAGTGTATTCTCATTCCAAAAGACCAAAAACAATGGATATTTACAATGGTGTCAGTGTACAAATGTTGGATCATGTTAAAAAAAACCAAAAGAGAGAGAAAGGTCATAATATAAATGAAGAATCAAACTTATGTTGAGATATACCTTTGTTCAATAATAACTTCCAAGACTTAATGCAATAAACAAGGCATCTACCAAGTATAGCTTTTACACATACTTGTGTAAATGATGGTGTAAGAGTATGAGGAAAATTGATGAGTACATTTAGTAGCAATACCTCTATGTAAAATGAATTGAAATGGAAAAATAGCAAAAGCACATACTATTGTAGCAATTATAAAATATCTAAGTTCATATAACAAAATAGCTATTGCACATTCAACTATAAGAAATAGAGAAGAGAGGTTAGCATCTAAATCGAGAAACATAGCTATTACACATCTTAATTAACTCATTAAATATCAAATAAACCTCATACATCCATCGCCAAACTAAATACATCACAAAATTACCATGAAAATGAGAAAGCCAAGGATAAATTAACATAGTTTTATAGCAAAGTTGTTGGTTGAAAAATCTTCAAATGAGCAAAATGTCAACAATTCAGGGGACAACAGTCCCTCCTCTTTAATGGGGAGGTTCCCTTATTCCATGTAAAAATGTTCCTACAATATTTACAAATGTATAACTAGGGAAAATTCTTGTGTGAGGACACTAGCTTCATTGTGTAAGGATAATGGAACTGAAAAAAAGGAGAAGGAATCAGAACAACAAGAAGAATGTGCAGGGGTGAAATGAAGGAGGGGGGAAAACAACAATTTCATATAAGAAGGAAATAGAGTTTATCTTAATGTTGCATGTTAAATGAAGATTTCAGAATGTAGACACTCACACATCATACAATTTATTCCTTCTAAATAAGATATTCATCAATACAAAGTTTAATGATCTTTGATGGAGAAGGGTAAATGCAAAGTTTCACAATTCCACGACATGTAAATGACACAAAATGAGACAAATGGAGAGAGAAAGAGGATGGAAGGAGAGGAAATGAGAATAAATCTTCTGTATTCAACAATATCTTTCTCTTACATCAGTATACTGGAATCCAACCCCATTTAATTACAAATGAGGCCTTCTATAGGAACTTTGGGTCCAAAAGTAACTATTTAACCAAATTTCTCCTAAACTCACCTTTAACACTTATTTACAAAACTTGAGTTTCAAATTACATTCATTTTGACATTATATTACAAATACTCAAGTTTTAAACCCTCGTAATAGTTTATTTTTGGCGCAAATTTGGAAATCCTTTGAGAAAAATGGTTAAAAGGCGGTCCAGGTGGGCTGGCAGATAATTTGAGGAATTGGAGAACTTTTCCTTCTATGGGCCTTCAAACACTGAATTGAACAATTGATTTTATTTTGGTAGTCTGGGAGGAATTTCAGAGAACAGAGGGAATGGGGGAAAAATTCCCTAGGTTCTCAAATAGTTGACATAACTGATCACTACACCTTCTCTTTGTTATCGAAACTTGCAGGGTTTCAGAGAACCTTTAGAACTTGTAAACCATTCAGAGCATTTCGAGAAATGCTGACATAACCGAACATTACAACTTGTGCCAAGGAGTTGGGCATGGCAGAGTTTTGGTGAACAAATGAAACAATGGCGTCATTCCTTGAGTTCTCAAAGACAACGATTCCACTTACTTTCCTTTTCAAAGCAGCCTAGGTGGTAATGCGGGGAGTAGGTGGAATAAAGGAACAATTCCACGTTTTCCTCAATAAGTCGATATTTCCCAAATTTCCCCGAACTTGAAAAAATGACTATTTGTTTTATAGAAGGGCCTAGCAAGAGGGAACACAATGACCAAAACACATAATTTTGCCCATGAATTTAACATTTTGAGATTTTACAAGATAGGTAAACTTTTATTAATTTAGTGAAAATTTTCTCCTTATAGAGATCTAAAGCTCTTTCCTCCTCTTTTACAAATGCACAAAGTTGTCTACATAGATGCTGAATAGTGGAAAATAATGGTGGTGAAATTTAGGGTGAAAATCTTAGTGTAAAACAACAAACTCAACATGTCAAATTTGTATGGTTTCATACCCCAATTAATCACAAAACCTAATAATTATGTAGAGGGTAAAACCCCATAAGATGTGCCATTTTGGCCTATGAAAACATTTCCATTGACTATAGTTTTCCAATGAGTATATTCTCACCTGAAATGGAGAAAAATTGTGGAAATGGAAAGAATTTAAAAATTATAACCTTTGCAGCCCTATTTTTTCCCATGTTTCCCATGATTCCATATGTCACTCTATCCTGAACCAAAAGATTTCATTTCCTTGTTCCCTCTTTTTTGATGAATGTTGTATTTCCATGTTTTACTTGAATTAGAACAAAGCTTGTGTATGCTCTTATCTTGAACTTTTTTGTGATCTTGAGAATCAAAAACAACTTTTATCTCTATCTTTTTAACATTTGGATTAACTTGGAAACTTGATTATTCATTTTGCTTAAGGGAATGAACCTTTTACAAAGCATTTTTTTATGGTCCTTTGATTTGAAGTTTTCCTTTTCTATCTAGTTGGGCTAAATTTTATGTATACTCTTCTCTTGCACCTTAGGGTGATATTGAGAATCAAAAGTAGCTTTAGTCTTCATTTTCTAACATTTGGTTAATTGGAAACTCCATCTTTCATTTTTTGCTTAAGGGAATGAACATTTATCAATCTTTTTATATGGTTCATTAATTACAAAGCTTTCCTTTACTTTTAAGTTGGATTATTTGTTGTGTATGCTCTTCTCGTTCATCCTTGGATGATCTTGAGAATTAAAAGCAAATCTTAATCCTCTTTCAAATAATGTGATTTGCTTGGACAACTACTAACGCTTAAGTGCATGACCTAAAAACGCTTGTCAAAGAAAGGAGTTCAAAATATTTTTTTCTAACTACATGTGTGTTGCAGGCTGCGAAATGGTGAACGATTAAACCACATTAAGTATAAAAGATTAAAAAACAAACCACATTCAAAAAAATTGATTTTTCAAGTTCAGATAAGGGTATGCCCCATCCACTTAAAACTAGGACATAACCCCTTTGGTATAAGGCTTAAACTACAACAATGGGGGTGGTCCTAGGAACCCCAAATTAGTCCACACAAGAAGGAAACTTGTGGATGAAATGGGAAGTACTCCACACACCTACTTGACTAGTATACACATGAGATTTAACATCAAAGTTATGTGTATTGTGACCTCAGTGATAGTACATGATGGACACATTTATTTTCCACTATGCTTGAAGGGGGTAAAGTAAAGCTGTGATAATCCTTGGGAAACCTTGGCAAACCAAACTCACTCTTAGATAACTTTTGACACCTAGTTGAGTGAATCACCTAGGAAGCTATCTTTGACCAGTTTTCAACTTTGACCTTTTCAAAACCAATTTGAGTTGAGAGCCATTATTCATCACGAAATGTGTGAAGCGTTATTTTTGCTTAGTTTTTCACTCACCCTAAGGTGAGGTGAAACTCTTCCAAGTGAGTTTAATATTTTTCATCCTCACTTGTACTACTTCCTTCACTTTCTTTTGACATTTTGTTGATCAAAAAAAGAGTGACCACACGTGTATTGCCAATTGATTGTGTCATCACTTTTATGTCCATTTACGCTCATCCATGTTTGTGGTTAAGTTGTCAAACATCTAAAGTGTGTGGGAACGTTCGCATATCATTGGTAGTCATTTTGATCTTGATACTCACGTCAAGATCATCATCATAGTTAGGTTTGTTTCTTCACTAGACTCTCCTTTGAATTGTTACATTGTTTGTATCATATCGTCACAATTTTAATACTTTCGTCTTGTTTCTTGGAAACTTGGCCTAAGTGTCTAGATTGTAACGTTACGCTACGCACACCTTAACAATTCCTTAGTATACTCTAGCATTATTTTGTTTTCAAACATTACCTCGATTTCGAAAGGTGTTGTTGTCACCTTTGTGCACATCGTATCAATATTATTTTGATATCAATACCTTACTTTTCCATAAAGTTTGGTTAACATATCTTAGTGGTATTATTGTGTTGTTCATACTTGTAACTTCCACTTTTTGAGATATAGGTCTTGATTGGATTTAAGCTCGCTTTTAATATACTTTTTTAGGGATCACATCAAATTTTAGTTATTATTTATGTTTTGTTCATTTCTTTGAACTTGACATAAGTGGTGACATTTTGTTGATCATCTTAAATGTCAAACTACCATTTGGAAAAAAACTTGGGAAGTAAGTTCGTTGATTGATTGGTTCAGAACAATCCTTGTGTGATTATTTCTTATGATTATTCATCATTTTGACTTATCCATTTAGGACAATCACTTTGATCCATTGATTCTTCATTATTCTTTGGTCATTAATTCATATTTGTGTTTTGAACTTGCATGATTTTCCCTTGTGTTTATCCACCTTATAAACTTGTTTCTAGGAAAATCCTTTGGGTCTTTGATCCTCTTGATCTTCTTGTTTTTTCCAAAGTTCATGGTCATTTTTTAACATATCTTTAAAACCTTAGCAAAAACAATTCCTATCAAGCAATTTTTTCATCAATCGAACCTTTTTGGATTATCAATCTTATGTCAACATGATGCATGTTTTCCTTGGCTTCCCTTTGGAAAATCACACAAGTATCCCCTATCTGTTTGCAAAATGTCTAGGTTGTTGTCGTTATTCTATCCAAATTGACATGGAACTTCCTTCTATTTGAAGGAATTCAATCACACTTTCTAGGTCTAGGCATTTGGACTTAGTGAATTCCAACCATGACTGATTATGGCAAGGTTCCTTATATGTACGACCATAAAGAATCAAAATTTAAGCATTCATATCAAAATGCCCATCGTGACTAAACCATGTTTAGTTCTTCGCACTAGAGAACCCATTTGGGTAACCCATTCCCCACCTTCATCTCATAGTGTAGTGCCATATTTTTTTTGAAATGCAAGCACACTAAATTCCAAGATTTTATATGTAATGGACAACTATATTTCTTTACATATTTCTAAACAAAAATTCTTCCAAATGAAGACATTGAAAATAAAAAGTTCATGGTTTCATTATGAACACAAATGACAATCTCACAAGATTCTTGCAACTATAAAATAGATACTTTCTTAGTGATGACCAATGTTTTCAAGAAACAATAAGTAAAAAAAAATGGTTATCTACAAGAGTGAGAAACTTTACAAAGCCACATTTATTTACAAAATGAAGGTAATGCCCATAAAAGATGAGGATGACCAAAATGACAAGAGGCTCCAACTATCTCCAACTTGAGTGTCCTTCTAAGAGTGTTGAAATAAGAGAGAATGTTTGTTTACCACCCAACCAATAGGCATCATCACATGCCTTCCCATGGTTGGAAGCCATGCTAGCCTCCCCCAAGCCCATGGGAGAGAGGAAAAAACTTCCACAATGTGCAAAAGTATGAAGGGGATAAAGCACACAAGAAAAACATAAGACCATTTAACACTTAGACAAACTACAAAAGATAAAACCACAACATGAGGATAACAAGGTCAACCTCACAAGGGGGAAGAGAGGAAGTAGGATGCCGAAATCAAAGGTGTCCAACCATAGGAGCACCAACAAAACATGTTTACACAACTCCTTATACCTCCTAATCATTCACCCTCCTTATTCCTCCTTTATGCCAAAGTAATCCTTCTTGGGAGGATTTTCAAACCCAAAAGGGTTTCCTCACAAGGAATGGGGAAATGTTCAAGCCATATGGACCTTTCTCCCACCTCAAACCATATGAGGGGATGAGAAGGGACCTTCATGGCTTGACCAACAACCATGAGGTTTGAGAGGGAAATCCCTCTCTTCCCCCACATTCTCTAAAAACCATCAATCCAAATGATGGTGGAGAGAAAACAAAGAAAACAACAAGAACAAACAAACAACTACATTAAGCATACAACTCGCAACACATCATTTCGCACACACCATTCCATTGATCAAAGCCTAGTTAACAAGATAAGAACAACTAAGAAAGAAAAGGGTTAAGAACCCTACCTCTATAATGCTTTCCAAGACTCTAAGCTTTTCCCTTTGTCCAAGCTCCCCTTCAAGCTCCCAAAATTCTCCAAGTGATCCCAAAAAAAATGAACCAAGAAGACCCCTTCCTTCCACATGAGGAAGAATAAAAAGAGGAACCCAAAAGTTCCCTCACCAATGGGAAAGTGACGAGTGTCACCCCCTCTCCTCTCAAGAGTAAAAGATTCCAAAAACTAAATAAGTAAGAGTAAACTCACCTTTTAGCCCTTATCACCCAAAATACCAAAAACTAAAATAAAACAAAGTGGAGCAACTTTTAACAATTTCACACAACCCAACCATCTTACATGGATGGTGAATAAAGAGGGAAAAATGGGAGGGAAACTCCCTCCAAACCTTGGAAATAGGCCCCCCTACCTATTAGGTAGGGTCCAAGGGCACATTTTCATGCTAAGGGAACTCCCAAACTCAAAAGGGGTCCCTAAAAATGTCCAAAATAACCCAATTTCGGGTTTGGCATGCTTGGGCACAAGGGTAGATGGTGTGGGGTCCACCAAAAGTTCACATGTGGTCCCCAATCCCTTCTACCAACACACACACACTTTCCCAAAACCAACACTTAACTTAAGACAAGATCATTAAACCCCTAAGCTAGTTTACTTAATAAAACACACCCTAAACCTAATTAATTTTACAAAACATAATTACATTACAATTGAAGGGGTTCACCCATGGTGCCCAATTAAATACATCTATTCTAAGGCCTCTAACATTTAGCATGGTTAGGACTCAGCTCGTGGGCCGCTTGTGCACATTTGCATAGCTACCCTGAAACCCGTGCTCTCCTATACCTGTCACCTGCAAACTCATTGCACACATTAACCGCATCTGTCTAATATAATAAACATCATCTACACATCACAAATTCAATCTAACTTATAAGGTCATCACATCATTAAACAATTGATAGTGCAATGCATACAATTATTCACATAGTTTGCCATGAATCACCACCAAATAAAATTGCAACGACATATACATAGGTTATCATGAAAATTACCATTACTAAATCCAGAACACTACATCATTAATCAAATCAACCATAAGGGACTAACATTTAACCAATAAATCTATCATATAACCCTGTTAGTGTCACGAACATCATAAGAAATATATCAGTATACAAATCTAGTCCAATTGGCGCTACGCGCCCAAAATGCCATAATGTCCATGAGGATAAAATATCATAGTAAAATGTCCAAAGTCTATTAGAGTCTCCATCAAAACATGTCTAGGAATAAAGGAACCAACAGATAACTGGAGCTATAAAAATGTGGGCACTACACATAGTTGGTGGTATGGTTAGGACACTTCTGATCCAAATTATTATTCGGGTTCCCCCCACTCTTCTTCTGATTCTAATATAAACATTTTCTCTTCTTCTAAGGATTCCAATCCAATTATTTCCTCTGATTCTTCTAATAATTTGGATCCAAACTACTATTCAGATTCATCTAATTTGAATCCTAAGTCGTAGTCCTCCCCTTCTTTGCAAGACCTCCTTCATCATACTTCTACTGTGATTTTTGATTCCCCCCTTTCTTCACGGGAGCTCCTTATCATTCATCCAATTTGAATCCTAAGTCATAGTCCTCCCCTCCTTTGTAGGACCTTCTTTATCATTCATCTAATATGATTCTTGAGTTGTGGTCCTCCCCTTCTTTGCAGGACCTTCTTTATAAAACATCTAATGTGATTCTTCAATCACGGTCCTCCCCTTATTTGTAAGACCTATTTTATCAGTCACCTCAATTAAATCTACCTCCTTTAAAGATTCGTGTGACTCAAAGTCCTTCTAGTCAATCATCTAAGTCGACTCCTACGTCGCAATCTATGGAATTTTGGATACAAAATCCTCTTATTCTTCCTCGACATCATCTTATAGGGAAACCTATACCAACCAATTCTAAATCCACATCTTCTTCTATCACAAGACATCTAACCTTAATTCTACTTTGTCTCTTGAGTCATCTTCTTCTATCAATCATCATCAAACATCTTCTAAGTCTTCCACACTAGTTGGACCTTTTTCTTCCAATCAAACCCATGTGGTTGATCAACAACCCATACCGATTGATTTATTTTAGAACAAATGAGTGATCATTACCTTTATAGGGGCACATGAAGATATCCCTCTAACAAATTATGAGCAAGGATTATCTTTAGACTTCGTTGCGTTCATGTATTGTGAGGAAAAGGTTGATTCCTTTTACCAAGAAACGGAGGAAGAGCCTCAGATTATGTAACTTGATCCTCCTCTTATTCTACCATATTGACATTCTTCATTACATGATGAAACTCTTGGATCTTGCATTGATCCATGGCCTATCTTCTCATCACCCAATCAATATTTGTCTATCACAATTCCTCAATCACAATCTCTTATGGGGTCAACGTCAAGTAGCCCTTCATCTTCGTCTAGGTGTGGGTCACCTTCTAGTAGCCCTCCCTCTGCTATTTATGGAAATTTTTTGATTAGTCCACTATCTTCTATTCTTGGGGCACATCCAACTAGCCCTTTGTCTTCTATGTATGGGTTACCCTCGGGTAGTCCATCATCTTCTATTCTTGGGCCACATCCTAGAATCCCATCATCTTACATCTATGGGTCACATCCTAGCAGCCCTTCTTCTTCTATTCTTGGGTCACATCCTACTAGCCCTTCATCTTCTATTCATGGCTTACCTTCTGGTATCCCCTCTTCTTCAATTCTCGGACCATGTCCTTTTTATCCATCACATTATTCTTCTATCAATTATTGTGGCAAACCCACCATCATTCCTCACATTCCTCCCATTAATTCTAAACATCCACATTATTCTCCCACTTCTTGGGATCAGATAAGTCACGTATTAGCTTATAAAAAAACTAGACAGGTACTTTATCAAGCCAAGATCAAAACGCCGAAGAGCTCCAAAGCTCCCAACAACTCAAATGATCATAAAATCCAAAATCAAACATGAGTCCAAAATACACACCAACACACCCATCAAGTATGGCGCAAAGTTCAGAAACCTATGGATAGGGAACTCAAGCTCCCACATACGAAACCTATGTTTCAAAACAAATCACAATCATTTGTTGAATGTGAGCTCACCACGATCATCAAGATCAGGGATACTGTTACACTTGATAAGCAAACACACTTAGTCTCTCTTATCAAGGAAATCGTGAACATCGTTGTTGGATCCTATCATATAGAGTGACATGTTTCATTTAGATAACCATAAAAAAATCAAAAAAATCATTAAACAGTTTAAAAATACAAAAAAAAAAGAGAAAACATTTAAACATTACAAAAAAAATCAAAGGTACAAAGATCAAACATTGCAATCAGGTATTGCATATAGATGGATTCTCTTTCTCCACTTTCTTTCATATTCCTCTGCAAGTCTTCCACCATTTTCATCCCTTCGATGTTATTGTGGTTAGCCTATTCACACACATTTTGTGACATTTATCTCTATGGTATTTTTTTGACCTTGGTCTTTTATCACCTTGGTAAATTAAAAAATGACTGACCTCTTAGAGATCCTATCACAATTCACATTTAATAAACTTCTTGCAAAGAAATTTTGGATATATTTGTTGACATTAGCCAATGTCCTCATCGCAATCACTTCCATATCCTTCTATCAAGACATTTGTGGTTCTTAACCCCTTGTCAAACAAGAGAGCTAAAATACATTTTCAGGAAGCAAAAGAATCAATCAATCAAAAAGCAAAAGCTACAAAGCAAAAGGAAATTGATATATAACTCTCTCTTTAGGTATTTCCAATAATCTCTATTGGGGCTATGGAATCCTGACTGACAATAGAGAAATGTTGTGATTCAAATCAAATTCATCTCCATCGGGGCTATGGACGTCTGGCTAGCAGTGAAGCAATGTATGGCTCTCCTTCCACAATCCATTCACAAATCACCTTTCAAACTAAATCATTCCTACACATTGGCTAGTGTTTTCAATTTCCATCTATTAACTCTTTACTTCAATAGGTAATTCATTTCCACGTGCACACACTAGATATCGATGAGTAAACAAGATTAGTATGTTACCATGTGTTACTTTTTGGACCTTGTTCAAACTCTTGCTTTAACGCATGTCTTGTCTCATGATTTGTTCCTTGGGCTATTCACTTTTTCATTGACCACCTTCTAAATATTTTCATACCATATTTTGTTCTTTGAAAATCATTTAGAACATCCATGTGTATAGGATGTCCTCTTTGCCATGTTTGCAAACACTTTTGTCCCCTTTTAATAAGACAATTTTCTACTTCCTTTCTCTCATGTGTTTATTGGTCAACTTACGTTGGGGGCATCCTTGCTCCCTCATGATTGAACCTATTTTATATTGGCCTTGATCCCCCTTTAGCATGTGAAGAGTTTGCCTTTAAATACTCCCACCGAAATTTTCGGGACATTTTTGCATCTTCACTTTCTTGTGCATATGCGTGGTATTCTTCACTTGTACATCCCATCTATGGCTAGGTGAATCCACACTTCTTTGTCTTTCTATACATAGTTTCATAAAAATTTCAAAATAAAAAACATTCAAATATGTTTCTAAAAAATAAAAACAATAAAAATCATCCTACAAAATGTCACTCTTTGGTTCTCACTTGTTCTTGTGCACCACTCACACATCGTATTGATCTACCTCTATTAACAAAGTTGGTTTGATTACCATGTCTGTACTCTGGGGCACAATTATTTGTTTGGTATTATTTCATAGTGCATTACTTTTCATAAGACCCAAGTGTCCTTTGTTATTCCCCTTATATGTATCCTTGCTTGGGGCATCATCTTTTAACACTTTTCGTTAATTCGCACATGTCAAAATCAAATCTTGATAACAAAAACATTGAATTATGTTTCTCTGTTAGGTTAGTTTGTTTACTTTCTTGTATTGCATTACATTATGTATGTTGCAGGGAGTTAGGCATCTTTTACTTTCTCGTATTGCATTGCATTTTGTATGTTGCATGAAGTTGGTGTTTTTAGCTATGGAAATTTGTTCATATATGGATTTTCATGTCATACTACACTTTTGTTCATTCTTTTCAATAAGGACCGATGACGTCGATCATAAGCAAAATGATGAAATAAAGTTATTTTTTACATCAGCAAGATGATAGCTATATCCATCTCTTTTCATCTTCATTTTTCTTCCATAGCACTCTCCTTCTTTCAACACTTTTCTTCGAAAACTACTTAGGGAAATATGGATCAATTCTTCTACTTCTTCTATTATGTTCTTTCATATTTACGATCGTCGATCACCCTCTTTTATCACCCCATCAACACTCGATAGGGCATCCTTCATTTTATTAATTTTTCTTCTATCTCTTCAAAAAAATTATTTGTTTATACTTGTCTACTATATTTGAAGTGGCGTCACTTACACCACCCCAAAGAGGGGAAAATGTAGACACTTAACATCTACTTACGTAGGTTTTAATGTTAAGACTGCACTAACTTCACTGTCTATTTGAATACCGTGCTAATTTTATTCCATAGCCAAGTTTATTGAGTCCAACACCACTCAAAATTGCAAAGCATCATGGTATAATTAATATATCATAAATACATTCACCAGGTTGGAAATCAAGTTTGATCTTTATCAATATTTTCTTGCTATGAGCAAACTATACTTTCAGCTTCTAATCAAGATTCATGCAAAAAGTGTTCAAATTATGAAGTTCTTCCAAGTTTTTAGATGTCTTGGCTTTGAAAAGGTGAGAGGAACTATCCTAAGAACCTCCAGAAGTCTTCACATTCAAATATCTACAAAAATTTGATGAAGAAATTATCTTATTTGATCCATTGAGTAGGAAATTGTGCATAACCCTCTCCTAGGAGTTCGATGGAAGTGTTTTGATGATTGTGAACGTTTTATCCAATGAATTTCAATGAAATTTGAACAACAGGTCTATATGATCATCTTAAAACATTTGGAAAAGTTTTGAATTTGAATAATTAAATGTGGAAAGAGTAGCATCTAGAAGAAAGTCCAAAAAATTACACATACTGGCAATTTGAGGGTTTCTTCATTTTCTCACAAAACTATTAAAGTGCAAATCAAATTACTGGTTGATCTAGGATCTAAGAAAGGTGAACATGTATTGGAAAACCTTCTTGAAATTTGAATGGGTCTATATCCTTCAAGTGCAAATATTTCTGCAACAGGGTCTATATATCATTGCTTGTTATTGTATGAAGTGATGTTGAATATTTTGTTTGAACAATGTATCATCTTCCACAAGTTATCTTATCTCTAAAAACATCATGAGTAGATCTATGGATGCATCAATTAAATGAGATTCATGATTTAATGCTACTTCCACAGTCTAAGAGAACAAAGGAACTGTTAGAATTCTCTATGTTGTTACAAGGGAATGATAAATTGTGAATTTGAACAGTCATGCCATCTTGAACTCATTCTAGAAGATGAAGAGTCTTCCTAGACCTTTATGAACATAGTTTTCTCTTAAAATTAAAGGGAGTGGAAGTGAAAAGGAACTTGAAGAGTTAGAATATAGAGATTCAGTCCTTTTCATGCTTAAGTTATTCAAATTGGGAGACAAATGGGCAAAAGTGTAGAAGACTATAAAATATGTGAAAAACTGAGATTTTGTGTGGTTCGCTAGTTTGAATTGAGAAGAATGTGGAGAGTCATATAATTTTTGTATGAGGATTCATAATAGTATAGGGGATCTGTAGAGTTGAAATCTTATTGCTTCATATGAAAGGGCTTGACAACATATTGATATAATCAAGAGAAGGTGAAGACAATCTAAGCACAAGTAAAGATATTGAAACAAACTGAGACATTTTGAGTAACATATGACTAAAATGAAGCATGTTGATTACAGAATAGGTGTATGAAAATAGTGAAAAGGCAGAGGGTAGTTTTTTTAAGTGACTAAAATAGAGAAACAAATATAGCAGGATACAAAAGAATCAAATTAATATTGAATGCTAAATGTTTTGGTGAACAATAGAGTGAAATCAGAGTCATTGTGAGTTACAAGGAAACTCTAAATTATTGAGTGAAGAGCCAAAAAAGGATCATAATCAGTTGAGTAAGCAACATGAAACTAAATGATCAATTTAAACAATTGACATTTGGATTGCTTCCCAAGTAGGTGCTTTGGTTACAGGGGTAGAAGCTCCTTGCAAGCTGTAGCTTGCTAAATCAATCTAGTGGGTGCTAGTAAAAACATAGAAGTGGGTGTTTCATAGTTTGAGTAGGTGCTCAAACAAGGTGAAATCATTGTAAGAATTTGGAATGGGTGTTCCTAAATATAGCTTTTGATTTTAGTGGGTTTTCTCCCTTTAATGGTTTCCCGCCATAAACTTGGTGTCATGTGTACTTGTCCTTTTCCATGCACTCTGTTTTGGCTCATGGTTTGATTTTGGTTATAATTAAGAAGTTTCAAAGGTTAAAAATTGATGTGCACTGATTCTCCCCCCTCTCAGTGCTTGTGATTTCCAACAATGCACACATCATCACATTACTCACAAAAGTAGTAGTGGGAATTCCTATTGTCATTAGTTCACATGAGACAAGAACAAGAGAAATGCATCAATATTACTTAGGATACACCTATCTAGAACACCCCCCATGCATTAATTAACACATTTAGGATCAAATCAATAGCTATATGGATGATATAATGAGTCAATTTATGCAATCATCATCTCCCTTGCACTTTACATTTTGCATATCCTCAGGCAAACTCATTTATATCCTGCTCTTTGTCCAAGATGTTGTGCCATATCATATTCCTCAAATTGGTTTGCATATTACTTCCTTGTTGCTTTACACCCCTAAGTTTCCAAGATAACATTGGCCCACGCTTTGAAACAGCCATGAGATTGGGCAAAATTATTATGCCAAGTAGTCATGGGACTGAGGATAAGGGGAGGTCTTACTTGCATGCCAACCCATTCATTACTGTATTATTTTTCACCTTTCTCTTCCAGCTACCGAATGATTACAACAAGTGCATTTCCCCTGCTCATACTCCAAATGAGGTTTTGTGGAGAAATCACTTCCCTTATTTTCAATGGTAAGCTCAAAGTGTCCCATATTTTGTCACAAGCCTTCAGAGCTTCACCAAAATTTTGCTGACAATAAATTTCAAAATCCTGAACACATTTTTCTAATACATGTGAAGTATTATTTCCAATGTCATCCTGATAATACAGAGACCTGAAATCCTTTTTCATTGAGACATCATTATGGTGGGTAGGCCTAATATAAAAACCAATAGTTTGGGTAGTTTGATTAAAAAGGTCTATTTTCTCACCCCATACAACGTGGTTCCTAATCAATGATTGAAAATATTTTAATTGAAATTCCCCCACAGACAAATTGATGAAGAAGTCATGGACATTGGTAACCAACATGTTATGAAGATAGAATTCACATATTAAATTTCGTATTTTTGAAGTACTCCCTTGATAAATGTACATAAATGTTTTTCCATCTAGAGCCACATGGGGATCTCTATAACATATCCTTTGTAATTGCCATGCATAGAATTGTTCTTGAAGAAATAGACTGTAAATAGAAGAGGGTTTCCTACAAGCTTGAAGTTTGCAAGCTAGAGGAAAAACATACTATACAACTGATTCTAATTTATTTTTAGCACTTTATCCTGACTCAACTTCTTCCTTAAGTTTCTTATTTTCTTAGACCAATTCCTTATTATGAAGAGATAGTTGGTCACAATGAGTAGACAAATCATTCCATACATGTAACCCAATATTCTTTTGCCTTTTCAAACTATCAACTTCTATTTTCAAGACAATTATTTCTCTAACTTTTTCCACAGTTTGCTGAATAAATTCATGTTGCATAGATAATTGAGAATCTTCCATACCTCTTAATTTATTCTTTAGAGCATCAATTTCATCCTGATACTACTTTAGGACTGTATCTTCATATGATTTTAGGCAACCAACCTCCGTTGCAGTAATACCGACCTCAGTTGCAGTAGTTTCTGGAGCTCTAATTTGGATTTCTAGCGCTACAGGTATTTCCAAAGATGTAGACATAGTTTTCAGAGCCTCAACAATATCTAACATATTATTGTTAGGGCACCGTTTCTCAGGAATGGTTTTCATAAATTCATCATCCTTAAATGGTTTACTAGGAGCAGACGAAGTACTAGCCTCATCAATCTCTTCCAAAATGGGGGTTGATCCCTCATTAAACAATGCATACAGAGAAACTTCAGGTCTTCTTGAGGTACAAGACCTTCTTGGTCTTAATGACATAACAACATGGGTTGATAGGGTATTATTCTCCTTGGAAGCTTGAGGCATAGAGGGTTGGTTGTCCTTACTTGCAGATTCTTCCATAGATTCATTTGAAGGCCGATGAGTTGACTCAAGCTTCGGCCAAACACTAGGAGGCGGTTCCTTTTTTATTTTCTTTTGTTTAGAACTCTCCCCTGCACTTATCTTTTCTATCTTCCTCTTAGGCCTACAAAAATCATGATGTGCACATATTAACTAAATGATGCCTGGGTGCTTTAGGGAAGCTTTACCACCTCCATTTTTGTATTTTTGACCTACTTTTATGACAACCTCTACAAGATATTCTGGAAGATTGACCTTCAACTCAGGGTTTGTATGACCCTTCTTCAAATGAGTAAGAATTTTCAATGTGTCACCCCCAAGCACTGATGGTTGGCCATCACAGATAAAATATTTGTTAACCCATGTGGCAATTTCCTTCTAGTGACCCGAAAAACTCTCCCACTTAATACCTTTTTGAGTACCATAGGAAGTGAGGATTATTTCTGGAAGAGCTTCCCCTTCATCATGAAACAATGGTATTAAATCCTTAAGTGGGGCATTAGTTACAACTTTGAGCCCAAAATCTGGGAGGCCGGATATGGTAGAAACAATGTGGTTGTTTATCTCAATTCTCTTACCTCCTATCCGAGAGCATGTTGCCTCAAAATTTATCAGGAATTCATCAACCAAATTTTTGAATAAAGTCTAACCAACCTGAGTCATGGAATACTTGGGAGATGACAACATTTTACAGGAGAGGCTCTGCAGACTCTGGTTCTAATTTCTTCTTCTGCCCCATAGCTTAGACAAGTCTGGATGGAATTACAACAAAATGGAGAAGGTTTATGCGAAGGAAACAAAGAAATTACATGCAACAACGACCGTGGAAGTTTGAAATATATTTTGAGCTCCTAATAGCATTGAGTTGCAAAAAATGGCGAAAAAGTGTGATAGTACTTAATTGGGATGGAAAGGTTCAATTCTTCACATGGTTCCTGTCCGATCATCATGAATGCTTATGCCACCTTTCCTTCTCAGAAAAATGTGACACATGTTATTTAATTTCCCACTATTACTCATTATCTCCCACTTCACATCATGAGATTTGATTTTACATCCATAATAAATGCATTGGGAATGAAACATTGATTTTTCATATTAAATAAATGCAATGGGGAGTTCTAAAAGTTAATATCCATAGCAAGGGATGAATGCACTTCACCTTGCCATCTCATCTCTCCACTGACCATTGGCACTCCACGTCCTACATTCAAAGAATAATTGTGATTAATGCACATTTTAATAATTAACATCTCTAACCTTTATTGAAATTATGAATTAAAACAAAACAAAACATGATCTAGGGGGAAGAGGATCAAAACTATGATCTTATTCCTTTAATTGAATTCAAAACAACTATTCATGGTGGGAAGAGCTGCAGTCTTCCACTAAATCAATTTCTTTGCACATCAGAACGTATTTTGTGAAAGCCTCCTTATCCTGAGGTTATTGATACATTCTTAGTCGATGGCCATCCACTAGCAAGGTTCTTCTGTCACCATCAATTGGTAATAATCTCATAGATCCATTATCATAAACTTTTTCAATCTGATAGGATCCCAACCATCTTGTTCTCAACTTTCCTTTGAATTGTTGATACTTTGAGTCAAACAGTAAGACCCATTCTCCTTCATTGAACTTCCTATTTTTGATATGAGTGTCATGCCAGGATTTTCTCTGATGTTGGAGAATTTCAGTTTTTTGTTGTGCCTCCATCCGCATTTCATCAAGTTCATTCAGCTGCATCACTCTCTCATGTTGAGCTTCATCCAACTCAATTCCAATCTTCAATGTTTTCCTCCATGTTTGTAGCTCGAATTCCAAAGGAAGCAATGGCTTCTTTCTGTATACCAATTCATATGGGAAAAAACCAGTGGTGGTTTTCTATGTTGTTGTATGCCCAAACTACCTCAGGCAGCCTTGACACCCAATTCTTCCTGTCTGCATTGACAACTTTAGTTAAAATGTTCTCCAGCTCTCTGTTTGTGACTTCCACCTACCCATTGGATTGAGGGTGGTATGGTGATGATTTCCTATGCTTGATTTGGTAGATATTCAGGAAGGATTCAATCATGTTGGACACAAACTGAGGTCCTTGATCAGATACAATGGCTCTGGGAGCTCCAAACCTTAGCATAATCCGGTTGTACAAAAAGTCAGCTACAACATCCTCATTGGCAGATGCCAATGCCTGAACCTTGGCCCATTTTCTAATGTAGTCAGTGCACACTAGTAGGTACTCTTTTCCATAGGATGGGGGATCAAAAGGTCCAACGAAATCAATTCCCCACTTCTCAAATGGCCCTAAGACCAGCTGAGGATTGAGGGGCATTTCAGTAGACAACGTAGGCTTCCCCATTCGTTGACATGCATCACATTTTTGTACATACTTCTTGACATATTTGTGGAGAGAGAGATAGTAGTACCCAGCTCCAAGGACCTTGTGAATTATCCTCTTCACTGAGTAATGTCCTCCTCCAGGATCATCATGAAAAGCCCGCAGTATATCATACACCTCATCTTCTCAAACACACCTGCAAAGAACCATGTTAGGAAAACATTTAAATAGAATTTCATCACACCATTTGTATGTAGCATTATTTTTTATTAATCTTTTACGTTCTTTATTAGTAAAGTAAGCTGGAAACTTCCCTATAGTTAGGTAGTTGGACAAGATCAGAAAAACCATGGAGGTTGTGTTGATACTGCAAACAAGTGCTCATCTGGAAAGTGATCTTGGATTGCCTCCTCTTCTCCTGAAACATTCAATCTTGAAAGGAAGTCAACAACAACATTGGCCTTTCCAGGCTTATCAATAATAGTCAAGTTAAATTCTTGCAAAAGAAGTAACCACCTAATAATTATGCCCCATACTACTGGTTTATTCATCAAATATCTTATGGCTGAATGGTCAGTATACACAGATTTTATAGCCAGTAATGTAGTGTCTGAATTTATTCAGAGAGTAAACAACAACTAGAAATTCCTTTTCCGTAGTGGTGTAGTTCTTCTCTGTGGGGGTCATATTTTTGCTGATGAAATAGATGGCATACATTTGATCTTCCTCATCCTTTTTTCTAAGAACAGCTCCCATTGTTGTGTTAGAAGCATCAATGTGAATATGAAAAGGTTGTCCCCAATTGGGTCCTCTCAGAACCAGGGCAATGGTCAATTTCTCCTTTATAACTTCAAAATCTTGTTGACATTGAGGAGACCATTCAAAAACACAATCTTTTTCTAGCAAAGAGAACATGGGTGTAAAAATATTACTAAAATATTTTATGAATCTTCTGTAGTATCCTGCATGTCTAAGGAAACTCTTGATATCAGTCTGATTTGCTGGTGTAGGCAATTTAGTAATGACTTCTATCTTCTTAGGATCAACTTGGATGCCCTTAGCAAAAATATGATGACCCAAGACAATTCCATGATCAACCATTATCAAACATTTTCATGACTCAAGGAAAGCTGGTGTTGCTCACATTTGGTTAACACTTTTTTCAAGATTACTCAAAGATTCTTCAAAAGTAGACCCATGGACAATAAAATCATCCATATAAACTTCAACACAGTCATTGGTGAGGTTTGAAAAAATATTTAAAACTACTGTCTGAAAGGTTGCAGGTGCATTACAAAGTCCAAATGGTAGAACTCTATATGCAAATGTACCCCAGGGACAAGTGAAGGTGGTATTATCTTGATCAACAAGTGTTATACTTATTTGGTTATACCCGTTGAACCCATATAAGAAGGAGAAGTATTTATTACCTACAAGATTTTCCAAAACTTGATCAATAAAGGGTAGGAGAAAGTAATATTTTTTCGTGGATTTATTAAGCTCCCTATAATCTATACAAATTCTTCACTTACCATTTTTCTTGGGAACTATAACTAGCGGTGATACCCACTGACTATCAGATATTGGATAGATGAATCCTACCCTCAACAATTTTTCTATTTCATTCTTGACAATGTCTCTAAGTGCTGGGTTAATTCTTCATTGTGGTTGTCTGACTGGTTTAACATCCTTAATGTAAATATGGTGAGTGCAGATGCTTGGATGAATCCCTTTCATGTCAATATAATCCCAAGAAAAATATTTTGAATGATTCCTCAAGATATCTATGACCCTAGCCTCTTGGTTGTCCTCTAAATTGTTCCCAATGGCCAGTTCTCTTCCTACCTCAACAATTACTTGTTTAGTGTCTCTCAGAATAACAAGTTCTGTATCAGCAATCAAAGAGTTCAAGGGACAAGCATGAGGCTGTAGCATGTGAAAAATAGTCATGTTTTCAAGGGATACAACCTTGGCTAAAAGACAATGAGAACCAATGGTTATATGTTCTTCATGGTAATCATAGGTCTCTTCACAATTTTCAATAGAAATGTCACTTACCAAGGTGATGTTATCCGTTGAGTTCAAAACAGTCATTTCCGTAGCCATAGTTTGGATTTCCGTAGCCACATTCTGGTTTTCCATAGCCATGGTATCATCTTCATCAGACATTGAGTATGGCTCCACAATTTCTTCAATATGTTTTTTCACTACAATGGTGGCCAGATAAGCAGAAATCATGTTGTTAGTATTTTAAAAATATACCCACACACGTTCAAAAACATACACATATGGTTGGGCAGGAGGATAAAGGGAAATATTCTTTTCTTTTTGCCCATTTGAAATAGTCATTTTTCCTGACCTACAGTCAATGTATGCAACAACAGTAGCTAACCAGGGTCTTCCTAAGATGACTGGGTATCCTAAATTTTGAGCTTTAGGCTGTAAGACCATGAAATCTACAGGATACTCCCAAGATTCAACCATGACCAAAACATCCTCAATTACTCCATCTGGTACAACAATAGATTGATCTGCCAATTGGAGGACAATATTGGTTGGTTGCAATCCTGTCAAAGACAAGAAATTGAACATATATGTTGTTATGAAATTGATGGCAGCACCAAGATCCACCAAAACATTAGATATTGACTGACCATTCACACAAATAGTAATAACTAGACTCCTAGGATCCCCATATTTTGGTGAAAGAATATTTCTAGCTACAAGGTCAACCAGATTGCCTTCTACTTTAACTATTTTTGGATATTTCCTCTTCCTTCTTGGTGTTTTTATGCAATGGTTTCTAATGGTTTGGTTTAATTTGGAAATGTACCTTATTTCTCTCAGAAGTAAGACCTCAATGTTCATCTTTTTCAACTCTGAATTAGTGTTGTTTCTTCCTCATTTTCTATTTCTTTTAATCTTTCTAGGAAAGGAACACCATGCATATTCTTATATTTCTCCTGATTGTTCCTAGTGGCTCATGTTTGTGAAACATGTCCAGTTTCCTCACTTTCCTCAGGTATCCTCTCACTTTCCTTTCGTATCCTCTCATTTTCCTTAGGTATCTCTATGATAACTATGGGAGGATTGTTCACTATTCTTCCAGATCTCAATTATACGTTATTAATGGCATTCACCTGCATTGTCTCACCCTATCATATGTCATTAATTGAAGTTGTTTGTTGATTTTTGGGGTTTGAGATAGGATGAGATGGAAGTTGAGTTTGTGTTGATTTCCCTTGCTGATAATTTGGTTGTGGTGGAGGCATTAAAGTTTGTTGTTGTTGTGTAAACCTCCTTGGATGATTACAATTCTGCTGAGGTACCCATTACTGACTTTTCGATAGTGGTGCATTAGCTAGTGGTGCCCAGACCTGTTGATTGTATGGAGGCACATATTGTGGTGATTATGGGTAAGCCATCCTATTTGGTGGTGTCCAATCAAGTTGTCCCTAAGTTGGTGGAGGATTCTGATTGGGCCATGACATCATCCAAGGGTTTTGAGCAGGTCTAGGGGCATAAACAAACTAATTATTTGATCTTTGCACAAAATTTACCTTTGAATTTTCTTGAATTATATAATTTAATATATCTTCGAGCTGAGGTAGGAGAGTACAATGGTTGGTATCATGGTCAGGGACATCACAAATCAGACACATATCTGTGATATTGGAAGGACATTCTTTCAAAGGATGCCTTTTCCTACATCTAGGACAATATATGTCTAAAGGTTCTTTTGCAGCATTATTCTTAGCTTTTAGCCCATCTATGGTTGAAGTTAACTGTGACAAGATGTTTTTTTCATGTTAGCCATTTCTTCTAGAAGTTTTGAGGTACCTAGGGCATTTTTTGATGTTTTCCTTCATCTTATACCTCCTCTTGTTCTAGAGTAACTCCTACATAACTCAGCAATTTGTGTCATGGCGATTTTGTGTACATCACCTCCTCCCATGAGATGGAGGGAGTTTTTGGTTTCATCATCAAGCCCTTTAAGGAAAATTGTCTTAGTGATTTCTGCATTCAACTCATAACCACTCCTTCTATAGACAGAGAAATCTATCCAGATAATCTTCCATATTTTCATCTTCTTTTTGCTTTATCTGTAAAAACTCTTCCCTCCTATCTCTTCCCCTGTAATAGTCTTGGTATTTCTCCAAAAAGGAAGTCTCCATCTATTCCCATGTACATGAATGGAATTAGAGGGAAATCCCATAAACCACCTCATGGAAGATTCTTTGAGGGTGGAAGGAAATTTTTTGAGTTTTGGGTTGTCTGTTTTGTAGTCATAAGTTTGGCAAAGGACTTTGAATTCAAAAAAGAATTGGTTTGGATCTTCTGTGCACATTCCTTGAAAGATAGGGAGGATGGATGGAGAAATATTTTTCATAGGTGCATCCTTATCCTCGTATAAGACAATGGGATAAGTAAAGGTTATACCCAAGGGTCGGTCCTCATCATTTCCATTGTCTCCCATTTTGGAAAGTTTCTCAGGTTCTAAATAAGATGATGCAGATAGTTTAGTATCACTCTTGGGTGTTATATTATATTCAGTGTCACTCTCAGTGTTCCCTACTTGTGCTCTATTTGGAGATATTCTTTGAATATTACAAGGTATAAATATCCCTTTGGTGTACCATGGCTGGTGCATCAATATTTCTTGTGTAATCAAGGCTTAAGACTCTTACTGGTTGCATAACTTACTTCACTAAGACCCATAGTAAATAAAAATGAATAAAACGTTGTGTTATGCTTCTAGTTTCTTTGACAATGGTGCAAAAAATTATGGGTCATTGTAACTACCAATCATTTAACAAACTAGATTCAATTGTCGGTGTCATTCTCAAATAAGGGTTGTGTCCTATTTTGTATGAAATGAAGTTGTATGCAATGCAGTATGTTAGTGATGATACTCTATTGCGGGGTTTTAGTTGGTATTACATTTTCATTTTTCACTTCTACTCTACAGAAAGTAAATAAAACCTCTAAGCTACTAAAACAGAAGACAAAATTCAGGAAATACATCTAATCTAATGAAACAATGTTGCTGTAATAAAATGATTCTAAAGGAAATAATTAACTGAATTGAAGTGCACACAATGAATTGAAATGCTCAAACAAATTGAAATGAAAGTAAGGAAATATACTAAAGAAATGGAAATATATTACTGCATTTAAATAACCATTCAAATCAAAGTTCTAGAAATTAAACTTATCAGGAATAATGATTATACATGAAATATAAATCCCTCCGATCTCCTTAGGTGAGTGGGCCCTTTCTCTCCTTTGGGATTGAGGTAATTCAACACCAATTTATATTCAAAAAGACATGTAGAATATATTGATTCAAATAATTTTATAACATGTTTCATCGTAAGAAATGTAAATAACTATCAACTGGTATATGGAACTATATTGAAGACTATCAACTACTAACTATGAAACAATTTCAAGAATGTGTCTTATAGATACAATTAGTTACAAATCAGTGACACAGATGATAGGAAATGGATTTAACTAGATAATAACTTCATTAAAGCTCAATGAAATCTTGTAATATAGGTAAAAATAGGATCCTTGTCTGTAGTTTGTTATGAGGAAATCCTCTAGAATGACATGGTGGCAAGAGAATCAGTCTTCGTGACCGTTACTTCCTAAAAATTGGAAAAGAATGTGCTTTATCAACCTGCACACTTCATCACATTAATCACATAAATAAGTTAGTGGGAATTCCTACGGTCATTAGTTCACATGAGACAAGAACAAGAGTAATGCATCAACCTTACTTAGGATACAACTATCTAGAACATTCCCCATGCATTAATTAACACATTTAAGTGATATGTGTGGGATTCATCCTAGGCTTTGTACTCAAAGAATTTATATTAAAGAATATTGTAAACCAATTAGATATCTACAGAGACACATGAACCCATCAGTAAGAGAAATTGTGAAGGGTGAACTACAAAAGTTGCTAATGCTGGATTCATATACCCCATATTACAAAACTAGTAGGTATCACCTTTTTTAAATGTACCAAAGAAGAATGGGAAATGGATAATCTATATGGATTACAGAGAACTGAATTCAGCCACAAAAAAGATCACTTCCCATTTTCCTTCATTGATCAAGTGCTTGATACCCCAGTTGGTAAAAATTAATTCTCCTTTCTTGATGGATACAATGGTTACAATAAAATCTAAATTTTACTAGAGGACCAAGATAATAATAAATTCACATGTCCATGGGGGACATTTTCCTATTCAGTTCTCCTATTTGGCCTGTGTAATGCACCTGCCACATTCCAGAGGGTAGTGCTGAGTATTTTCTCTGATTTAACAAATGAATGCATGGAATTCTATATGGATGACTTAACTGTTCATGCATTACTTTTAAGAAGGCTATGCAAAATATGGATAAGGTATTAAGAAGATGCAAGGATCATAATTTTTCCCTGAGAAATGAGAAGTGCTACATGTTGATGTCAAAGGGTATAGTGCTGGGGTACTAACTTTCTTTAGCATAAATTCAAGTAGATCCATCAAAATTGTATGTCATAGTCAACCTACCCAAACCAAGAAAACAAAAGGATGTTAGAATATTTTTAGGCTACACTGGATACTACAAAAGGTTTATACAAGACTTCAGCAAAATTACAGCACCACTTTTTGCATTGCTAGGAAAGGATGTTGATTTTGTATAGACTGGACACTATGAAAGTGACTTTAAAGGAGATGCTAACTACTGAACATGTGTTGAGAGGACTTGATTGGAACCTACCTATTCACATCCACACAGATTCATCAGATCATGTTATTAGAGTTCTCTTAGGTCAAAAAGATGGTATCCTGAACTATGCAATATACAATGTCAACAAGAATTTACAACATGCAAAATTGAACTATACAGTAACAAATAAAGAGTTCATGGTAGTAGTATATTCCATAAGACAAATTCAGACATTATATCATAGGATATTTAGTAGTTATTCATATTGATCATACTATAATCAAGTATCCGGTAAAAAACCAATAATAAGTAGCAGAATCATAAGGAGGTTGCTCCTCTTGCAAGAATTTGATGTCACCATAGTGGACAAGCTTGGTAAAGATAATGCGGTGGCAGATTTCCTCTCAAGGATGGAGACCAATAGTAAGGAACAAGTAGTTTATGATTCATTTATAGATGAGAACCTATTTGTTATTTCTATAAGAACACCCTAGTATGCAGACATAGCCAACTACTTAGTCTCAGGTAAAACACCTACACATTTTTCATCCTCTGAGAAAAGGTATTTAGTTGAAAAGAGTTTACCATTTTCTTGGATAGTTGGAATTCTCTTTTATACATGTCAAGATTAAGTAATGATAATGTGTATAGATGATGAGGAGATATATGATGTCCTTAGAGCCTACCACAATGAACCTTATGGAGGGAATTTTGCTGCAAAGAGAACAAAACAAAAAGTGTTGACTACTAGCTACTATTAGCCAACTTTACATAAGGATGCAACACTATAGACTAAGAGATGTGACAAATTCTAGAGAATGGGCAATCCCACTAAGTCTGATGAGATGTCATTACAACCTCAATTGGTTCTGCAACCTTTTGATAAGTGGGAATTAGATTTTGTTGGCCCTATAGACCTCCATCTCAGCAAAAAGAGTAAATCCTGGTTTGTACATATTACCTAACCAAGTTGACAGAGGTAAAAGCATTACCATACCAGACCAGTGAGAAGGTGGCTCAATTCCTGTATGAGAACATCTTTACCAAATATGGAGTCCCAAGAGAGATTGTGACAGACCAGGGTACAAATTTTATTGCTGATGTGATTGCTGATTTACTCAATGAATATGCAATTAGGCATACAAATTCTACACCATACCATCCCCAGTCTAATGGCCAAAAAAAGGTTACAAATAGAAATATAGAGGCCATATTGAAAAATACTATAGCACTCCATAGAAGAGACTGGGCAGACATGCTTCCATAAGCAATCTAGGCATTCAATTCAACATGGAAGACCACAACTGGCTTCACACCATTTGAACTATTATATGGCAAAACTATTGTTTTGCCAATAGAATTTGAGAATAAAATGTTGAGAACTATGCTTGCACTGGGAATAGACTTATCAGAATCTCAAATACAAAGAATTCTCCAACTCAATGAGTTAGATGAATTGAGAAAACAAACAATTCATAACACAGAGGTAGTGCCAAAAAAACAATTAAATGACATGACTGGCATTATATTAAAAAAGACAGTTCCAGGAAGGTAACTGGGCACTTTTGTTAGACTCAAAATACAAGGATCATATAGGAAAGCTCATAACAAGGTGGCTAGGCCCATATGAAATTGAAAATATATTCCCTAATGGAGTTGTGAAGCTTACTAATATTGATCCTATGAGATTCAAGTTGTTGGTGAATGACCACAAGTTAAGATTGTATAAAAATACAGTTGATAAAGGTTCATTTATGGAATTGTTTAGAGGAGAACATAAAAGAATGGAGAAAGAAACATCAGTACTAACCTAAGAGGTTGAGACTATTGGCTCACCTTCTAGGATTGCAGAGAATCGATGAGATTTCAATAGCCTTGGAACATTTAGCTTGTTGAATACTTGAAGGCTAAATAAAAGTGTTGAGATCTACCTTTCTGGGTGATTATCAACACTCTGCTAACCCATCTTTTTATAAGTTTTTGTTTTGTAGGTTTTATTGACAAGTGATTACAGGAGAACATGATATCCATCACAAAGAGAAAGTGTAATGACCATGATTTCCACTTTCAAACACAAGAAATAAGATCCTATTTGTTTGTAGTGTCTGGTAGAACTCATGATTACATAACAAACATCAAGGAAGCATGTACGAGTAGATGATACATAAAGAACGATTGACACCCCAACCAATTAGAGTTCCCTCTCTGGGAAACATCTGTTTGTAGTAAGAAGCAGTCAACACAAGTTAAGTCCACATCCACAACATCATAGGGCACTTGTATGCAACCAAGACTCCATTTCAATAAAACATGCACATCAATCATTGCTAGCCAAAACGAGATAAGTGCATACATTTATTAATTTAATAAAACATGATGAGATTATTTATATTTAATTATGAGTTATGCCAAGTCATGAAGCGTGTGTCACATTAAAAGACCACCACCTTTCAGTTATGATGTGTCCACTTAATCCCTTCACATAAGCCAACATGTCACATAAATTTTCTTCATATTGTCACATCCACCTAATGATTAATAACCCATGCATGTAATACTTGTCCCCTTGGTAATAAAGTTCAAAACGATGAAAATACATCAACACAATTCATTTATGCAAATTTCTTCCAAGGGAAAACTGTATTGTTACATATTGTACCTGGGAGAAGTTGTGTATCCACCTTATGAGGTGACCTGATCAGACATGAACCTTCTGTGCATTTGTAACTTCTAAATCATCCTGTTGGTCATCAAATAGGACTTTACGAAGAGCAACAGTCAGGGGACAAGAAGTCCCTCCTCTTTAATGGGAGAGGTTCCCTTATTCAGAAATGAACCTATTTACAAATATACAAAACATGATTTTCTGGTTGAACTTGGCTATAATGAAAGTGTTTTCTATAAGGATCATCAGTTACAAAAGGACTGGGGAATGAGAATACGAGAATGAGCAGAAAGGCAACACTCAGAATTATAGATAACAGAGTAATTCTTTATGTATGTGAACTTACAGTGAATTGAAACAAGATCATTTGTATCATATAAATAAGATGGAATTTAAAGACACAAAGTTCTGTTAATAACATCTGTAAGAACACAAAGTTTCTTGACACAACACAGACAAATGATCTTCACAAAATTAAATGAAAAGCTTGGGGATAAAAGATATCAGATAGACAAAGAATGAAAAGCCCTTCTGTATTGATTTCTTTATGATCTATTTACACTTTCAGAAAATAAGCCAAGTTCTTCCCTCCTTTGCAAAATGGTGTGGAGAGGCCATTATATAGCTTACAAATCAGTTACTCTTGGTAACCACTTCTTTTAACTAAAGATTAGTTAAGGATTGCCAATCGCAATACCTCAACTTATCACAATGAATCCGAGAAAAAGAATTAGAAGAGAAGAGAAGAATAAGGAGAAGAAGACAGGTGGTTATGACTGGGAGGGACCCACTGACTTAAAAATCCGCTGCCTGAATCTCTTCAATGCCTTGGCTATGTCTCTGCCACAGGGGACTGACGTGTTGGCTGTAGACTAAGTCCAAAATCCGAGGCACTTCTCCATTTCCTTATCAAACTCGACATGAGTATGATAGTCTTTATTTGCTTCTTCAATGGCAGATTGAAGAGAGAAAATCTCCTTCATTTTCTCTTTGGAAATGGAGCTTTTCTTGAATAGATTATCTTTGACAAAAGCTTTGATTTCTTGCAAGGAAAAAGGCACACCAGAAGTTTCATCCTGAAGATGACAATGTATTTCTTTGAAAGCAGATACAACCAATGTCTTGAAAGCCTCACCCTTCTACCAGCTATTCTTCAGTTCTCCTAAAGCCTCCTCCAAGATTTTGATCTTCCACTCCACGCTGTAAACCCAGGACTTTGACAGATTATCCTTTGCATCATCAAAAACCTTATTCACCAATAAAATGTTCTCATCTGTCTGTCCCATGAGACGTAGGTCTACTATGCAACTACTCCAGAGTTTGAGCTCTTTATCTATGATCCCGATAGTGGAGGAGAGCTTTTGTTGCAAGTTGTTCACCTTTCCGTGGAGTTTGAAAGCTTCATCGATGAAGTTCAATCCTGCAACAAGCATATCTTCCACCATGGCCTCCATAGCTCTGCCATAGACGGAATACTTGTGCATGTCTTTGATACTCTGTACTTCATTTTGGCTCAAAATTACAGGTGGCGGAAGGGTAGCCAATGGGGTAGGGTCCAAAAATTTGTCCTTAGACAAAAAAGATTTGATAAAACCTGTGAGAATCTGGGCTTGTTCCTCCAACTGATCAATAGTTTACTGCCCTTTTTATACCCTTCCAATGACTCTTGTGACCGTTTCCTGGAGGTTGTGGATCTCACCTTCAGGGGTAGACTCTCCCATAGGAATCCTTGAGAATTCTAGGTCAGATGCATGTAAGTCTTGTTCTGATTTATCTACTGTAGGCCTAGCAATTTCCAGGAATTGCTGACCCTGAGCATCAGACACTATCCTGGAGGTGATTCTGGCTTTTTTGGCACGAGAAGGAGTAGTGCCTAACAAGTTTGCCACAACATCAAAATTTGGCCCTGAGCTCTGAGAGGAAGACTTCCTCTTCCTACTGTCGACAAAAGGTTACACCCATGCAAAAGAGGAGGAGGAAGCAGTAGGAGGGGAAAGAAGAACAAGAGACAGAGAGCTCATGGCGCTCAAGGTTTGCACAACTGTTGTCTCAAGTTGAGACATGAGTGGGGCGCTTGAGAAAACTATTGTAGAGGAGACAATAGCACTTGGAAGTTCGGTGCTCTGGACCTCCTTGTCTTTATCCGTTGGAGCTTCAGGAGTGCTTAGAGGAGTTGGCACTTCACTCTCTTCACTTTCACTGAGAACAATAATGTTCTCTGGTCCCAAAGGTAATTCTGCCTGCTTTCTCTAAGGATCTTTTTCCACAGGCTCCTTCTTAACCTCTTTGAATTTCTTCTGGTATACTTGGGTGGATGAAGAAGGAGTAGAAAATGCAGGTTCTTGTGTTGATGAGGCAGGAGGGGTTTGCATAGGTGTGTCTGATATTGGAGTCGATGCTTCCCTCCTTGGTGTTGAAACATCCTTAGAGGAGGATTCTCCTGAGTGCCTCCTAAACTCTCAAACTTTCTTATCAAACCAGATCTTAGTCCTGACTAAGACTGGAGCCAGGATCTCAACCAAATCATCTTTCTCTTTCTTGAACCAATCCAAGTCCTCCAAGGGAGTGTGCTTAACCACATTGTCATACTCATATGAGTATAGATCAGAGTTTTCATCCTTGAGCCCTTCAGGAACTTGGTACAAGCTGAGTTCTTGGATCAATTGCAGAGAGAACCTGCCATAATGCCTCCTTCTAGCCTCAAAATCATCGGCACAGTCAACCCAATAGTCTTCTGTATCTGCCCTATGATGATAGATTATCTTGATGTTCTTCTCAATGAACTTCTTCGAGTCGAAGCAAGTTCTTGGCTTGAAGAAATGGATAGTGATGGGAGCCAGGGCTCTTTCTATATTCTGTGCATCTAGCGCTGTTTTACAAGTGTAGTTTCCCAAAGAGATGGGGAAGTGCAAACTGGTAATCTTCTTGTCTCTGCAGGTTCTATGCAATTTGTCTAATTGCCTGCATACTTCTATCAAAGCCATCTTATCACTGCAGAACATGGGAAGCCTCAGAGGGGTGCTCTCATAGCCAGCAAGCCTGATATAGGAGAATTTTCTGAACTAGATAAAATAGGAACCGTAGTGCGATATCAAGCTCATGGCTTCGTCAGAAAATCTTCTAGCAGTGTCACCTTCAAGAATCCTGACCACATACATGGTGAAAGCATCATTTACCCTTCAGAAATTGTGATTGCTGGTCTCTAGGGTGAACTGCGGGCAGCAGGCATATACAGGATCATCCTTGTGGGCATCAATGTAAGAAAAACCAAATCATTGCCTTGATGCCGCCAGAGTATACATCAGGTACGAAGTCATGTAGAATTTCTTCGTTTGCTGTACATTGGACAGCTGCTCCGCTAAGTTCATGCTGATGATTTCTGCCCAGTTGATATTTTGAGTTCCTTCGCACACCATGTTGATGAGCAGGCACATCCAGAAATGGAATTCGTTAGTAGAGGGTAAGCCCATAACCCGAGCCAGTAGGATTATAAAATCTGACAATTCTTCATTGAAATCAGCCCGGAAAAGAGTCTTGGATAGACGAGATGCTCCCTTCTTAGGGTTTTTAAGCCAAGACTTTGCCACCTGTGCTTTGTAGTTGTCTCTGTCTTGATTGAACAGGGTCTGTGCTTGATTCTGGGAAACAACTATGGCATTATCCATTTCTAGAATCCTCAGTGCAGTGCTAATGGTGGCAGCGTCTAGTTTGGCGATGAGTTCCCCATGTATGTTGGTCAATTCACTTGAATCAGGGTTGAAATGAGCTCCGCATGAAAGCATTGTATCTGCACATTGCACCGAGATTGGGAAACCTCCAGCGAAAGCTAGAACTGCTGTCGTGAATCATCTATGCCATTAGTGTAGGGTTTGCATCTGTCATCCTCGACCAAAAAATTTCCAAAGTCAAGACGACGAGCTTCACTGTCCCCGATATTGGGAACGGCAGACTCTAGTGGTGAGATTTGTTCCTGTCCCTAAAATTTGATCTTCATGTTGATAGTAGTTCGGGAGGGCAGAGCTGCAAGATAGACTCGGGAAGGAATTACAGAGGGAAATGGATATGCGCACATGTAGAAATTTAGATTGCAAGGGGTTCGAGCAAAAGATAGCATGGAAGCCGTGTGAAAAACGCATAGGAGGTTCACTCGTTATATAGCCGTTTTGGAGAGAGAAAGGTCAAGTGAATGCACATTTAATGCATACCTACCAATTTGAATAAGCAAGATATTCGGGTAGAGTAGGAAAAATTAGCACGAATGGCACTTGGTTCATTTGGGACATGTGGGATGTGAAAGCGCGAAGCACGCGACTCGGCCGATTCGGGCGAAGCGGGGAAAAGATGCGCAAATGCTTTTTTGGGACATGCGGGACAAAAGTGCGTGAAGTACGTGACTCGGCCAGATCGGATGAAAATGTGACAATGGGTCTGGGCGAACTTGGGACATTTGGGACGTGAAAGTGCGAGGTACGCGGTTCGGGTGATTCAGCTGAAAATGGAACAACTTGTCCGGGTGAACTTGGGGACATTTGGGACAAAAAGCTCTGAAGGGCCTGAAAAAGACAAACTTCGGGGGAAACCGGCCGATCGGGGAATAGAGGGCCCAATTGAACTTGGGACATTTGGGACAAAAATTTCCGACAGGCCCAAAAAACACACAAAATGACCCAAAAACGTAGATTTTCTCAATTTCTCGACTTTTAACATTATCAGTACAACAGAGAAGACACTTAAACTCAAAATTTCAAAATTTCCACTTTCTTAAAAGTAAGGGAATTTTGAGTGGACAACAACTGGCTCCTTCTGGGGATGACTTGGCATAAATTCAAGGAATGAGACAAGGTAAGAACTTAGACAAACTCGGGGAAGCAGACTAGTACCTTATCCATTGGGCAACGGAGTCAAAAAGCAAACCAATATAGAGGACAACACACCAAAACAAAAAGGAAAGAAAAACAAAACGCTATATAGAGTATACAAAGGGACTCCCTAATAGCCTATGACTTGAACAATTTCAGGTACTGCCCACTATAAGGAAGTGGGATAGGAGAACCATCCATGTAATCAAGGTAAAAAGAATTCTTACCAGCAAAGTGTCTGATCTTGAAAGGTCCGAGCCAAAGGGAATCAAACTTGCCATGGCTTCCATGAGGTTCATGCCTTTTATCCCCTAACAAAACAGTGTCTCCAACTTGGAAATCTTTGAACCTAGCTTTCTTATCAAACAAGACCTTTACTTTCTGCTGGTGAGCAAATATCTTATCAGCAACTCCCAATCTATCCTCATTCAATTTGTGAAGGTACATAATTATCTTATCCAAAGCATCACTGAAACTGGTATTTTCAATGGCCTTCATTAGATGCAAGGCTGGCAGCTCCACTGTTACTGGCAATTGAGCTTCTACTCCATATACCACTTGAAAAGGAGACATTCCAATTGCTCTCTTCGGTGTGATCCTGTCTACCCAAAGAGCATCATAGAGTTTCTTGTGCCAGTTCCATTGGGACTCATTGACTAATTTCCTTATAATGGTCACCAAATTTTTATTAGTGGATTTTGCTTGTCTATTTCCTTGAGGATAGTAATCTAAGGAGTGAGCCAAAGAGATGCCGTATCCATAGCAAAAATCCATTATCTCAGTTGAAGAAAAATTCGAAGCATTATCTGTCACAATCTTGTTTGGCACACCATACCTTACCAAGATGTTCTCTTTGATGAAGTTGCACACCACTTTAGAAGTAGTACTCTTTACTGGAATAGCTTCTACCCATTTGGGGAAATAATCCGTGGTAGTTAATACATGAGTATGACCAGCACTAGAAGAGGGATTAAGTGTTCCAATGAAGTCCAAACCCCACTTTTGAAAAGGTTCCTCAATTACAACTAGCCTAACAGGCAAAGAGGTTAATTTGGGTCTACCCACGAAAGTCTGACAAGCCTCACATTTATCTACCTACTTTGATGCATCTCTGAACAAGGTAGGCCAGTAATATCCTCCACGAAGTATCTTATGAGCAGTGACAGTTGATGAGTAATGCCCTCCACATGCCTGATCATGAAAAGCTGAGAGTAACTTTTTCTGTTGTTCCTTGTCCACACATTTCAAAAACCTTCCATCTAACCCACGTTTGAACAAGGCGTTTTCCCACAACACATATTGCACTGACCTTAGTTTAACAGTCCTCTTTTCTTTGGCGGTCAAATGAGAGGGGCATTCTCCATAGGTGAGAAAATGAGCGATATCAGCATACCATTCATCAACTGAGCTAAGAAACAGAATGGTAGGAAGGCCAACTTTATCCTCTAGTAACTCATGTCTAGCTCCTTCAGCGATGAGTTCACACAGGCCTTTGCCACGGACAAGCTTGGTTGGTTTGATGTCAATATCATATTCTTGGACCTTAGCAACCCAGTTCCCTCTCTTGGATCCAAATTCCTGCTGCGTGAGAATTGACTTAACAATTGTATCTGGTACTAACACCATGGAGTGAGAGTTGAGGATGTAAAAATGAAACTGCTTAACAGCTTTGACCACTGCAAAAGCATGTTTTTCCATCATGGTGTATTTTAACTCATGATCTTTCAGAATATAGCTCATGAATGCAATTGGGAGTTCGTGCTCATCAGAATCTTCCTGAGTCAAAACAGCAGCTAAGGTGTTATCTGTGGCGTAGCAATAGATAATAAAATCTTTGCTAAAATCTGGACATGCTAAAACAGGAGTTTTAGCAATGGCTCTTTTAATTCCTTCAAAGGCTTCTTTCCCTTCAGGAGACCAACCAAACGTTTGTTTGCCTTTCATCATTTGGTAAATATTCAAAGTTAACTTTGTAAAATCAGGGATGAACCTTCTTAAAAAATTGATCTTACCAAAGAAAGAGTGCACGCCCTTTTTGCTGGTTGGGAAAGGAACTTGCTAGATAGCTTGAACTCGCTCAGGATCAATCTTAATACCATCTTTGGAGATGATGTGCCCTAATAATTTCCCCTCTGTGACACAAAAGACATATTTTTTAGGATTCAAAGAGATCCCATGTTCTCTACATCTTAGCAGAACTGTCTCCAGGTGCTGCAAGTGATCCGCCCTTGTTTTAGAATACACAGTCAAGTCATCAAGGTATACAACAATACACTTTCCTTTCAAACTCCCAAAAGCTAGGTCCATAGCCCTCTGAAAAGTAGCACCGGCATTAATGAGCCCAAAAGGCATTCTTTTGTAAGCAAAGGTACCCCAAGGAGTAGTGAAAGTTGTTTTGTGTTGATCTGCAGTATTAACTTCTACCTGATTATATCCTGAGAATCAATCAAGCGTAGACAACATTTCAGATCCTGTTACTGCTTGCAAGACCTGATCCATCATAGGCAAAGGATAATTATCTTTCAAGGAAGCTTGATTCAGATTCCTGAAGTCAACACAGATGCGGATCTCACCATTTTTCTTCCTAACAGGCACAATATTGGCAATCCATGTTGAATGGTGAATAGGAAAAATGATTTTGGCCTTTAACAACTTCTATATTTCTTGAAAAATGGTGTCAGCTATTTTGGGATTGTATTGCCTCTGTTTCTGCTTAAAAGGCTTAATTCTAGGTTTGAGCGGAATAAAATGCTGCATATCTTTTGGTTTGAAAGCTTTTAAATCTTCAAAAGAGTAAGCAAGAACATCCTTATACCTCTTTAAAAGATCAATTACTTTCTTCCTCTCATCTGTTGTGCAACATTTTCCAATGTTCACGAGCTTAGGATCAGTAGAACTCCCAATATTAATTTTTTCACACTCAGCTGATTGTTGAGGTCTAGGAGAAGCTCTAGACTTTACATACCTGTCGTGTTTATCAAATAGTTCCTCTAAACTCACCAATCCTTTAGGAATCTTGTTTCCCTTGAGTTTGATGCATCCATCTTGATCCGTTTCTTCTCCTTGGGTGACTGCTTTGTCAAAGGGCACACTTTTGCGAGGTAAATTGTAACTTCCTTCAAAGTACAATTGTTTAAAATTATCCTTGAGTTCTAAGAAAGAAAGCAAGTGTTGATCATCATTGAAAACTTGCCAGTTATTTATATTATCAAGTACACTAGGTCGATGGATCATCTCAATGGTGAACTTATCTTGAGAGAAGTTAGGATGAGGAATTAGTAGTGACCCTGAGACTGCTAGTGAATCAGCCCTGGTGTTCTTCTCCCTAGGTATTGCTTCGATGGAGAAAGCATCAAGAAATTCAATGGAATCCCAAACCTAATTCTGGTAATGTTTCAATCTTCCATTTTTTACCTGGAAAAGGTTTCTAACTTTCTTTACAATCAATTCCGCATCACCACGAGCCAGAAGATTCTTCACACCTTGTTCTTTTGCCACTTGTAGTCCAAGAATGAGAGCCTCATACTCTGCTGTATTATTAGTATTTTTGAACTGCAACTTGAATGAAAAAGGATGAAGGCTTCCTTCAGGTGACACCAGTAGGACACCAGCTCTAGAACCAGCTGAGGAACAACTTCCATCAAACTCTAAAATCCAAACACCATTAGGATCTTTAGGTGACACTTTGGGGAGTTGGATTTCATCAGGGGACATAATCATATAGTTGCCATGCCCCATATCCTCATAAAGTATTTGTGCTTTGGGATCATCCATTTTTTGTACAATATACTCAGACTGCTTCTCAAGCAGCAACTTCTTCATTTGCCCATTAACAGGTATGAGTGCATGTGACCAATCCATTTGAATTTCTCCACCCACATCCTTACAGAAGTTTCTGCTTAGCAACATCCTGTATGAAGGAGGAATATCTGCTACTAAGATGGTAGCCAAAACTTTCTTCTCAGGCAAAGCAGCAAAAGCCACTTGTGCATCTTTAATTCTTCCGACCAGGGGCACTTCCTTACTCTCCATAGAGTAACAAGATCCATAAGTGCGTGTGAGGGTCAAGCCTTAGGCATGAGCTACTTTAGCAGGCATCACATTGTCTGAGGCTCCTAAGTCTATGACATAATTACTGAGCCTATGGCCAGCTATAAGAAGTGTTACATAAAATGGTTTGATTTTGTCATTGGGTGAGGTGACAACGGCTACCAGACTAGGTTGTGGTGCAGAAGGAGTGGGTAAAAGGCCTTTAGAGGTGGTTTTAGAATGGGAATTGACAAAGTGAATCATTTTAGCAAAAGCCTTGGGATGGGTTTGATAATACTCAGCCTCTGAGATTTGAACCTTAGTCTTTTTTAGGTGATCAATAATATCAAAAGACCCAGAAGTGGATGGGCTATCATCACTTGAGATCCTAGGTTTATCAACTTGAGGGGAAAAGGAAGTAACTTGAGTAGAAGAATTGACAGGACTCACCTTTGGTGTAGATGAAACGGGGATAGGAGATCCTCTTTTTGCAATTACGGGGATAGTTGTCGGCTGCTCCTTAGATTTCTTGGTGGGCTGCGTCACTTTCTCCCTCTAATTTTTCTGCTCTCGAGTCATGACAGCATATGATTCGCTATTCATGTCTGCTACTACTTCATCATAATCATCTCCATCATCAATGCCCTCAGTGGTGAGAAATTAACTCGAGATCCCTCAAGTTCATCTGCTTCATCATCAACTTCTTCCACAAACTCCTCGCAAGCTTCATTATCCTCATCATCATCTAGTTCCTCAACTTCACAGGTTGCATTGACACGAACTTTAACAGGAGGTCCTTCAAGTGCTAGCCTTGTTTGAGAAGCGGGCAAACAATTTTTGGGCTGAAAATTCCTCCTTGGAACGTCTGCATAGGGAGCATGCTGAGCCAATTGTTTCTTAATGGCGATGAGATCATTCGCAAGTTTTTGAACCAATGGATCAGTATTAGGTCTGGGAGTGGAAGAGGAGGAAGAAGCAGACTTAGATTTGGAAGGGTCTCTCCTCAACTTCCCTGATATGATTAAATCATCTTCGACACTAACAACAAGAGTTTGATCTTCAGCCAATGTTACGAGATTAGCCCTTCTTAGTGCATAACTAACTTCAGGTGATTGGGCATTTAGGAAGAAACATTTTTGGATTTGATCAACAGGTCGAGTATTTGGTGGAATTTTATTAATCAACCTGTTGAATCAGGCCACAAATTCTCTCATGGGCTCTTTTGAATCTTTCTTTATCTGAGAGATTTGGGCTAGCAAGGCATGCACATCTTCTGCTGGTTTGAAACGGTTTTCAAACCTAGTTCTCATTGTGTCCCAGCTAGTGATAGCACCAGCCGGAAGGTGATAGAACCAATCAGCAGCATTATCTTGTAAAGTCTCAACGAACAGTCTCACGGAGACGTCTTCATGTTCAACTCCCAGAACTCCACATGCAACTATGAAGGCTGTGATTTGTTCATCAAGATGCACTTTACCATTGCCTTTGAATTTAGGGAAGTTCTTTCGGTTACCTCTGGGTAACTCATGTAAAGGCTGAGGAAGGGCAAGGGGCCCGACACGATGACCCCAGGGAAATGGTACCGCCATTCTTGGAAAAATGGCTTGGAGAGGAACTACAACACCAGCAAGAATCAAAGCTCGAAGATTAGGACTAGCTGGCTCTGAAGGAATACCATCCGTAGGAATTATATCTTGAACAGGTGGAGTGCTTGTCGAACGAGTCTTTCTATTTCTTGTTGAAGGGAAACGAAAACCCTGCTACTCCAAAAGCTGAAACTGAGAATCTTCAATACCAAGGGCCCTTCTCCCTCGAGTAAAACGCAGAGTCGCCAGATCAAAGGATGATCAATAATTACAGAACTGGAATATGATTTTCCCCAATGGAGTCACCAAAAACTGTTGGTCGTCAAATAGGAATTTAAGAAGAGAAACAGTCAGGGGACAAGAAGTCCCTCCTCTTTAATGGGAGAGGTTCCCTTATTCAGAAACAAACCTATTTACAAATATACAAAACATGATTTTCTGGTTGAACTTGGATATAATGAAAGTGTTTTCTATAAGGATCATCAATTAAAAAAGGACTGAGGAATGAGAATATGAGAATGAGTAGAAAGGCAACACTCAGAATTATAGATAACAGAGTAATTCTTTATGTATGTGAAGTTATAGTGAATTGAAACAAGATCATTTGTATCATATAAATAAGATGGAATTTAAAGACACAAAGTTCTGTAAATAACATCTGCAAGAACACAAAGTTTCTTGACATAACATAGACAAATGATCTTCACAAAATTAAATGAAAAGCTTGGGGATAAAAGAGATCAGATAGACAAAGAATGAAAAGCCTTTCTGTATTGATTTCTTTATGATCTATTTACACTTTCAGAAAATAAGCCAAGTTCTTCCCTCCTTTGCAAAATGGTGTGGAGAGGCCATTATATAGCTTACAAATCAGTTACTCTTGGTAACCACTTATTTTAACTAAAGATTAGTTAAGGACTGCCAATCGTAATACCTCAACTTATCACAATGAATCCGAGAAAAAGAATTAGAAGAGAAGAGAAGAATAAGGAGAAGAAGACAGGTGGTTATGACTGGGAGGGACCCACTGACTTCAAAATCTGCTGCCTGAATCTCTTCAATGCCTTGGCTATGTCTCTGCCACGGGGGACTGACGTGTTGGCTGTAGACTGAGTCCAAAATCCGAGGCACTTCTCCATTTCCTTATCAAACTCGACATGAGTATGATAGTCTTTATTTGCTTCTTCAATGGCAGATTGAAGAGAGAAAATCTCCTTCATTTTCTCTTTGGAAATGGAGCTTTCATTGAATAGATTATCTTTGACAAAAGCTCTGAATTGAGCTTTGATTTCTTACAAGGAAAAAGGCACACCAGAAGTTTCATCCTAAAGATGACAATGTATTTCTTTGAAAGCAGATACAACCAGTGTCTTGAAAGCCTCACCCTTCTGCCAGCTATTCTTCGGTTCTCCCAAAGCCTCCTCCAAGACTTTGATCTTCCACTCCACGCTATAAACCCAGGACTTTGACAGATTATCCTTTGCATCATCAAAAACCTTATTCACCAATAAAATGTTCTCATCTGTCTGTCCCATGAGACAGAGGTCTACTATGCAACTGCTCCAGAGTTTGAGCTCTTTATCTATGATCCTGATAGTGGAGGAGAGCTTCTGTTGCAAGTTGTTCACCTTTCCGTGGAGTTTGAAAGCTTCATCGATGAAGTTCAATCCTGCAACAAGCATATCTTCCACCATGGCCTCCATAGCTCTGCCATAGATGGAATACTTGTGCATGTCTTTAATACTGTGTACTTCATCTTGGCTCAAAATTACAGGTGCCGGAAGGGTAGTCAATGGGGTAGGGTCCAAAACTTTGTCCTTAGACAAAAGAGATTTGATAAAACCTGTGAGAATTTGGGCTTGTTCCTCCAACTGTTCAATAGTTTGCTGCCCTTTTTCTACCCTTCCAATGACTCTTGTGACCGTTTCCTGGAGGTTGTGGATCTCACCTTCAGGGGTAGACTCTCCCATAGGAATCCTTGAGAATTCTAGGTCAGATGCCTGTAAGTCCTGTTCTGATTTATCTACTGTAGGCCTAGCAATTTCCAGGAATCGCTGACCCTGAGCATCAGACACTATCCTGGAGGTGATTCTGGCTTTTTTGGCACGAGAAGGAGTAGTGCCTAAAAAGGCTGCCGCAACATCAAAATTTGGCCCTGAGCTCCGAGAGGAAGACTTCCTCTTCCTACTGTCGACAAAAGGTTGCACCCATGTAAAAGAGGAGGAGGAAGCAGTAGGAGGGGCAAGAGGACCAAGAGACAAAGAGCTCATGGTGCTCAAGTTTTACACAGCTGTTGTCTCAAGTTGAGACATGAGTGGGGCGCTTGAAACAACTGGTGTAGAGGAGACAATAGCACTTGGAAGTTCGGTGCTCTGGACCTCATTGTCTTTATCCGTTGGAGCTTCAGGAGCGCTTAGAGGAGCTGGCACTTCACTCTCTTCACTTTCACTGAGAAAAATAATGTTCTCTGGTCCCAAAGGTAATTTTGTCTGCTTTCTCTAAGGATCTTTTTCCACAGGCTCCTTCTTAACCTCTTTGAATTTCTTCTAGTATACTTGGGTGGATGAAGGAGTAGAAACTGCAGGTTCTTATGTTGATGAGGCAGGAAGAGTTTGCACAGGTGTGTCTGATATTGGAGTCGATGCTTCCCTCCTTGGTGTTGAAACATCCTTAGAGGAGGATTCTCTTGAGTGCCTCCTAAACTCTCAAACTTTCTTATCAAACCAGATCTTAGTCCTGACTAATACTGGAGCCAGGATGTCAACCAAATAATCTTTCTCTTTCTTGAACCAATCCAAGTCCTCCAAGGGAGTGTGCTTAACCACATTGTCATACTCATATGAGTATAGATCAGAGTTGTCATCCTTAAACCCTTCAGGAACTTGGTACAAGCCGAGTTCTTGGATCAATTGCAGAGAGAACCTGCCATAATGCATCCTTCTAGCCTCAAAATCATCGGCACAGTCAACCCAATAGTCTTCTGTATCTACCCTATGATGATAGATTATCTTGATGTTCTGCTCAATGAACTTCTTAAAGTCGAAGCAAGTTCTTGGCTTGAAGAAATGGACAGTGATGGGAGCCAGGGCTCTTTCTATATTCTGTGCATCCAGCGTTGTTTTACAAGTGTAGTTTCCCAAAGAGATGGGGAAGTGTAAACTGGTAATCTTCTTGTCTCTGCAGGTTCTATGCAATTTGTCTAATTGCCTGCATACTTCTATCAAAGCCATCTTATCACTGCAGAACATGGGAAGCCTCAGAGGGGTGCTCTCATAGCCAGCAAGCCTGATATAGGAGAATTTTCTGAACTAGATAAAATAGGCACCGTAGTGCGATATCAGGCTCATGGCTTCGTCAGAAAATCTTCTAGCAGTGTCACCTTCAAGAATCCTGACCACATACATGGTGAAAGCATCATTTACCCTTCAGAAATTGCGATTACTAGTCTCTAGGGTGAACTGCGGGCAACAGGCATATACAGTATCATCCTTGTGGGCATCAATGCAAGAAAAACCAAACCATTTCCTTGATGCCGCCAGAGTATACATCAGGTACGAAGTCATGTAGAATTTCTTCGTTTGTTGTACATTGGACAGTTGCTTCGCTAAGTTCATGCTGATGATTTCTACACAGTTGATATTTTGAGTTCCCTCGCACACCATGTTGATGAGCGGGCACATCCAGAAATGGAATTCATTAGTAGAGGGTAAGCCCATAACCCGAGCCAGTAGGATTATAAAATCTGACAATTCTTCATTGAAATCTTCTCAGAAAAGGGTCTTGGATAGACGAGATGCTCCCTTCTTAGGGTTTTTAAGCCAAGACTTCGCCACCCGCGCCTTGTAGTTGTCGCTGTCTTGATTGAACAGGGCCTGTGCTTGATTTTGGGAAACAACTATGGCATTATCCATTTCTAGAATCCTCAGTGCAATGCTAATGGCGACATCGTCCAGTTTGGTGATGAGTTCCCCGTGTATGTTGGTCAATTCACTCGAATCAGGGTTGAAATGAGCTCTGCATGAAAGCACTGTATCTGCACATTGCACCGAGATTGGAAAACCACCAGTGAAAGCCAAACCGCTATCGTGAATCATCTGTGCCATTGGTGTAGGGTTTGCATCTGTCATCCTCGACCAAAAATCACCAAAGTCAAGATGGCGAACTTCACTGTCCCCGATATTAGGAACGACAAACTCTAGTGGTGAGATTTGTTCCTGTCCCTGAAATTTGATCTTCATGTTGATAGTAATTCGGAGGGCAGAGCCGCAAGCTAGACTCGGGAAGGAATTACAGAGGGAAGGGATACGCGCGCAGGAATTTAGATTACAAGGGTTTGAGCAAAGGATAGCATGGAAATAGTGTAAAAAACACATAGGGGGTTCGCTCGTTATATAGCCGTTTAGGAGAGAGAAAGGTAATTAATGCGCATTTAATACATACCTACCAATTTGAATAAGCAAGATATTCGGGTAGAGCGGGAAAAATTAGCGCGAATGGAACTTGGTTCATTTGGGACATGTGGGACGTGAAAGCACGAAGCACGCGGCTCGGCTGATTCGGGCAAAGCAGGGAAAAGACGCGCAAATGATTTTTGGGACATGCGGGACAAAAGTGCGCAAGATACGCGATTCGGCCGAAAATGGAACAACTTGTCTGGGTGAACTTGGGACATTTGGGACAAAAAATTCTGACGGGCCCGAAAAAGACAAACTTCGAGGAAACCGGCCGATCGGGGAACAGAGGGCCCAATTGAACTTGGGACACGCAGGACAAAAAATTTCGACAGGCCCGAAAAACACACAAAATGACCCAAAAACACAGATTTTCTCAATTTCTCGACTTTTAACATTATCAGTACAACAGAGAAGACACTTAAACTCAAAATTTCAAAATTTCCACTTTCTTAAAAGCAGGGGAATTTTGAGTGGACAACACATCCTAAAATTTTACAGTACTTTGAAGATCATGACTGGATGCAATACATCAACAAGTTTCAAGTTTTTGATGAGGTAATTGTGGTAGAATTTGTAAATACCATGAATAATGGAGAGGCAAAGGTATAAGGGTTAATAATCAGGGTAAGTGATTAGATTTTAGTAGATGTCATTGGTTTACCAGCTTAGGGAGAGCCATTTCCCTTCAATGCCAACCCAAAAGCAACAAGAAGAGAATTTATAGACAATGATGACGAGTTCATCTCATACCACCAAGGTACTTTTAGAATAACTCTCAAACCCTTATGGACACAAGCTTCCAAGTTTTTCATTCAATATTTTACTTGTGAAAGGAGATACTCAAGGTTAAACACAGTGCATTTCAAATTGTTAAATCATTTCAAGAACAATCATCAAGTAAATGTTCCAAATTTTTTGCATGACATGCTTAATAAAATGAGAAAAGAGGTTCAAAGGGGTAAGGGAACATGGTCACATCATTGTATAATAAATCTAGTGGTCAAGCACAATTTACAGAGGGATCACCCTCAAATATCATGGGACGACTTTGTGAAAGTAAACAATATTGAAACCTTGTTGGGAAAGAGGAGAAAAAGGAGAAACAAAACTGAAATTTCTTTTGCACATATGCTAGAGGCTACACCATCCTCTTCTCCACCTCAATAACAAATAAATCTTGAAAATCTTCCTTTGACAAAAGAAACCATTGTACCTATTTCACCAGAGAGAATATTTTTAGCTGAAACTTTGTTAGAATTTTCCTCCCCTGAAACCTCCACTTCTAAAACCACAAGGAAGTCTACTCATTCTGCTCCACAATAAACCAAACCCTCCACTTCCAAAACCAAAATAAAATCCACTCATTCTACTCCAAAACAAACTAGGCATTCCTAAAGGCTTAGGAAAAAGAGGTCAAAACCCTCTAATTCCAGACAATCTCAACACATCTCATTGAATAGTGATTTGGAATCCATAGAAAAATAATTATGAGCCTGAACCATTGGAGAAAGAGTATAGAGATATTGTTCCCATAGTAACTCAAGACCCAAAATAACATCAAGAACCAATAGAAGGACAAGAAGAGCCAAATTAGAATGAGAGAATAGTTAATGAAGTGAGACAAGTAGAAGAGACAATGGAAGGAGGAAGTGAACAAGAGAAATTCACTGTAGATGATGTCAATGAACAAGTCATTGAGAAAGTTGTTGAACAATTACAACATGATACTATACAAGAAGCATATGTAGAACCAATGCAACCCCCAATTATTATTCATGAAATCATAAGGGAACCTGAAAAACCATCTTGCAGTGAGATGGGAACATAGAATATGGGGCCCAATATTGACAAGGATGCCTACATTAATAGGCTTACAAAGAAATGGGACAAGAAGAAGAATGACATCATCTCTAAACATAAGAAGGACATGAAAGACAAAGATAAAGAGATTAAGAGGCTGAAACAAAAACAAGAGGAAACAATGTAGGTAACATTTGAAATGTTGAGTTGCAGACCCCCTTCAAGTGTTTATGTTATATACCTCAAAGAAAAGATGTTGTACCACAAGTTTATTTGCATAAATTCTGATATGATATATGACATTAGATCAGTCAGGAAATTCTTTACTCTGTATCAACATAGTACACATGAAATCTAGAATTTGTTATGTGAGTTATATTTGCATAATTATGCCCTTCCATATGACAGAGATTGGATCCCAATCATGTATGATGGGGATGTACAAGTTAAGGCATTATGTTCTTATTTTTCAAATGAATTGGAAAGAGATAAGAAAATTGAGGAATATATACATTTGGAGAAGGTTACACCATTGCATATCAAAGTTGAGGCAACAACAACAAATGAAATTGCAGAAGAATATGACAACTATATGGAAGTAGATAAAATCAAAGACAAAGTGTTGTAAATGAGGATGAAAACCCACACAGAAGTCAGGGACATGATCAGGGAACATGGAGTTCAGGTTGTGATGACATGCAAATTCAAATGGACAGAGTTATCCCCTGCGCTTCAAAGGAAAGAAATGCACTCCTATCCAAATATACTTCCAACATTACGAAGGGTGAACAAATATATTGAAATAAAAAATGAATGTGAGGATGAGTGGTTTCCTATATCTTATCATCCTCCAATATTTCATTTCCCAACTGTACATTAGACATGAAATTTACCAATCAATCAGAGGGTCCAAGAAAGAGTATACGACATATTCATGAGGAATGGTGAGTATTTCTTATAAGAAGAAGAAGGAACAAACACACCCATAGATTTTAGGTGAGAATACAGTTTCCAGTAGTAAATATATGAAGCTCTTGAATGAGGACATTCAAGTGTTAATTCCTATGGGTGTAATGAGTTGTATTAATTGCTTTCATAACAACTCATATTTTGTATTTTGATAATACCATTATAGCTATGTCAATGTATTTCCTAAGTACACAACTAAACATCATTATGACAACCATGAACTTTTGGCATAATGACTAATTGATATAGTTATATCTAATTGCCTTTATTTTGTGCTATTATGTGTGCATTTACTCTTGTTGTTCCAATATTTTTTTTGGATGATTATATGTGTTGATTCCACTCTTGGTTGTAAGTAATTTTCCATATGTAGCAAAGTAACCTATCCGCAATAAATAAATAACTTGTCCACAACATAAGGAAATTATTCACAATAAAGAGCCCACATTTATGAAGATATTTTGAAACATGAAGTGATGGAACTCAATTCCTTGTGCCATGGGATAAGTAGTTACAAAATAAACGTGGAAAACAAATCAATCTCTAATTTGGTCATTGATAAAGAACTAGTGAAGAATTGATTGTTAGATTAACACTTGTTGTGTGTTTCGTGAAGAACTAATTCTTAGTCGAACACTTGTGTATTTCAAACATGTGTTGAATCTCTCACTTATTTTGTTGAAGAATCTTTGTTGTATACTTTTTCTTCTCACTTTCTATAAATGATAAGGTATAAAGGAAAGGGGCGGTGCCTAGTAACGAGTTAGTTAGTTACTGAGTGACTAGAGGAGAGTCAATAGTCATATTTGGAATTAGAGAAAAGAGATTACTCTGATCTTTTAATTCCTAAATGTAATGTTTTATGTAAATCAATAAATATTTGAGTTCTGTCATTTAGTTTTTAGTTACAAAGTTAGGAAGGGATTAACACCCAAGTCAAGGCCCACTTGAGGTCTAGTAAATCCCCTCCATTGTTTTATTTCATGCATATTTACTTAGGAACAATCTACTTTTTGAATCTGCAACTTCGTTTCAGTAATAACATTTAACAATGGTCCATTTGTCATGTCTGAGCTTTATTTTACATTCAATATTGTTATGTGACAGTTAGTTCCTTTCCAATCTCCTAGATGAACTATAACTATGCACACAACACCGACAATATTTCAAGTCTACGCTCCCTGGTTTGATAATTAAATGAATGTAACTTAATGTACAACATATTAATTGTTGCAAGCCAATTTGAACCACCAAAATACCTCATCCTTCCATTCCACATCCCATCTAATCCTAACCAATCAACTCATTCCAAATCCAAAATCTCAACATCCAACATCAAACAATTCAAACATCCAAAATCCAACATCTAAACATCTAAAATCCAAAATCACATAATCTAAACATCCAAAATCCAAAATATAAAAATCAAAACATCCAAAATCTAAAATGTAAAAATCAAAACATCCAACATCACATAATATAAACATCCAAAATCCAAAATCTAAAAATCAAAACATTTAAAAAATACTCAAAAAGATCACAAATTTACAAAAATACAATGTGTGTTTTTTTCCTTGTGTGCGTTTACTTGTTTGTTTGCATTTACATTTCAACCTATGATATGAGGCCCTTTTTGTTTATTTTTCTTTTATATGCTCCAATGATATGATGACCATATTTTTTGCATTAATCTATCCAATGATATGAGGACAAGGGAATTTGAAAATTCAATCATCATGGTCTTTATACCATTGGTGCATCTTGTTTTATGCCATATCATTAATCACCTTGCTAATGATGATAAAAATGGGAAATTTATGACAGCACACCCCCTTCTATCATCATATTTTAGCCTTATCATCATCCACACCTAATATTCATCATCATCTAACTAACTATCTAACCTCCCAATCTTCTATCCAATCAATTATTTTATCACTCGTTCAATATCCACATCCAAATCTTATCCTCTCGCATCCAACATCTAATGAATGTGGAATCCTATAACATCCTCTCATTAATCAAAATCAATCATCCTCCTAATCCTCTCCTCTCATCCAAATCTATCCAAAAACCAATCCTTATTCTCTCATCCAACCATCCTCCATCTTCTAATCCTCCAAATCCAACATCCTACAACATCATCAACTCAAACATCCTCAAATATAACATCTTCAAATACAACATCCTTAAATCTAAATCCCGAATCTTTAATCCTAACCCCTTGATTGGGGCATCCTATAATTCAAAATACCCAAAGTTTAACCCCTTGACTGGGGCATATTCTAATCCAACAATCCTAAATCTTCATCCTCGTCATACATCGTTGACTGGGGCATCCTATATTCTAAAATATAATATCTCCTAGTCCTCTAATCCTAATCCTCTGAATCCTCAATCTTCTAATCATAATCCTAAAATATTCTAATCCTCTAATCCCAATCCTTTACATCCTCAAATATTATAATCCTCTGCATCCTTATAATCCTCTAAAATCCTCAATCTTCTTATCCTTAAAATTCTCAAATCTTCTCATCCTCTAATCCTATTTCATCTACTAACTTGAGCCTCTCCTCTTTTCGAGTGGTTACCATTCTCTTTCCTCCCTACCTAACCCCTCGAGGGGGCATCATATCACCATCCTAACATATTTTTTTCTTTTTATTTAAATGGTAATTGGTATGCAATAACCCTTCAAAGAAGGGAAAAATGTAGACATCTAAAATGTCATCATGATTAATTATGATTAATTTGTCCCGCAAATATCCCTACATCATCCATATAACAAATAATCACAAGATTAATTATTATTGTTTAATCCATTTTATCATCATTTATCATTTATCCCATCATTCCATCATTAATACTCTTAATTCATTATTTTATCCCATCTCATCCTTAATCAATTTTATTTCATTATTATATCATATTCTCCTATCATAATCCTTATTCACATTTTCTAGGAATTTGATATTCCTACATCTACCCACCCACCTACCCTACACATCCCTACACCTAGCATTTCCGTGCAACCTCACCCCTAATCATCTTTATTAATCTAATCTAAATCTAATCCTGATTACATCCTCCTACCTCTAAATCTGGAGGCTTCTATTTCTACTAAGCCTCTCTAAATCTCTCCTTCCATTGATTTTTTAATTCAATGGAAGCTTCTTCCCTCCATGAATTTTTAATTTAAATTCTAGAGTCTTCCACTCTAGAATCCTCTAATCCTCACATGCATTCTCAACCCTTGATCCAAATCCAACCTGGCTTCATCTTAGCCATTAAATCCTTTACCCCTCAATTATAAATTGAGCTCTCCTCCTCCATGAGAGCTAAGTCATAGAATCCATAACAAATCTATACCATTTTGTTTCATCAATCATCCATTTTATCCTTTTATCCAATAAATCCATCATCTATCATTCATCTACAATCAATTCATCTTCATCAATTGAGAAATTCAAAGGCAATCAAGGGGAGGTGCTGCTCGTGTGTCTCCACCAACATATGAAGCAACCGACAATCAATCAAGATCAAATCCAAAATAACAAAAGGGAGAATATTTGCATCTTCTTGTTAAGTGCATGTATTAGTTCTCTCTCCTTTTCAATCCATTTCCCTATTTGAAGTATTGTTTGAGAAGATTAGATTAAGAGAACAAATTGTTTGTTTTTCTTGCATTCACAAGCTAACATTTTCTTTGAAATACATGTGATAAAAGGAGTTCTTGTGTTGTTATTTGTGTTTACAAAGTCATATTTTTGGTCTATTCATGCTTATAAGATTTGCTTAAGGTATTCATGATTTTAGCTGGAAGATATATACAATTTTTTATTTTTTATAATGAATTGTATTGGTTAATAATGTTATTATTTTTATCAATACTATGTGTTCATGAGTTTAAATTGTGGACTATACCTGCATTTCTATGTATACATATCATTCTCATAGGTTTTTAAATCACCCATTTCCAATACTATCCCTTGTCTGATATATTGTATTTCAATGTTCTAGGTAACACATTCTTTTATATTTATAGTACTTATATATCTTATTATCAAATCAATTATCATAATTGTTAATGCTTGTTTATCATTTGTAGGTGTTGCACATATGCTCTAGAATCTATCATATTTATGGATAAATCCTTAAACTTTATTATTTTTTATTTACACATAAAATTAACTCATTTATTATAAATAATGGTAAATAACAATAGCCACTACAAGGAGAATTGAAATTGTCGTATACTAGGTAAGAGCCACACTTTCTTATAAATATGGATCTTTTTTCCCCATGAAAGTGTTATGAGTGATCCACGTAATTTTTGTAGACCATAAATTTTTTATATATAATGCTTCTATCAATCATGATATAACATTCTTAACTCCATAAATTCTATTATTTGAAATCTACTTGTTAAACTAATAGTGGGTTGTTTAAGAAATTTGTAGCTAATTGAATTCCCAGTAGTCTTAATTATTTAGGCTTGTAAAAATGAAATAATCAAAGGATGTTATTGATTGTACCTCTATGATACGACGTTCTCAAAATAAATTATTTTTGTAGCGTAACAGTCTTTATTATCATTGCAGGTTTGAAGAAACTTTGGGTGAATTTGTTTCAACTTAAAGGAGACCCAAATTGTGTTACCATCAATAGGGGAGAAACCATGGTTTTATAACAATAAATATTAATTAAAATATCAATTTATTGAACCTCCTTTTAAGAGCATATATCCTTAAAAGTGAAAAATGAAAGACATTGTGGGCGTGAGATAGGTGTGGTAACAAGGTTAAATGATATGTTACTGGACCTACTTGCTTTAGAATCTTGAAGTGGTAAACAAAGAAATGTGTAATATTAGATCCTTTTCCATAATGTATTGGGATCTTATAAGATCTTACTCTTAGAAAGACCTTATCAACAATTGCAAAGTGATGATCAACCCTCTTTGCATTAGCATACTTCTTATGATGTTCACATGATTTCTCAAGTCATTGTCAAATGAGAACCACTTATTAAACCATGTCATGCAATAGGGTAGGACCAATAATAACTTGATCCTATAGTCTTGTTGTACCAAAAATCTTCACTTTCGTAAGAATCCCAAAAATTGGCCCAATATGTTCCTTGTGTAAAAAAATAAATTTTTGTCTAAAGGATCAAAGAGAGAATGTGTATTTTTGTGCCCCAAAAAGTGAAGCATATTTTTGATATAGAAAAGAAGTGGGGTTTCTAACTGCTTTTGTAGTTGCAAAACCTATTGGCAAATATTAGAGGTGAAAATTTAGTTTCATGGTTTTTAAGTACTTTTGCAATTGCAAAACCTATTGATAGACCTAGACACTGAAAAATTAAGGGCAAAATTATCCATTGGAGTCATAGGTCACAAAAGTAATTTTCAAAATTTCTTTACAAACAATTAATGATACCCTAAAACTCATTTAATTCTCATGTGTATTATTGTTTCCCTCCCCATATCTATTAAAGAAGATTGTTTTTTCCTCCTTGTTGGTGAAAGAAAATTAGTTGGTTTTCACCAACACTCTGGGACTATGTCCCTCCTGCGTGTGAAAGGGGAAGTTCCCTTTATTGAATGCAGATAAAAAATATATATTGTAGGTGGATACCAAGCTAGAGATCACACAGGACTACTCCATTAGACTTGCAGAAAATTGATTTCACCTAGTCCAAGGGAGGAATTTTCTTGGGAGACAAGGTGAAGGGGTGTTAGAACTTAGAAAAGAAGGGATTAATCTTGTAAATAAGCATTAGCAGAGTTTCACAAGCATTAACCAGAATCAATCCAAACTCAATTAGAAGAAAATAGATTCATAACAATAATAAGACACAATAAATCATGGGCATAAAATTCCATTAATACATTCAAGGCACTAAAACCTTCCTTGGTTGCACAAGATTATCATGTGCACAAAGCTGAAAAGTAGAGAGATATATGAAACATAGAAAAAGGAATAGAAGAATGCCATCTTTTGCTTGCTTCTTATTTTTGCAATAACTATCTACTTAGAGACTCACAATTGAAAACACTTTGGAATGAGGGATTCATATAATATATAGCTTTACAAAAGACTCTTCACCTACCCCCCAAATGAATTTACACTAATTTTTACAACTTGTGATCTTTCATATCCCTAGGAAAGAAAGTGAGTCCCTTTTTATTAATTAAAGGAGACTCATTACAATGCTTGACTATATGCCACATTTAAATGAATGAGACGAAATAGTGAATAATAACCCCCCTTAATGAAGAATTAGAATATGAGAGAAGAGAAGAAGAGGGGGGAGAAAGAATAAGGTATATAGCTATTCTGAAGGAGATGTTGCATTTATCGATGAAGATCCACCTGCTAAAGGAATTTGGGATAATGCTCCTAGAGAAATATCTATTCCTTTGAACTCTTTACTAAATCGAGCCACCGTGGGTACTACTTTCTCTGCTTGAGGAACACATATGAAGATTAAAGCCTTAAGCCAATTCTTTGAAGTGTTGTTAATGTTTGTACATTACTTGAACCAAATTTAGTACTCCTTAATAGTGTTGGAAATAACATACCTGATCTCTGCAAGGAATTCCAAGGTGTCCTTATTGAAGGAGAAGGGATCTCCTACCTCTTTCATGACCAATTCCTCAAATAGCTTCAAAATATCATTCAATAAGGAATTTTCATTTACCAAAGGTGCTCCAAGCTTTTGCACTTCTTTGTTTATGTTTTCCTACATCTGTAAAGTGAGCTCATCATAAGAATATAACTCCTCAAGAACATTGTTCATCATATCATATTGGGAAACCAATGTTTGAGACAAAATTGGAGACAAATTATCAGTTATGGAGTTAAACAATTTTTTTCCTACCAACACAAAATAAGCAAGGTTCCCCATCTCTGTTACTAATGGAAAAACTTGGTCCCAATGAATCTTTTCCTCAATAGGTTCCCTCGGTTCTCCGAGTATCCTAATTTTTAGGTCCTTTAGGTCCATGTGAGTCACATCACTATCACTCACACTCAACTACTCCATGGAAAGTGTTGAAACATGTTCCATGCCAGAAAAATTTAACTTCATGATTCCAAAATCAGCAAGATAGGTGAAAATGAAGCCAACAACAACTTTCTGCACTATAATCCAAAACTTTCTATTTTTTGACAGGTGGGGTTAAGAGTTGTTATTTTGGGAAAATGTGCTTTTTTTTCTTAAATTTTGTCTTCTAAAGATCCTAGCACACTTAAAATACCTCCATTGATGATGATTTATTATTTTTAGAAAGTTTCTATTTTTAACTAGTTACTTTTTTTGGAACCTACTAGTTTGGAAAAGTTGTTTGTTTTGCCTTGTTTGTTGTTTTTCACTGTTTATGGATGTTCTGAGTAATGTGACCTTACTGATTTAGGAGGCTTACTATTTTAGTATGTGACTTTAAAGAGCATTTGATTTTTTTTAAGGTGCACTTACCAGTGTTGGTTTGCAATGAAAACACTTTAATCGGATTCAACTTTATATTGGGATCTTGTGCTCTAATTTTCATAGTGATTCTTCTATTGAAACTCTTACAAATTGAAAAAGAAACTTCTGGAGGTAGGGTCTAAATTTTTTTTCTATAAATAAACTAGGGCATCATATGATATGCAACAAAGATCTTCTCAAAGGCACCTGGAAGTAGAGTATTTTATGAAAATCTTAGTTGAATCTGGTTTTGGTTGAAAAGATATGAAGAAATATAAATTTATAAGGTTGTGGATATTATGGAATGATTTGGGCAGCATGTATGGTATATTTTTATTTTATTGTAGGTATTACAGTAGAAAAAATGGTGAATAGGTTGACATGTGCAAAGAAAGTAACTTAAAGACAAGTTATCTTTTACTTTTTTGCTTCCCTGCTAACTATGGTTTGACCTTGGGTTGAATGAAAGATTAAGTGGAGTAAAAAAACTAGGTTTAATGGTGTAAGGGGACAAAAGAGATAGAAATTTTCACTTAGAAAAATATCATGATAAGTGGCTGCATTTGTTGAAGTGTGAGGAAGATGAAAAAACTGATCAAGCACCTGAAGAGATTGAGAGAGATCACATGGGGGACCAGATGAGGGGGCTTTCTCATAGGTGCTCATTTTTGTCCCCTCTATCCCCTTGGAAAAAAAGTATAAAAGGTACAAAAAAGGTCACTTGGAGAGATATCATGACAAGTGGAAACATCTGGTCAGGTGTGCACGAGGATGAAAAACTCAGGTAAGCACCCACAAAGTGAAAAAAGGTCACATGAAAAACCACAGAGGGGACTTGCTCATGGGTACTCATTTTTGTCCCCTCTATCCCCTTGGGAAAAAGGGTCAAGAGGGAAAAAAAATTTCTATAAGAGAGAGATGATGACAAGTGGTGGGATCTAAGCAGGCCTGAGGAAATGGGGTTAGCCAGATAAACACCATGCAGAGCTGAAAAGGGTCACATGGGGGACCAAATAAATATCTTTCTCATGGGTGCTCATTTTTTTCCCCTCTGTCCCTTTGGGATAAAGGGACAAGAGGGACACAAAAAGAGCACCATGGAGAAAGGTGATGACATGTGGTAGTAAATTTTTTGGCTAAGTATGGATCCTGCACACTCTTTACTAATGAAAACTTGAATTGCTGTTGACCCAATGTTCACCTTTATTCTCTTTATCAACAAGGTTTCTCCAACCTTGGGTTCCTCCAGTTGTGAAGTTATCTCCTCGTGCCTTTTTTCTCCTTGAACAACCTAATTTATGCCATCATGTTTATTTTGATGTTGATCATCCTCAGGGCACTCCCAGAACCTATGGCCTGCATATTGATTGCACTTATAACACTTTCCTATAAATCTACCTCCTTTATTTGATGGATCTCCTCTTGTGAAGGGTCTCTTCCTCTAAAACCACCCCTTGAATGATTTTTTTGATCTCGAGCATTATTAAACTCTGAGTTGGAATTTTACATCTGTTCTCTACCTCCTTGTTGTCCTCCTCTTCCTTTGAAACCTCTACCTCTTTATCTACTATGGATAATCATGCTTTGTAGTTAATAAATAACCAACCTAAGTTGAATAAAAGGAATTTCAAGTGGATTGAGTATCTACAAAACTTATCATTTTTATCAAACACAAGAAGGGGAAAGAAAACAAGGTAGCTAATGGACTAAGTAGGAGAGTTATGATTTTACAAGAAATTTAGTTGGAAAGTGGAGGATTTTAGTCACTTAAGGAGTTGCATGAAGAGGATATTGAATTCAAAGAAGCATATGAAGTTTGTAAACAACCCACAAGAAGAAACAGAGGCCCATGGATGGATTACATGCTTCAATATGGGTTACTGTTCAAAGGAGCTCAGTTATATATTCTTAGAGGTTCCATGAGAGATAATTTATTGAAAGAGAAGCATAGTGGAGGTCTTGGAGGTAATTTTGGGATAGATAAGACAATATCTCATCTAAGTATTTTCTATTATTGACCTAAGATGCAGTCATATGTTAGGATATTTGTGGATAGGTGTATATTTTTTCAACATGCCAAGGGAAGGAGGTAAAATGTAGGTCTATATCAACCTCTTCCCATTTGAAATAAGCCATAAGATGAAATAAACATGGAATTTTTATCGGGTTTTCCAGGTACATAAAAAGGTAATGATTATATCTTTGTTTTTGTTGATAGATTTTTAAAAATGACACACTTCATAACATGTAAGAAGGTGAGTGATGCCACTCATGTTGTAATTTTGTTCTTTAAGGAAGTTGTAAGGTTGCATGGGATTCCAAAAAATCATTGTTTCAAATAGAGATACAAAGTTTTTTGACCATTTTTGGAGGACACTTTGGAAGAAGCTAGGTACTACATTGAATTTAAAATCAGTTTACCATCCAAAAATTGATGGTAAAATTGAAGTTTTTAATAATATCTTGGGAAACATGTTAAGATGTTTGACTAGTGACAAACCAAAGCAATGGGATCAGGTGTTAGCATAGGCAAAATTTGCATACAATGATTCTCCTAATATAAGTATTGGCTTTAGCCATTTTCAAGCTTTATATGGTATGAGCCCAAGAGGTGTGTATAAATTGAGGGATTTAGGGAGACAAGAGAAGTGAAGTGTTAAGGAGAGGACTTTGTAACAACCATGTAAGAAATCCCTGAACAAGTCAAACAACTGTTGGAGATGAGCACAACAAGAAGAGTGCTGATGAAAAGAGAATAGGAGTGATTTTTTAGGTGGGAGACTTAGTGTTAGCTCACTTGAAGAAGGGAATATTTCCCAAAGGAGAGTATAACAAGCTCAAGCTGAAGAATATAGGTCCTCGTAAGGTCTTAAGGAGGTTCTCTGTTAATGCTTATGAGATATATCTTCCACCACACATTGGAATGCCACCCATTTTTAATGTGGTAGACCTCTATCCATTCAGAGAAGGATAAGATACATTAAAGGCATATTATGATGATGAGGTAAAGCATCATTAATTGAGAATAAAAAATTCTCAAGGCACTCACATATGAGATAAAATCCATTTGGACAAAAAGGTGGTTAAGATAACCAAGGGTCAAGACTAATTTCAGTATCTTGTCAAATGGAAGAAACATCCTCTTGAAGATGCTACCTAGTTGCATCCATTAGAGTTTAACACATATGGTACCAACATTGAAGACCTCATGAGTAGGAGCTCATGACTCATTTTCACTCTTAGGGAGCCTGACGCACATGTATAATATTAAGATTCCATTTTTTTCATATTACGCCAATGTAGAGAGTTCATGTTGGGTCAATAAGGGGATATTCAAGGCTCCATTCTTGTATGCATTGTTCATTAGGTATGTGTTAGTATTTTCCCTCAAAAATCAAAAGTTTTAATTTTTGAATGTTTTAGTTATGTATAGGAGATGAAAAACACTTCTTCAAGATCTCATTAATGTCTCTCATGGCTAAGGGGTCCTAACAAGACTAGCTAGTTTCCCTCTAAGAGAGAGAGAGAGAGAGAGAGAGAGAGAGAGAGAGAGAGAGAGAGAGAGAGAGAGAGAGAGAGAGAGAGAGAGAGAGATAGAGAGAGAGATTTTATAATGTGGAGATCCATCCTCAAGCTCGATATACTAGATTAGATGATAAAAACAAAAAGACATGAGGGATGGAAAGAGAAGAAAACTGATAAGTCTAGTTTTGTATCTCCATTATTTGAATAAACAACAAATATCATTAATGGTTATGTTTAGAGTACTGTGTGATGTTTGTGTAATATTGATTTACTTTTGTTTTCCTATGATACTCACATAGTAGTAAAGGAACTTGTGTTTGAGTGTTGAAACCTAAGAAAACCCCATTACAAGTATGCATGGTGATTGTATCAGCAGGAGTTCTCATGCTTAGTAATTTGTTTCATAGCCCAAAACCACTGAAAGAAAACATGGGAGGTTATAACTAATAAATATTCACCATGGGTACATGAAGAGATTATGAGGCAAGATAAAAAGGAGACACAATTAGCTCTCAGGTTGGTCTTCCTAAGATAGAGACTTAGGGTTTTCTGTGAGCTAATATTGATAATTTCTCATAGTTCCACCACCCAAAAATTACATAATTACCTAGGGATATTCTGTAGGATGTGCTCCAACTATTGAAAATGGTTTTAGGAGATTTTTTTCATGTTTATCCAAGTTGCAAATAAAAATCAATGTTAAGGTTGTCTCAAAACCTTGTTTACTAGTCTGTCTCAACTTATTGGATGTTTACAGGTAGGAAGGGGTGATAGATAGAATCAAGAACATTGAATTAAGTGTACTTAAGTACCAAAAATACTCTTAGTGTAGGGTCAAGAATTATTTATCCTTATTCATATTCAAGGGACCTTAGAACTAGTAAGGAGACCTACAAGTGACTACAAATCTTTAGTTGCTTGGAGAAATTTTCTTTGCTCTAGCTCCTTTGCATCACATAGAAACAATTTTAAAATGTGATATGGAGGTGTATAATATTTAAAGATACTAGGCTTATAGTTAGGGGCATGTAGTTATTATATATTTTATTTGAAACAATGTGACACAAAAATATTGATAATTATATAATGACCAATCTAACCCAAATACTTAGAATTCAATCTACAATTCAACACTTTTTACAATGTTTATTCATTGCAAGTAATCAACTTGAGATAGACATAACAATTCCACACGTAAAAAACTTCATCCTAGATATAAATTTCACATTTTGTGCAAACAATGGGGGAGAGAGAGATCACACTATGTTGAATCCACTTCCCTTTTTTTAAAATTAAGTAATCCTTCCTTTCAATAGGATTTCAATAAAGGGGGATAGAGAAAGGAATGATGATAAAGTTTCTTTTCTAAACAAATATCATTTAAATAAAATTTATCCGTTATCATTGCAAACACACACTTACATATTCCAAATCACAAGCTATACACTTAAATGAACTTCTCAGAGACCACTTATAAACTCATTTCAATCTCACTTGTAAAACAAAATATTTTCAATTTCTTCAATTTTCAACGCATACTTTACAACCCTTCACAAATATTTATAATATATCAATATCTCACACTACTAATCCAACAAGCACTACTAAGCTCAAACTAAACTCAAACCTACAACCATTAAAGTATGAGATATGAAAATTTTACATAAGAGATGAAGCATAAGGTAAACACAGAGTTACAAGAGAGTGATAATCTCACAAAGCCTTCAACCCACAAAATCTCCCAACCAAAAAAAATTGAGCACACATACTATTTTAAAATAAGTTAAGGAAGATTATACAAGCCTTGTAGAAAAGTAATTTCAACCAAAACAAAACACCTACAACTTTCTACCCTTATTACTACAAATTTACCAAGAGAGAAAGTAGGTTTTCAACTTACATAATATGTTCCACTTACAAACTTGAAGGATAAATGCACCAAAACCAAGGGGATCAAAATCAAGAAATAAAAATATGGGTGCAAGATAGATGATAACCCCATTCACCACCTCGTTTGGGAATTCCAACAAGACAAGAGTAAGTGCATAGATTATATCCTCTTCTCAACACACACTCCATCCCCAATCCTAATGGGTGGATTGAGAAGATAAAAACCCCACATGTACATACAAAAATACCCACATGAAAGGGAAAAGGAAAGTAAAAAAAACCAAGTAAAGAGAATGGAGAAAGAGACAATTCCTCACACACTAAACACACCCAAAGACTTATTCTCACAAACAAAAAGACACATACTTATCACAACCAAACAAATAAACATCACAACTATTTTCCAATAAGTGAAAATGAGGAAGAAATATGAGGAATCCTACCCAAAATGAGTAATTCTTCATTTGGAAACCAATTCCAATCTAGTTCCAAAATCTAAGCTCCCAAATCCAGAAGCTCTTTAAACCAAGTATATTTCCCTAAAAACTCAAGAAAACTTCCAATTTTTAAAATGAGTAACCCCTCCAAATGCTAAAGGCTGGCATATAAAAAATAAAGGGAATCAAATTCAACAATAAATATGAAATGGACATGTGCACATATTTATTCCAATGAGTACAACAAATCCTCTTATAAACCTAATCAAATTCTTACATATACCATTAATTTTCTTACAAAAACACTTAATATTTCTTACACTTCACATGGGCTTGATTTCTCATGTAAGTATTGAATTACGCAATCTGTCCAAAGGAAGAGTTTCCTTAAGGTACTGTAATCAAGGTCAATTAATAAGTCATTTGGTATCAATCAATAAAACATCTAAGAAATTCCAACCAACCTGTAGTTATAGGTCTTAGGGCCTTATTAGAGTGAAAACAGTGGGTTTGTTTGCAAAACACCCCTCTTTTTAGTCAGTGGAAGACCAAATTTGATATTAGAGTCAAAACATGGGTAGTTTGGGGTAAGTTTCAATTAAACATAATTAATAGGGTTTATGGAAAGTTGTAGAAGGTAGGGGTAAATAATAATAATAATCAAAAGTAGAAAAATAGGTCCAAAATGAAGAAAAATATAATAATTCTCTAACTAGTTAGTAACCAACACTAGTAATTAGTTAGACACAAACTAGGGTTCTCACAGGTTTAGTAAGAGAGTTTGGGTAGGTTTAGTTTTGAAAATAGCAAGGACATGTCTGATTCCCATGTAAATTAGCTTTAGCCTCATCTATCACCTGTGTACTCAATGCACCCATCAAATATGTCCAAGAAAAAATAAAACCAATACAAATTGATATGCATGTTACATCATATAATTAGCTAAGTCAATAATTATAAGATCAAACAAGTTAGTCATATATAGCATAATCTAAGACATGATTATCCATATGCATGATCTTCAAAATATCAATGCTACAATAATATAACTACACATAAAGCAACAAAGAACAATAACTGATAATGGTCAAAGGTCTAAAATCATATACAAAATTTACTCCCCATGCCCCAAATATAACACTTCAATGTCTATCTATGTATAAAAGTAATAACTGAAATCAAATTGAAACATAAATATGTACAAAATTGGCACCTGATGCCCTAAATGAACTACTAATGTCTCAAACATGAGAGCACACTCAAAGGAAAATATATAAAACTAGAAATGTGCATCACATTTGTATTGGGTATTTTTTTTTGTTTGTAAATTTTATATAAGCACTTCTTTATAATTATTTGTTTTATTGTATGATTTATTATGTTTCTTTGTATGATGTAGTTATAAGAACTTCATATGTATGCATGATTTTGTTTGTTTGGTTGTAGGATTTGTGCTATTCTTTAGATTTTTTTTTGTAAACATAATGCTTGTGTATATAAGCACTACTTTTATGAGTATGCATTTGTGCTTATCTATATGTACATATTAATTTTTATATCACATAATGTCTGATTGAGTGAAGATTCGAAGACTTTTATTGTGTTTGCATATAAATCTATTGAATATATAATATTGTATATTTTAATAGTTTTTGATAGAGTAATTATATATGTTTTCATTCAAGTACTTACTTGTACACATCATTATTTGAATATTTGATTAAATGATTTATCGTTGTTTGTATATTTATTATATGGGTGCTTTGTTTGGGTTGGTTTATGTTTAAATGTTAATATGTATTGTTTATTATGAATGAATGATGCATTAGAATTTTATTTGATTAGCTGTATGCCATAATATATAAGTAGATCTTTGTGTTACATAAATTTAGATTATTTCTTTGTTTGTGTTGGATGTTTTTTTATTTCTTTAATTCATAACATAATCCTTTAGTGGACATCAATATATAAATAAAATAAAATAATTATTTTGTATATTATATACATATTTGTTCGTTTGTATGTTTTATTGTTATAAGCACTTCATATGAGTACTTTTATGCATGCATTTTTCTATGTTTGAGTATGGGATTTGTATTATTCATTGTAAACTTATGTGCATATAAGCATTGTTTCTATAAAGAATGCATTTGAATGTATCTATCTATGTATTAATTTTTATTTGACTAAATGCTTGATTGAGTGAAGGCTTATAGAATTTGATTGTTCTTGTGTGTAGTTTTTCAAATAAATATATATTTCAAAGCATCTATTTTATTAATTTTGATATGATTTGATCACCATCATGGTTTGTATATTGATAAAATTATATATAATAAATTGTATCTTTGTTTGTTTGTATATAATGCATCTTTGTTTGATCAACATTGTATATGATAAAGCGTATCTTTTTCTGTATATTAATCATATGAGTACCTTATTTGATTTGGTCTATATTTATAAGTTTATAAGTATTGTTTGTTATAATTAAATGATGTGTTGGTTTTTAATTGTTTAATTGTGAGCAATATATTATATAAAAAAAATTATGTTTATATTTGGACTATTTTATTTTTAATTTGTATTAGTTGTAGTTTGTTTTTATTGAGTGTTTGTTTGTATGATATATTGATATAAGCACTTCATATTAATAGTTTTATGCAGTGTTTTGTCCATGTTTACTTGTAGTTTTGTTATTGTTTTATTATGTAGTTTGTATTATTCATTGTATTGTTACTTGTATCGTAAAACCTTATATATGTATACACACACTATTTGTATCAAAATGTACAATTCATTGTATGTGTATTTGTTTAAATGATGTATTGCATATTTTTTTGTATTTATTATATGTGTTTTTTATTATTATTACTTTGAATATACAAATACTTGTTTGTTTAATTTATTACATTTGAATAACGTAGTGGATATTTTTTATTTGTATAATTTATTATATAATTACCACTTTATGTTATTCATGATACAAGTATTTTATGCATGATAAGTTGTTTGTATTAGGGTGAGAGAACATTACTATCCATTTTTATTTTTATTTTTAGGTCATAGGCACTACATTCACTCTCCCAAAAACTTAAGCTATTTGTTGTTTGATTTGTTTCAAATAAAAAAGTGTTTTAGCTTATATATTAAAGATGCGGTGCATATGTAATTTTCCATAAATTTTCAAGTCACACACACTCTCTCTTACATATACAAGCACACATGTGCACACACACACACACAAATTTTTTTCTTGTATTATTTATTCTATGTTTACTTACTTTGACATAAGAATGTTTGTTTTATTTATAGACTTGTTCTCGTGTATGAATATTTGTTTAAATGGTGCATTGTATCTCTTTGAATAAAGAATTAATTGCTTAGGTACTTTGTATACATCTTAGTGTATGCTTGTTTACTTGAATGTTTTTTTATGATTGAATAATTTATACTACTAGTTTCTTTGTATGATTCATCATGTATGCATTACTTTGTATTTTATATTTTATTTTGACTTGCTTTAATCTAAAAATGCTTTCTTTTTAGAGCATGAGTTATTATTTGTTTGTGGATATACTTCATGTTATAATTTTTTATAGATTTGTTCTTGTGTATGAATATTTTTTTAAATGGTGTATTATATGTATGTAAATAAATAGTCCATCATGTTGAAAAATGTAAAATACGTAACCAAAAATATATGCCACACATATATTAATAAGTGTTAACTATGACTTGTTTGTTTTTCCTCCCTCAAAATGAGTTATCTTACTTGTATGCATATGTGGATTGGATTTACATTTTGGAAAAACTGGTAGGAAAGATGACCTTACAATGGCTGAAAACAAGATGTGTTGAAAAACACTAGGATCAATGGGTATAAATGTTGGGACCAAGGAAATAAACCTTGATAATACTTCTGTGAATTTTTAGAGACCTAATTGACCCACTACATACTTTTATATCATTCAAGATACTCATTTTTTTTTTGGTTTATAAATTATTTATTTGCAAGTATAAAAAAATATGGGATTTTCATTTTAAAATGTTCCTAAACTCATATTCCCTTAATTTTTTTTATCCATATCAACCATGAGGTGGTAAAAGGAGGTGTCATCACATTTATTTTATCACATTGAATTTCATGCTTCATTGATTGACTTTTAGACCCTACCAAAAAGATAGTTTTTTGTTTGATATTGATGGCTCCTTTGTTTGGGTTGTCAACTTGTATGCCTCCGACACCATTGAGTGGATTATGTTTTCCCATTGGTTGGGGAAAAGTTCCCAGAGTTTAGTTAAATATTTGGTGGGGACTTAAACATGGCAGAGTTCACTCATGACAAATAAGGCCTCCTATCAATGTGTTGATGAGAAATAATCTTGGAGTTTTGGACCTAAACCTTAATCAACACAATTAGGCAAACACTCTCATGTTCAAGTGTTCTAGTGTCCTACAAGGCCTTGAAAGTGTCCCTAAATTCATAAATAAAGTGATGTTGGTGGACTAGGTCAACATTAATGTTGCTCTTAATGTGTTATACAATGACCACTATCCCATAAATTTCTCCATCTTATGAGGAGGAAGACCAACTTAAGTTTTCAAGCATCAATTTGTTTTTAATTCCTCTCACTTAGCCCACAAGAAGACTTGTGGTCACATTTGTAGAGTTTTGAATCTTGTTCCTTGGAATTTATATGGAGATGTTTAGATTAAGTAATGGGAGGATGTCATTAAATTTTGAACCACATTTTTGTAGTATTTTGGAAGATGAATTGTGTCCATTCATTATTGGTCTTGCTAACATTCTACAACTTCTTATAAAGAGCTCTAGTATCTCACATATGAGATTGAATTAAATTCATTTGACACTTATTTGTAAGTAGAAGTGAATTTTATTCATCAAAATATCAAGTTGGTAAAATAAGATGAGGTCAAATGTGGTTAAATCCATACTTATATTCACTAGATTGGGACTGGTAACATGATCTATGTAGAATTTTCTCAACACATTTTGGACAGATACTATGTGACCAAATCAAGGAAATTTAAATTACAAGATGAAATCTGAGAAATTTACTTGATATTATTTGAGCCTTTTACACTCACTATATTAGTTTGCATCATCTGCGAGTATACATCAACATGAGAGTTGTTTGTTCAAGCCTTCCTAAAGGTGGTGCATTGCAAAGTATCACAAACCTAGTTAGTATGTTGCAAGCGACAAATTTTTTTCATTAAAGAGTAAGCAATTCTCCATACGACTAATGAAAAATATACATGCCTAGATGACTTCTCTTCCAAATTATACAAAATTTTGTTTTCCATGGTTCACCTTGTAGTCACAAAATCACACACTTACTATTACATTTACACCACCGAATATTTTATTTTATATATGGACCTCACGTGATAAAAGTATTCACTAATGACCTATCCCCTAGTCATGTCATCAGTTAGTTAGTTGTCATCGTCATTTTTCTTATACAGTCGTAAGTTGTTTACATGGTTCTGGTCATCCCTCAGGGAGTACTAGGTGTTGTTATTTAGTGATTTTTTGTCTCTAGTCTTTGACTGAGGCACCCATGGGCACCCCGATTCATGATTTAAGGTTCCCCGGTCCCCATAACACTTGGATCTAATTTATCTGTTCAAGGTCAGTCTTTGTCATTTTCATGTTCATTCCCCTAGGTACTAGTCAGCATGTCGGGTCATTAGTGTCGAAATTGAGCAAGCGATCCCTATATAAACATATCATACTCACCATATTAGGCGCAAACTATGTACTATCAAAGTTAGCTATCTACTAAGGAAAACAACTGCATTTGGGCATCATTTACATCTACATCACACAAACATAGGGGGAAAGGGTTGTATTCATTCTATTCCATCCACCATTTGTATTTTTACATCTAGTTACTGCCCCCTACTTCTGCATCATTGGTGCTAGGGCACCCTAAGCACATAATTACACGCACAAGAAAATGAAACTACGTTGGGTCTAGAATGTAGTGCAATGCTTATTTGTAAGCTCACATTGTGGCAGCCAAGGTCAGTCTAACCCATTCATATGCATCTTTCTTTTTTAGGATTTTGATGATTTGTATGGGGTTTTGCAGGTAGATATTCACATCAAATTCATGGCAATACCCATGCAACAAGGATAAAGACACTGCAAAAACCTAGCGACATTGTCAAATTTACATCTTGAGATTTTTCTGTAGACCAGAGCACCCAAATTACAGACCAGGGCGCTTGTAGAAACCCCAGTACTCTCCCAGGCGCCCCAGTTCAACCAGATCTTCAATTGATGTAATTCCCAGAATAACACCTTCACATCCCATCCTTTCCACACATCCACCTATTCAAGTTCAACACACAGCGAGGTAAGTCATATTCAGGTTAGTATCTTATCCCTCTCATTTTCATTATTTCATTTCACTTAAACATCAAAATAAAATATTTAGCATTGGTATTCTAGATTACGATGTTTATTGCATTTATGTATCTACTTAGATTAATTATAGAATAACATTAAAATTCCACATTTTTAGTTAATCACACCATGACCTTCAAAAAGTCTACTTGGAATTTTTTTATTATGATTATTTAGGGCATGTTATTACTTAGATTAACTATAGAATAACATTAAAATTCCAATCTTCCATTGCTTCAAGCCCTTGGATTTGTCCTAAAATTTACCAAATTTGTGGTCATGCTCTTTGAGGATGATAAAAATAGAATGGGATGGATTTAAAAACCCCTTCCCTTATGTTAATTTGGAATATTGTAAAAACATAATTGAAAATATGTACTTTAACAATTTACAAATACTTTTTCGTATCACAAATATATGTTTAAAAATATGTGTACTTAATCAATTTATAAGTAAATATATTATAAAAAATGACCTACCTCTAAGTAAACATCCCAACACATGTACAATATAATAATAATGCTTAATAAATCTGATCTACCTCTTGTTTAACAATGTAATATCATAAATTTGGACTTGAAAATGTTCACCCAAATCTATGATATATATTTCCTTAGAACAAAATGTGTTGTGATCATAGAAATCCTTGCAGTCAATAATTATTAGTTGAGAATTGATTTTTTATATTCGTTTGTCAACTCCTACTTTACTCCTTTCCCTAATTTCACATTGTGTTTCCTTTCTTTATGTAATGAGCTAATTATTTTCGACCTAAACTGTTAGTGTTAGTGAGTTTTTTTTATGCCCTACATTAGGATTTACATGGCTAGTAGGGCAAAGCATATAAGCATGTCCCACTCGGTGGCTAAAAATATTTTAAAATATGACTAGTAAAAAACATTCTAAAATCAAGTAAATTATGGATGCCCTGCGCCTTGGTATATTTAAACTCTTAAAAACACGTGTTTGGTCATTTTATGTGTTTGGTCATGTTTTGGTTGTCAGACATATTTTGATGAAGGTACAAAAATGCAAAAAAGTGGGACACAGATATATGCTTTGACATGTGAACTAATTAACCTTCTAATAGTCATACCAACCTTGTATTGGTAGATAAATAGAAATCACATAGTAAAAATAACTCGTATTTTCCCTAAAAATGCTCCACAATAGAAAGCTAACTAGAGAATAATAAGTGCTTTCTTATTGATTAATTGAAAAATAAATCTTATCACTTATCTATTTATATATGGCTTGAATTCAAACATGTATATTTATTGTGAAGGCATAAATTGAAGCCAACAATGACATATCAATAATAGACTTTGGCCATTTCTCATCACTTTTTTTGTAAGCCCAATGGTCAAACACACATAAAATCATAAATCTATATGATGTGATTTGTGTTAGAAGAAATTTTTTTGACACTCTATGTTAGACAAACCATAAATATCCATTTATGTGCATGTTATGACATAATACGTGTTAGAAAGTTCTTCACGACCGAAAAAGTGAGTTTTTTAGTTTATATTTTTCTCCCATTCAAGCACCCAATTCATTTTTTTCCAAAACTAAATGTATAAATGACCAAATAATTGAATAAATAGGACCCTAAGCTCTAAAAATTATATCTTCAATAATAATCCACACTTCAAATTGTGAACCTTCATATCTAAAGCACAAACTATAAACCCTATCTCTAAATCGACCCTTATAACTTGAATTCAATGCTTATTACTCTAAAGGGCTAAAACCAAAAGTACATCATTGTTAAATTCTAAACATAAACCTCAAGCCATGTTATGATGTGAAATTTGGAATTATTTTATATGAATAATTCAATAAATAAACCTAAATTCTTTATGTTAATTTTTTTTTAACTAAGAACATAATTTATCTCTATTAACAATAATTTACAAAATCACAATAATGATTGCATAAAAGCATAAAATAATACATCAAGTATTTTAAGGCTTCAATTACTAATAATAAAAAATGTATTAACTTGGTATATTATAATAACATTATAAAAACATAAAATTAAAACCAAGGGAGGTATTACAAATGATCTTGCATGTATTGTGGTCAATGAGCTCCACAATTGTTATGATGCATGCTCCACAGGATTAAAATTAGATGCTGAAGATTGAATTGATGTGGCTATTGTAGATATATTTGACATTAGTATTAAAGGTTAGGTCGATGTGTATGATGGAGGTGGGTTGATGTGGTTCTTGAGGTGAGGTTGACATCAATAATAGCGGTGGAGAATGGCAACCATGAATATAAGGCTTGTTGGGATCTTTGGTGGAGGAAAAAGTTGTTGAAACCATCAAAATAAGATCATGCCACATTTCTTATTCATATGTGTTACGATTTGAGGATAATGCACTAAATACCAAAAAAATTGGAAGCCACTTGAAAATACTTGATTTCATTCCTTCATATTTTGTGGCTAATAATTCAAATTTTACCTACAAAATATTCAACATGACTAATGATTGCAAGAGCATTAAATTCCAAATATATTCTAACTCTCATACAAAAAGTAAATGGAAAATCCAACCTTTACCCTATGAGCATATTTCAAATATTTGAATGTGCCCATTGTTTTTCCTTGGATCTATATATTGGATTGGTTGCTCCTCTCCTAAATAACTTCTTTTGGGATTTGCAAACCATACCTTGTAATCTCTCCTTCTATATTATATCTCATCCTTTGTGATATTTTAAAGTAGTAAAGTTTATAATTTTATACATGTTTAGTAAGATAAGAAACATTTCCTCACTCTAACTTGAGATGAGGGTTGTTGTATTCCTCATAATTTAATCCTAATGAATGTCAAATCTAGGCAGTGTCCAATGACTATATGTAATAGGGAGGAGGAATAATTTGCATGACAATTATTTGCTAAAGGATTTGACAACAAATGTATGAAACAAAATTAAGCTTAACTCAACTACAATCAAATTGAACTTAAGAATATTTTGGAGGTGGAATTATAAAAATAACGAATCAAAATAAATTAATGCTAGAAATAAAATCAATAAAATAGCTACAAAACATTAACCTTATTCCTCCATGTGAGAGGGCCTTTACTCTCCTTTTGGAATAAGGAAAAATAATTACACAAATACCACCGAGATACTCATAAATATATTGTCGTATTCTATCCAAATATTGACAAAGAAACTTATTTTTCTAGATACAAAACACGAGTTCTAGATACAAAACATGAGTGCTTACAATAGTATTTACAGAATTCTTCCCCTATTCTACTTAGTCAATCCACCAAGAAAGTGGAGCTATTATGGGGGAGACTTTGATTCTATAATTGAAAATCAAAACAAAACTCAACTACATCTCCCACATGTCAAAATACAAGTGTGGAAATACATCTCATTAAAATAATCCTACTTAAATACTTCTAACTTCTTCCTTTTAGACTTAGTCAACATTCATATTCTTATTGCACATGTTTACAACAACTTAACCAAAGAACGTTACATTGCATGAACTCATTATGACTTTTCCACCTTCCACCTCACCACATTCGTGTCATTAATTTTCTGTTTGTAATTATGAATTCATTTTTAGAATATATTCAAATGACTTATGGGTTTGGTTACTCTTGTTCTAAGATTTCCAAAACATTTTAAAATTCTAATTTTTGATGAGAAATGGGGGAGATACTGCTATTTTTTTGAACCTGCATTTTTTGGTTTATTTTCTTCCCTTCCCCCTCTTTCTAGGAAATATTCACATGTTGTCCCTTGAGTAAATATCTATTAATTTGTTAAAGTGTGAGAGCATTTTGTTTGTTCTTGGAATGATTCAAGGTTCCTGCTATTCCTGTTGAATTATTGCAGCTGGCATATTCCTTTTTGAATCTTTCCTACCACCTAATTAGCCACAAATATAAGGTGTTGTGATTATCTACTACTCTTGCATATGTACTATTCCATGCAGTCCTATTAGAATGCACAACTAAATCTCATTAATTACCTTCAATTTCAGCCAACATGTATATTTTCACTCTTTGTGTTCACAATAGAATAACAACTCATCTTGTCAAGTCATGAAGGTTGTAAGAAAGAAGAGTTTGATTGCATGAAGTATTAGAAAAGTTTTAACTTCATGACCATGATTATCTCTTCTACCACTTATTGCATCTAACTAATTGAGAACTTCAAAAAAGGACAAACTAATAGTTGGGAAAATTTTCTTGTATCTCAAAGACTTTGTAAAATCATAATTCCTCAAAATAAGACCATAGTAATCTCCAAGGTGTCTTTCTTATTTTGGAACCACATTATGACATTTTGCGTATTTTGGAGTTACTGAGTGGTGTTCCACCCTTCTTCATGGCGTTTTGTTTTATCCTGGAGTTGCTTCTTATACTCTCACTCATTCCCGAGCCATTGTGTCATGTTGGGGATTTAAATGGAATAGTCTAGAGCTTATTTCCCATAGAAATTAAAAGCATGAAATAGCCAGAAGATGCTTCAGAATTTTCTTACATGAAGAATTATGAAGTCAAAACAATCTAGAGCCAACCCATAATGTTATTTAATGACCCAAATTTGAATTTATTTATTTGATCCATGTCTTAAAACTTCTTCCTTAATATGTATTGACACATTTCAACACATACTTTTAAATAATGGTTAGAATATAACAACATGTTGGAGAAAAATGAATTCCGAAGACTAATCCAAGCATTATCCTACATTCTACCTTTAAACAAGATATAAGCTCTAAAACTACATCTAAATCCACTTCTAAACTTAATTATGGAAGAGAAATAAGATGTTATTTTTATACATATATGAATTTTTTTATGACCTCAAACTCTTCCCCACACTTAAGTCCTTGTAGGGCATATTGCCCTCTTCTCTTTCACACACAAATGAGAAATTTAAATTCACATATCTTTTAAACATTTTTTGTTATGTAAAAATAGAGATGTTTTCATGATAGGGTGGAGTGAAACACAAACCTATATCAAAATTTTATTTGAAGGTTTGTAGCCCTTGTTAGAGCTATTACAAATTCCAAGTTGAAACAACCTGAAGTTGCTTGTGAGAGACTCAAACACTCATAAATTTTGATATGATATTATTGTGTAAAAAATGAGAGAGGTTTTTTTCACGAAAATAATAGGAATACAAACCTATCTTAGTTTTTAATTTTAATGGCTTTACCATTAGTTTGAGATAATACGAGTTATAAGTTGAGATAGTTTGAATCTACATGTGAGAGACTCAAACACCCATAACTTTTGATCTAATATTGTTGTGTAAAAAATGAGAGAGAGTTTTTCCATGACACCAAGAGGAAAAAAAAATTCTCTTCATTTTTTATTGGAAGGCCTATAACACCCATTAGAGCTAGTTTGAAGCCGGTTTCTCATAGAAATTTTAGGAGCCAAATAGTCCAAAGTTGCTATATAACATTGAAGAGTTGAATTCCATGGAACATAAATTTTTATTTTTTTATTGCTATGTAAAAAATGAGGGAGGTTTTTCATAATTACATAAAGTTGAAAAACAAATCCCTCAATTTTTCATATAATGTTTGTAGTATATTTTAAAGGGAGTCCAAAATGAGTTTCTTTTGAACAAAGCTCATGTGCGCACCTGTTCCTTTTCTATCATGTGTCCTCTCATGCACGGGATTGCCCCCACTATGGTGGATCCCTTGGCTCAGTTCATGGGGGATTTGGGTTCGATGTTGTTGTTCACCCCTTATCGGGCCAATGGGTTTCTGTGGCCACCTCTGACCCTCCCTAGTCCTCTGTTGTCAGTTTGTCTCTTTCTCTAAAGTCTAAGCTAAAGGATGGGAAGATGTCCTTATCCACCACCTTGCGGTCACAAATGTTGTTATAGATAACATGGATCTCTCCTTGATTAGAAAACTTATTGGTCCGTGTCTACCATTAGAAGACGTCAAAAAATGGGCTCATGCCAAATGGGCTCTTGGTGGGGTCTTCTCTGTGGCTGCACTCCCCAATGGCTCCATCTTGTTCTCCTTCGGTTTGAAAGGTGATTTTTCTTAGTCCCTTCTCAATGGTCCATGGTTTTTTGACTGTCAAGGTTTATATCTTTGCAAATGGTCTCCAAGATTTAATGTCTTTACTGAAGTGACGAATGAAGCTCCAATTTGGGGTTGGCTCTACGGTCTCCCTCTCGAGTTCTAGGAGAAATATATTATTGAGGTCATTGATGATTCCTTGGGAAAATAATAGCTATGGATCTTGATACAAAATACAAATCTCATCTGATCCACACCATAATTTGTGTCATTAAAGATGTAAGTAAACCTCTCCCTTCATCTATTGATATTATTTCAAGTTTTGGCTTATGGGTTTAGCCCTTCGAATATAAACATATTCCTCAAACATGTTCTGCATATAAAGGCATGGGTCATCATGCTTCTGCATGGCCCTCTTTTCCTCAGTATAAACCCAAACTAGATTCTAAGAAGAACCCCTCTATTTCCTCCCCTCGTGGAAAGGGCAAGGGTGTTATCATTCTCAACCCAAAGGTTTGCTCCTCTAATCCTTTTGCGGATTTATTTGTGGATAAATCCCCTAACCTGTCTTCTTTAGAGCTGATCTTGACCACGATTCTCCCCTCCCCTCAACTTCCCCTCTCCCCTCCTCTTCTTCATCCCTCCTCCCCTCCTCCCTCTTCCCCCTTGGAAAACGGTGAGCTTCCATCTCAGCCTCGTTCCTTTCCTAATACCGCTACTTCTTCCTCTGTTCCTCCCTCCCTCTACTTGGATCCTCCTTCTTGTCTCTCACGACTTCTCCTTCCTTTGACCAATCAAGAAAAAAATTTAGGCCCCTCCCTCATGACGACCTTACTCACAGATCGACAAGAAGCACCATTAAGAACGTCGATCTTGGGTTCACCAAACTTAAAGGTAGACCTCCAAACTCTTATAAGATGCACCAAGAAGATAACCAAGGAGTGACTGATAACACATGGATTGTGATAACAATTTTGGGTATCCCCAAACAAAAAGTTTCAAAATGAAATTTCTCTTTTGGAATATTAGAGGCATCAATGCATCACAAAAATTTATAATCTTTAAAGAAGTTTGTCTGATGCACAAGACAGATAGTATCATGTTGCAGGAAACAAAATTGAAAGAAGATAAAACTATTAACAGACTTTGGCCCAGAGAAAATTTTGTGATTAAGCCTCCTTGGGCAACTTGAGTGGTATTTATATTCTTTAGGACCCTTCGACATTTTATGGAGAGTGCATTTTTAAATCTAGTTCTTCTATGGTGGTCTTCTTCCAATACTTAGGGACAAACTGTTAGGTAAAACATAGTTTACTGTAGTAATTATGCATTGTAGTTACCATTTTACTATTTACTATGGTAGATTAGTTACTATGGGTAAAGAGGTTGTTTATTAGCATTGCTATTTGGTTATATTGTTATAACCTTATTATTTGTATTATTTGATATTTACGTGAGTATGTTGTAACAACACATAGATTGTTCTATAGTTTATTTAAACTATATTTGTTTGTATTATGGTTGTCCAATATCTATAAATATTGCAACCCTCTCAATATGAATGTAATTTTCTCATTTTGATATTAATAAAATATCCATAGGCTACCTCCCTATTTCCGGTCCTCAGCATTTGGTTTCAGAGCAAGGACTTAGGATCCTATGCAAGCATCAGATAATGTTGGAGAGGTTTGCAACTAAGGTAAGAAGTCTTTGGAGAAGAAAATTTCTCTTGGAGAGCATTTGCTACCTCCAACAGCTTCCCAAACCCACCCTGCATCCCCACAACCCCCATTTCGAGTTTCATGTGTTTAGAAAGTAATTTTTTTGCACTGGTGCAGGAAGCACCATGAAAATTTTCTTGTTAGAATATAATTCTAATTTTGATTAAAAAATCAGATCAGATTTAGAAAAATAAAATAAAATATATATTTTTCCCCACTAGGGGTTTTCCCTCTAAATTTTGATGTGTGTGTAGTCACAAATTCAGAGGATTCTTGTTTGTGCATTTGGTCCTCGCCAAACTCACCAAGCTCCTAAGGTGAGTTGGCTTGCATCAACCATGCTCGGTAAATACTCTACATCAAGCTATTTAAAGAGTTCTTCATCGAGCTCTATCTCACAAATCCCAATTGATATTTTCAAAGGGACCAAGCCAAGCCATCTCAAGCTTTATAATATTGAGTGACGAATAGGGATTATTGAAGCTCTTGCTTGCATTAGCCGAGTTGATTTGGAGTGCAACATGTGAGAATTGAGCTAATCCGATTGAGTCCCCTGTTCACATTTCATAAAGTCTCCTGTGAAGGCCAAGCCACTCGACCTCATTACCGACCAAACTCTCAAGCGATCCTTGGTAAATTGGCTCCAACAACCACTAGCCCTGCTTTGATACCCCGTCGACCTAGATCGGTGAGGCAGTGCATTCAAGCGACCGAGTAGAGGTTTGTTGGCAGAGGTCTAGATCGTGCTCCCCGTAGAATAGCTGTAGAGGCAAATAAAAGGATCGGCGGGTTTAACACTACCGAGCCACCCTACGTCTCAAGCACTCAACGACGACCCTGCACACATATAAACAAGAAGGTGGAAGCTTTCTTATAGAGAGTTGTAGAATGAAGGCATTCATGTGTATCCTTGAAAGAGGAGGTTACTAATACAACTCTCGTGCCCATTGTTTTGAGATCACTTCCTTCCTCTTATCGCATTTTTGTGATGAGACTCAATTTGTTAGATCAAAAAATCAGTTTTGAGAAGCTGGTGAATCTACTACAATAAGAAGAAGCAATGTACAACAAATATGAAGAAGAGGAACATGCAATATCTTCTCATTAGAAAGGAAAAGACAGTACAATTTTCTCAAAAGTCCCAAAAACAACATCAACAAGGGGATAAGAAAAAAATAAATGTCCTATCTACAAAAGAGGGCATGATTTGAAAGATTTCTAGTTAAATACATAAAAGAAAGGTTCATCGAGCAATTATGGACCTCAAAATCAACACTCTCATCAAGGAAAATCATAATATAAGCAAGGGAAGAGGAAGGGTAAATGGTGAAAGAAACCCCATCAACAAGGAAATGTAGCTGACCAAGAAGAACATTAAGATGATGAAGACTTCTTGTACACTTCTCGTTCTAGTGAACCATCCATGTCATCTAGTGCTATTTGGTACATTCATTCGAGAGCCACCCAACACATGACTAGGCACAGAGACTAGTTTAATACCATGAGGGACACACCTTTGGATAACCATGTTTCGTTAGGTGATGACTCTTCTTAAATGGTACAAGGTATTGGGAACATTTTTCTACCTCTTGGTTCATGAAATTGTATATTAACAGATGTATTATATGTACCTGGCTTAACAAAGAATATAATATCAGTACGTCAGCTTCTAGTTCATAATCTGAATATTAAATTTGTTATTCATTCTGGTAATAATGTGTGTTTGATTCAAGACAAATCAAGAGGATCAAAAATTGTTGCAAAATCCTCTAATGTGGGATGTATGTTCCAGCTTGACTTTGTCCACAGGGATGATTAGGAACTAGTCGCTAAGAATTATTCCTCTACACAGTTATGGCATCAGAGACTTGGCCACATCAATTTCAAATATCTTGAAACACTTCACCGATACAACATGGTGAGAGGCTTGCCATATCTCAAGAAGGATACAGATAAGTGTCCTAACTTCCTAACAAGTAAAAAACATACGGCTTCATTCAAGAAAATTACTTATCAAGCTCCAGGTAAGCTTGATTTGGTTCATATCGATCTTTACGGTCTGATGCAACCTATTCATTCTAGATTTCAATATTTCATGTTCTGTGTTGATGATTATTCAAGGAAAATGAGGATTTTTTGTTTTCCTAAGAAAAGTGAAGCTTTTGAGAACTTCAAAAAGTTCAAAGTGGCTTTAGAGAATAAGATTGGTCTTTATATCAGATCTCTCTACTCAAATTGAAGGGGGGAATTCACCAGTAATGAGTTCAAAGTCTACCTGCAAGATCATTAGATTCATCGACAATTGCCTCCTCCACACACACTGCAACTTAATGTTGTTGTTGAGAGAAGAAATTATACTATCATAGAGATGGTGTGTTGCATGATTGATGATTTTGGACTAGCGAGGAAATTTTGGGAAGAAGCGACGAAGAAAACAATATATTTGCTGAACAAAGTGCCCACATTTACCCTTGATGGAGTAAATCCAAATGAAGCATGGTCGAATCGAAAACCATCTTTTGTACACCTCAAAGTATTCAGGTGAAATCCAACATGCACGTACCCAAGAAAAACATAAATAAGTGGGATATGAAATCTCAAAAACTAATCTTCATTTGCTACATTGAAGAGGCTCTTGGGTACAAATTGATGGATTCGAAGACCAGAAAAGTTTACACCAACAGAGATGTTGAGTTCTTTGAGAAGAAGGAAGTTGGGACTCCTCCAAACTCACATGATGTAGATGTTTCAACTGTTATGAAAATAGAATTTAATGTTCCCACTGATAATAATAGTGATGATGGGGATGATGGTGATGATCAGATATGACCACTACCCACGAGAATAATACAACATATGCCTAAGTGGTATACAAATATGCTTCAATATGTAAAATTGGATGCTCCATTGTATACATCCACCACTGGACCACGAAATCATAGTAAAACATGAGAAGAGGTAAAACTTTCTTTGATGAGTATAGTTGTTGAATCTATTGAGCCCTCTAATGTTTAGGAAGCCCTATAGTCAAAAGCTTGGAAATATGCCATGGATGTTGAGTATCAGTTAGTGATGAAAAAAAACACCTGACAGCTTGTCGATCTTCCATCGAGGAAGAAACCCATTAGTTGCATATGGATATTCAAAACAAAGTACAAAATATATGTGACCATACACAAGTATAAAGTGAGAATGGTAGCAAAGGGGTATGAAAAAAAAGAAGGCATATACTATGAGGATACATTTTCTCCCATAGCTAAGATCTAAATGATCAGGATGATCTTTGCTTTAGCTACTCAATTTGGTTGGAAATTCTATCAAATGGACATGAAAAGTCCCTTTCTCAATAAATATATACAAAAGGAAGTCTACACGACTCAACTTGAGGGTTTTTTCATACCTGGTGAAGAAACAAAGGTATGTATACTTAAGAAATCTTTGTATGTCCTTAAACAGGCACCTCGGGCTTGGTACATCAAAATTAATGAGCATCTCGTTCAACATGGATTCGTCAAAAATCAGTATGATCCCAATCTCTACCTCAAGAGGCAAGGAGGAGAGATTGTGATAGTTGTTATATATGTCAATGATCTAGTCATCACTGGTAGCACAATGAAAATGATCGATGCAACGAATAAAGATCTTAATTGATCGTTCAACATGACAAATCTCAAGCTCATGCACTATTGTCTTGGATTGGAAGTATGGTAGAAAGAGAATCACATATTTGTTTCTTAATTGAGGTATACCAAGACAACGCTTGAGAATTTCATGATGATGGATTACACACCTAATTATTATACCTATGGAGATGAGGCTACAGTTATCTCGTTTAGATCCATCTGCTCTAGTAAATGCAAATCTCTATTGATAGTTTATCAGGAATCTCATTTACCTAACTTATACTAGACCAGATATCAGCTTTGCAGTGAGCTATCTTTATAGGTTCATACAAGAACCCAAAGTTTTTCATTAGAAAGAAACAAGGTGGATCTTGAGGTATCTCAAGGGTACTATGGATCTTGGTCTAGAATAAAAGAAGAATGATCAATTTTTCTTATCTAGATATTCTAATTTAGATCATGCGGTAATATTGATGATAGGAAATTCACTTATGAATTTGTATTATTTTTGGGATCTAGACCGATATTGTGGGGAATCAAGAAACAAATCTTTGGTTCTCTCTCTTTTACAGAGGTCGTATATCATACTGCAGTGGAGTTTTCTACGAAGTGATATGGCTACGTTGCATACTTGAGGGACTTGGACTATCATAGGAGAAATCCACCACCTTGAATGTTGACAATGAGGGTGTTCTCAAACTTGTTCACAATCCATTGTTTCATGAGAGAACCAAACATATTGAGGTACAGGTTCACTTCATACGCGATCATGTGTTGAAACACAATATACAACTTCATTTTTTCCCAACAGTTGAACAATGAGAAGATATCTTCGCAAAGTCACTTGCATGTGACAAGTTTGAGTTTTTTAGAGAGTTCCTCTCCACATCCCTTGAGGCAATGCAAAATTAATGGTGGGAATGTTAGGTAAAACATATTTTACTGTAGTAATTATGCATTGCAATTACCATTTTACTATTTACTATGGTAGATTAGTTACTATGGGTAAATAGGTTGTTTATTAGCATTTTTATTTGGTTATATTGTTATAACCTTATTATTTTTATTATTTAATATTTATGCGAGTCTATTGTAGAATCACTTAGGTTAATATGTAGTTTTCTTAAACTATATTTGTTTGTATTATGGATGTCCAATATCAATTAATATTACAGCCCTCTCAATCTAGATGTAATCTAATCATTTTGATATTAATAAAATATCCACAAACTGCCTCCCTATTTCCATTCCTCAGCACAAACATTAGATGGATAACCATAAATCTCTATGCTCCTAACTCTGAACCGTTAAGAGAACAAGTTTGGAAAGACATCCTGGCTATGGTTCAAACCTAGGGTGTTATACCCCGGTTTATTGCGGGAGATTTTAATACCCCCATGTTCAATGATGAAAAGTAGGGTGGTATTCCTGTGAGCATGAGAAACATGGAGGCTCTCCAAAACTTTGTCAATTCTGGCCTTCTCATTGATTTGGATTTGCATGGAAATACATTTACTTGGTCAAACAAAAGTTTGGGAAAAAATCATATTCAAATAAAACTCAACAGAATGATGGGTTATTTGGATTGGATTTATCATTTTAAAGAGGTGTCACTTCTAGCCCTCCTAAAAGTCTCCTCGAATCACTTGCCACTTCTTCTCAATGTGGCCAAAAATTGGAAGACTCTTCTCTCCACCCTTTCGCTTTGAGTTGGATTGGTTGCAAAATCATGATCTTCATGATTTAATACCCAAGTGGTGGAATTTGGAGGTTGAAGGTTCAACCATGTTCTGCTTTGCCAAGAAACTTTATGAGGTTAAAAGGCAACTTAAGAGATGGAAGGTTGCATTTTTTAGCAACATCAAGGAAAGAAAAACAACCTCATTCAGGGTCTTGTTGACATGGCCAAGGAGATTGAATTCAAGGTTAGGCTTGTGGATTTACACTCCATGGAACAAACTTCCTTGGCTGATCTCCATAACACTCTCAAGGAGGAAGAAATCACTTGGAGACAAATATTTAGAGCCCTTTGGCTCAAAGATAGAGATAGGAACATAAGATTCTTCCACTTAGCTGCTCAAAAACATAAAACTTGAAATAGGATCACTGAGCTAGTCCAAAAAATGGGGTGGTCATCACAAAAGAAAAATATATCATTGAGGAAGTCACATCCTTCTACCGCTCATTGTTGGACTTCATGGAAGATGGCTCCCTGGAAAAAATGGAAGAACTGTTGACTTTTATTTCGAAGGTAGTCACTGTTAATATTAACAGCTCCCTCATCCATCCTTTTGAGATGGATGAGATGACCAAAGTTATTTTCGATATGAATGGAGAAAAATATCTTGGTCCTAATGGTTTTCCTGCTACATTTTTTCCAACAATTATGAGATATCATTAAGCAGGACCCCTTTTCTATCTATCAGAGAATTCCAAAACAAGGATGCCCTTCTTAAAGAATGTAACTCCACCTTCATCACTCTCACCCCAAAGTCTACGTAAGGTAAAATCATGCATGAATTCAAACCAATAAGTATTTGTAACACCTCCTACAAAATCATCAATAAAATGATGGTCACTAGGCTTCAAAATTTCATCTATAGGTTGATCTCAGACCAATAGTATGGCTTCATCAAAGGTCGGCTGATTCAAGGTGGCATCATTACTTTACATGAAGCTATCCACTAGGCCCACATCACAAACTCAGTTGACTTTGTGATCAAACTTGATATGTAGAAATCTTTTGATAAGGTCAGTTGGGTGTTTCTCATAAAATTTCTCAAAAAATTTGGCTTGAAAGAGAATTGGATAAGGTGGGTTCAGTGTTGCATTTGCACCCCTCACTTCTACATTCTTGTCAATGGTCTTCTAGAATGTTACTTTCTGAGCAAGTGTTACCTTCACTGGGGTGACCCCTTCTTGCCTTTCTTATTCATTCTTATGAAAAACTCCCTCAGTAGATCATTTTGTGTGGCTATGTCTTCCTCATCTATTTCAAGACTCTCCATCACCGCTAGACTTCCAGCCTTTAATCACAATCAATTTGTGGATGGAATGATCCTCCTTGGAGCTGATTCAACTGTTGAAGCTAGAAATACGGTGCACATACTTAACTCATATCAAGAAGGCTCTGGTCAAAAGGTTAATTTAGCTAAGTGTTGCATTTCCTTCCTCAACACCCTTCCTAGGAGTCAGAGAAAGATTACAGACATATTTGAATGCAGAATTTGTTATCTATCGTCCTCCTATCTGGGAATTCATATCTTCAAAGGTAAATAGGTTAAAGGGCTCTAGAACTATGTGTTGGACATATTTCAAAGGAAACTCATTGGTTGGAAGGGTGCAATCCTCAACCAAGCTGGAAAAATCCAACTTGTCAAGCCCACCCTTCAAATTATGCCTATATATTCTCTCTCTCTCTTGAAAATCCCCTTAGCGGCGTCTTCCAAAATCGAACAAATATAAAAAAAATTCCTATGGTTGGGAGTGGAAGAGAAGAAAAGAACCCATCTTGTTTCTTAGGATTCAGTTTTGAAGCCAAAAATACTGGGAAGACTTGGTCTGAGAAGAATTGGTGATATGAAAAAATATCTTCTTGCTAAATTAGAATGGGCCTTGGCCACATGATCTAGTGATCCATGAGCCATGATCTTAAGGGATATGTACTTGAGACTCAGCTCTAATTTACTATTTGATAGCTAGCTCCCTTATGGATCGACCATTTGGAATTCTATCATCAGCTGTAGAGATCTCACTTGTAAAGGAGTCAAATGGTGTCTTGGATAGGGTTTTAAAATTGAATTTTGGAATGATTGATGGATCTCGAACCAACCACTCTCAAAATACCTTGCCTCGCTCCCTATCATGCCTCATCTAATTTTCCTAGTGGGCACTTCGGTCGCAAACTACATCGACAAGTCTTCCATCCCTCTCAAATGACAATTTTCTAAGTGGTAAGGATGTGAAAAAAATCAAACATATTGGTCTAAGTGGTTAGTTGATGCCCTAGAGAAATTGGCGGTTGTCTAAGTGGTTAGTTGATGCCCTGGAAAAAATCCTCTCTACCATACATATTGGTCTATTCCCTTCTGTTGATTAGGTTATTTGGCCATGGACCTCCTCCGGCTCCTTCTTTGTTAGTTCATCTTAGAACTCCCTTTTCTTCATCTCAAACAAATTTCCTCTCAAGAACTTTTGACTTGCTCATGCCATACCCAAGATTGGTATGTTCGCTTGGCTCATTTTAAACGATGCTACACTTACTGGAGATAATTTGTAATGAAGAGGTTTCTCTCTCCATTATCCGTGTAACATATGCTTAAAAAATGTTTAAGATTCCTATCATCTTTTTGTTTAGTTCCCATTCTCTTCCAGTATATGGTACTATATTATCAATTGTTTTGAAATTTCATGGACTTTTCCAGGTTCTATAAAGGATGCTTTTGAACAATGGTCATCTCCCTTCCATAACTCAGGCCTATCTTTGGCTTGGAAAGCTATTCTCCCCCATGTGGTCTGGGGCCTATGGAAGGAAAAAAACAAGTGCATCTTCTAGGACTCTTCTCGTGAAGAGATCTCTGTATCCAACTCTATCATCATCTCCTTTCAAGAAAACCTTAACTCCTCTCAACGGAAACTTGGCAGCTCCAAGATTGATCTCCTTGCTAGCGTAAACGGGTGAAAATATCTCTCTTTGATCCCTGTTGAATGTCAATATGATGCTGCCAGAGCCATGACACACTAGAAAACTCCACCTAATAGGTGGTGAAAATTGAATGTGGATAGTGCCTCAAGAGAGAATCCCATCCCTTCGGGTTATGGGGGTGCTCTGAGGGATCACCAAGGTAATATTTTAGTGGCTTTTGTTGTACCTCTAGGTTTCGGTGTGCTCATGTATAATTAACTAAGCTGTAAATTAAAACTAATATCTACATAGCTTCAAAAGTAAATGATAATAAATAATGAACCATCAAGATAAGAGCTTAAAGGAAATGCTTCTTCAATGCATAAATGAAACTACATGCTAAGTTATTTCCTACTCTCTATGATTGCTAACTTAAACTTTGAACCTATGAAAAACATAAGCAATCAAAGTGAATTGTTACTTGATCTCAAGGATTGAGAATGGAATCTCACCAAGAATGGCTATAAGGCCATTTTAGATCTTCCCATGTTACTCAATTTTGAGAGAAAGGATGCAAGATGAAGAAGTTATTTCCAACAATGGAGAATGGCTCAAGATCAAAATGCTTATAGTTTTCACTATTCAAAGCATGGTGCAAGAATAAAGGTAAGAAGGAGAGTTCTTTATATAGCTTGCATGAAGAGGCAAGGCTAGTAAATTGATGAATGTGGGATAAAGGTAAAACAAGATTAGGAATGGATAAGGTTGCTTTATAAAAGGTAATATTGATTTAGAAGAGTTTAATTTGTCATTAGTAAGTCATGGGAGTTGGGGGATTTTTAATTAATCAAAGGTGATTAATTAATAGGTAGATGTAAGCTTATAGAAGCTAATTAAAGGGAAATTAGTATGATTTGCGGGATGTAAGAGAGGAATTTAATACAATAAATGGTAATTTATTGATTTAGAGTTGTGAGTGTAATTAATTAACCCAAGTAGAATCAAATATTCATTAACGAAAGGTTGTTAACTAAAAAATATGAAGAGGAATGTTAGCTAATTAGCAGAAAAGCGCTAATTATTATGTCAGTGACGGAAAAGATGATAGTTAGTGCAGTATTAACATTAAAACCTATGTAAGTGGATGTTAAGTGTCTACATTTTCCCCTCTTTGGGGTGGTGTAAGTGACGCCACTTGAAAGATAGTAGACAAGTACAAACAAATAATTTTTTTGAAGAGATAGAAGAAAAATTAATAGAATGAAGAATGCCCCATCGAGTGTCGATGGGGTGATAAAAGAGGGTGATCGATGATTGAAAAGATGAAAGAACATAATAGAAGAAGTAGAAGAATTGATCCATATTGCCCCAAGTAGCTTTCAAAGAAAAGTGTTGAAAGAAGGAGAGTGATATGGAAGAAAAATGAAGATGAAAAGAGATGGATATAGTTATCATCTTGTTGATGTAAAAAATAACTTTATTTCATCATTTTGCTTATGATCGACGTCATCAGTCCATATTTAAAAGAATGAACAAAAGTGTAGTATGACATGAAAAGCCATATACAAACAAATGTCCATAGCTAAAAACACCAACTCCATGCAACATACAAAATGCAATGCAATACGAGAAAGTAAAAGATGCCTAACTCCCTGCAACATACATAATGTAATGCACTACGAGAAAGTAAACAAACTAACCTAACAGAGAAACATAATTCAATGTTTTTGTTATCGAGGTCTTACCTATGAAACCCTTCCGTTGCCCTCCATTCTGCAACCCAATCATAGTTGCCTATCTCACCAAACAACCCACCACCCAACCACTTCCGTCTCTGCTTACCACAAGGCTGCCTGCAGTCAGTTTCTCTTGAAGATGAAATTATCGCCTTTGCGTACCAAAGATCCTGACCCTGATCCTCTTTCAATTCAGCGTACGTTAGGGGACATTCGGCGTACGTCGTGTTAGGATTGACGAGGGTGCCTGCCTAAAACATCATCTCTTCAAAAGCCTTTTCCAGCAAATGAAATCCCTTCCAGTTGCATGTGTGCCAACCCCATCAGTTGCGATCATTCAATGATGCTATACCTTACCTTAGCACCGTGCATCCTCAACATTAGAGAGGTAGGATACAACACCGTTACTCCTTCCGCACCCCTCACGTCGTTTGGCCTGTTTCACTCACATCCACCCGATTCCCCTATAGGTCTAAACCCCCTCGACCGTTTCAGGACGGAATATTCATCACTTCTCTTCCCCAAGAACTACTAATCACGTTCCGTCTTTAGTTCATTTCTATCAATCCCCTGCTTCCATTACCACACCATTTTCTTTCTTCCCTCGGTCCCCACTTCAGTCCCTTCCAATCCTGTTCAACTCCCATACTTTACCCAGAACTCTTCGATGTCCTTGAGGGAGGAGTTCCCCCCCCCCCCCCCCCCCCCCCCAAAATATAATAATGGCATGGGTAGTCCTTGGATCGCTATGGGATTCATTCCCTCAACATTACACCCTATAGATGCTTAAAATTTGAGTACGAGGGGAAGGCCTACACCGGAAAATCTGATCCTCCCCCCATTAAAACTGAATATGTTATACCGCCCTAACGATGTGCTTATACCAATCAGAGACACCCCATACATTCAACCCAAACCATCCCTTCAAATGTACCTCAACACATCCACCTCAAACCGACAACTACGACTTCAACTGATGATACAGACGTAGCAAAAAAAAAAAACCAACTTCCCTTCCGCCACAGCTAACATCCCAACCTCCGACCCATAGTAGTATGTTTTTCAATGCCTTACGTGGGGGAGTACCAAACCTTATAACGTTAGTCTTTCCCTACCCCGCCAGGAGTAAGGACAATTACATGCACATCCCACCTACGACGCTGCGTGTGGGAGGTAATCTCTTACGCCCGACACCCCATTGCCGCACAACCTACGTATGGGGGTGTGCGCATCCTCCATTTACCCCTGAACCTCCTCTTGGATGTGGTTCCTTCCATCCGATTTTCAATACCTGACAAAGATCGCTTTGCCCTCACCTTCTTAACTCGTTGCTTGGGAAGGCTTTGGTTCTGCGTCTTTATTGAACAAGGCCGAATACACTCATCCCCATACACATAGCAACATAATGATCGATAGTGGTCATCGGATTTACCAGAACACTTACATCGACGGAACAGACACCTCGTGTAGTTGTCTTCTAGAAGATGATGACGTTACCCCTACCAAACCATCATCACCCTTTTGGACCTTCGTCTACCGCACAGAGTCGATAGATCATGAATCTATCCCTCCTAAATTTTTTTTCATAAATGCCTTATCTTCCGAGGTCCCCTCACTATCAACGAGATAATGAGCACCCTCTTAGAGTCGACCTTCTATATCCAGACATGATGAAGAGGACTCCCATTCAATACGTTGCTGAGTGCCCAGAATGATGGATCCATCCTCACTTACCTTAGGCACGGATAGACTCTTATATTCAATGAGCCTTACCATCTGAAACCCAAACCATGTTGAACACGTATACTATAGAAATCACACATCCACACGGCAGGAGGATCCTCACTGTGAAGATCAGACGAATCCCTTAAAGCCATCAGACAAGTCACTTTACTACTTCCTACGTGCTCGCACCAAGCTTTCGCTTGAGTCCTACGCTGACATGCCAAGAATTGATCCTGACATTGCTGTCCATAACATACACTGAAAACCGATTCAAGCCAATTAAACAGAATTGAAGAACAATGCATCCACGCCATTGCCCTCTTGGTCACAGAGCGGAGATCCAACGACTCCTTTCTGTTCCTCATTCTGCTATTGACTATCCCTCAATGGATTTTGCTAACATCGTACCTGTCACTAAAGCGACGGGGAGGACTTCAGAATGACGGATTTTGCGTATCTTAACATCGCTTGCGCCTAAGGATGACTTCCCCTACCAAGCATTGGGATCAACTTGTTGAATCTCACTGCGGGTACATGAAAGCCCTTTCTCTCATGGATGGCTTTTCAGGATACAACAACATTTTTAGTGCGCCCTGCCGATCAACACAAAAACTGCCTTGCATAAACTCTTGGGCAACCTTTGTTACCGGTGTAAGCATTCGGGCCTTAAGAATGCTGGTGCCACCTATCAGCGGGCTAGACCGACATTTTCATGACATTATGCACCACACTCCTTGAAGATTACGTCGACGATCTTCTTGGCAAGTCTAAACATCGAGTGAACATCTCGATGTTTAACCATTATCTTTGATCGCCTGTTACAATATTCTGTCCGCCTTCAACCAAAGAAATGTGTCTTGGTGTCCTTTCGGGAAAACCTTCTTGGCTTTATCGTCTCTTGCGTGGCATTGAGGTCGACCCATCTAAATTCAAGCTATTCTAGAAATGCCCCACCTACTAATCTCAAGCAATTGCGTAGTTTACAAGGTAAGCTTCAATCTATCCACGTTTCATCTCCCAACTCTCGGATCGATGTCCACCTTTCCATCACCTCCTTAGAAGGACATTGATTTTCAATGGAGCAAGAGTGCCACCAAGCCTTGAAGCTCTCAAAACTTATCTCTTGCAGCCACCCGTGCTTATCCCACCTCAAGACGACCGCCCTTTCTACCTTTACCTTTCCGCCACTGACCACGCTGTAGGGGCCATGCTGCACATCGTGACTCTGAAAATAGAGAACAAGCCGTTTATTATATAAGTCGTACTTTGGTGGACTATGAGACTAGGTATAACAATGTAGAAAGGTTGTGCCTAGCCCTATCATTCGTGGCTACCAAACTCCGACACTACCTTCTGAATCACAAAACTTTCGTCATCACCAACACGGACCCCATCCATTACATGTATGCCAAACCTCATCTAAACCAACGCATCGCCCGATGGCTCATGCTCCTCGCCGACCTCGACCTCGAGTTCGTCCACCAGAAATCAATCAAAGGACAAACCATCGCAGACCAACTTGTGGAAGCCCCTTTACCCTGGGGAACAATTTACCAATTTACATTCCCCGACGAACTCATCGCCACTCTTTCACTCGGGGAAGAGTCGTATCAAATGACCCTCTTCTTCGATGGATCTAAATGCCAACGCGGTGGAGGAGCCGGCGTTGTTCTCATCCCTCTTGACGTTGAACCTATGCCTCTTTCATTCCGGCTTGATTTCCCCTGCACCAATAATACAGCGGAATACAAGGCCATTGTTCTGGGTCTCCAAGTTGCGATACACTTAGGTATCAAATCTATCAATATTTTTGGCGACTCTCAATTGGTAGTCAATCAAGTTATGGGCATCTACCAATGTAAAAATAAGGAATTTCAAAAGTACAAATACTACGTGGACTCACTTTTAGCCTTATTTACTCACTATTCTATCCAAACCATTCCCTGCTCCACTAACAAATTTGCGGATACTATGGCTTGCTTAGCCTCGCAAATTCCAGCTTCATCAACTGACTCTGAATTATTCGTCGTGGTCCAACAACTTTTTGCCCCATCCTACTCAACCCCGGTAGTTTGTATGATAAATACTGTGTCTGCTAATTCACAAGATACTTGGTATCACCAATTTCACGACTACCTTACAACCTCTGTTCTCCCATCTGACCTTACTAGTACTGGTAAACGCACTTTTCTTAAACGTGTTTCTCGTTATGTAGTTATGGGGGGACTCCTTTATAAATGTGGCTTTGATGGCATCCTCCTTCGATGTCTCACTGGCGCGGAGGTCACCCATACCATCCAACAAGTACATGACGGTATTTGTGGCGGGCATTTTAGTGGCCTTGCCGTGGCCAAAAGAATCCTTCGCCTTGGTTATTATTGGCCTACTCTCAATAACGACTGCTACGAATATGTTAAGCGTTGTGTTATGTGTCAACAACATGCTAACCTTCAACATACTCCTAGCCATCCGCTGCAGGTCGCACAAGATCTTTGGCCTTTCTCACAATGGGGTTTAGACCTTATTGGTGAGATTCATCCATCCTCTTCGCAACGTCACCGATGGATTATCACAGCAACCGAATATTACACAAAATGGGTGGAGGCTATTCCACTCATTTCAACTAAAAAGAAAAAATTGTAGAGTTCATTAACCACCACAATTATTTGTCGTTTTGGTGTTCCTCATCACCTGATAACAGATAATGGAAAATCTTTCAAAAACAAGTTGTTGCAAGACCTTTGCGACAACTTTAGCATCAAACTTAGCTTCTCATCACCCTACTATCCACAAGCAAATGGACAAGCCAAATCCTCTAATAAAACACTAACCAAAATCCTCATGAAAGTTGTCAATGAATCTGGCAGAAATTGGCATGATCACATCCCCTTTGCCCTTTGGGCTTATCGTACTAGTATTTGTACCTCCACTAATGCCACACTTTTTTCTTTGGTATACGGTACCGAGGCTGTTTTGCCTCTCGAAATACAAATACCCTCCCTTAGAATATCCCTTCAGGATATTCTCACCAACGATGATTTCCGCCAAGAGTGGTTAGCCCAATTGGAGCTTCTTGACGAACGTCGTCTTACAGCTCTTGATCACCTTCAAATCTATCAAAAACGTATCAAACGTGCTTATGATAAGCGACTTCATGAGCGTACCTTTAAGGTTGGTGATCTTGTCCTCAAAGAGAATCAACATGGTCACCAAACTAGAAAAGAGCAAACGTGGAAAATTTGCTCCCAATTGGTTGGGCCTTATATAATCACTCACACCTATGAATCAGGCACTTATCATTTAGCTTCGCTTAATGGTAAACCTGAGCCTGAACCCCTTAATGCCTTGCATCTTCGACCATTCTACTATTGAATTTAGTGTTATATCACTTCTTATCTACCTGCCGCTCGTCCCTTGAGCTCATTTACCGCTACATGCACTTCGTTTCCTACACCTCATAATGAAAAATCAAGCTCACATAGTTTGTTTCTCACCCTCACCTAAACGATGCCTTCCCCTTTTTAGTCTAGTCCGTGACTTCAAAGTATTAAAATAAGCCGTATTCTTATGGGATTTTCTTGAGTCAAACTTCCTACCAAACTAGATGCTTCACGCCAAAAGAACATCTAGTCATCTAAATTAAATATAGACTACTCCCTCGAAGGACAACTATGTGTCGAACTATTGCTGCTATTATCAATAGACTGCTCCCCCGAAGGACAGCTATGCATTAAAATCATATCTGCTACTATAAATAGACTGCTCCCTCGAAGGACAGCTATACACAGTCAGCCTTTATCAGAAGCTTCTCGCATTGATCAGCTTCGTGAAGACCTCAAGAATAGTACAATCAATATCCCTTGTAGACTTCCCGCATCGATCAGTCTACATTCAGTCAAATAAAAGCCTCATTCAAAAAGAACTTTTTGGGTCATGGACTTGTCTATTTAGGGTAGGTTCTCTTTCGTCAGAACACTCACTTTGTAACAAGTTCTCTGTACCTCAGCTATATCATCCACCTCACCTCACCATTTGTTTCAACTCAAGGGACGTAACGTACACCCGATATATTGTGATCATACAACTCTTTTCACCTATTGACTTCTCGTCTATGCATGGTACCTAGGGCTTCAAGCTCGTTCTACGTTGTGTGGTTTGTTTAGCTCTTTTCACCTACGGAGCACTCTTTCCGCTTTGCCTCAGCTCTAGGATTGTGTGTTGATCTTAATCAGGACATGGTTCCCTTCTACTTGGGTAGGCTCACTTTCGCTTCCCTTATACCTTTTACAACATCACCAATTCATTACCGACACCAACAACCTTACCTTACCAACATTAATATCAATATTCTTACCAACCAACCAATTGCCTAAACCGTACCAAATTGCCTGAATTCGCCTCTCCCTGATCCTAAGGGAGAACTACATCGGTCTGAGGCCCCTCCTTGCTTTGTGCAATGGGCTATGTAGGCAGCACTTCGGAGACATGGGGTCTCCCAAGGTTAGCTCGACCATCCCCTACCATAACCTATCATGTGTGGTAAATATAAATATTTTTGTGTATTTCTATTTAATCACATTCCTCTTTATCCTTTTTTCAAAAACCGAAAATCAAAACAAAAACATTCTTATTATTATAACTCAAATCAACATACATATCTCGTTTTATTTAGATGTTAAACAAATACATCTTCTCTATCATCGACACGTAGGTCGGTACTCTTATTTATTCTTATACCTTGCTAACATTTATTTAGACCCTCACGCCTCATCCCGAACTAGGTGATGATCGTGATCGTCGACTCCTCTCGCCAGGCCTCTCTGTCCTCAAAGGTACCACGGCTATTGGTACCCGCCCACTGATCTGCCAATCTCTCCTGTAACATATGAATACGCCCTCTCGCATGGAGGACTCCCAGCCTCTAGTCTCTCCGCCCGTGACTCCGCAACCACTAACAATCCTCTTGTCTCATTCACCTGCGTTTGGAGCTGCTGAACCAAACACTACAGACGATACCTCTCTGTTGTAATCACCGCTATGTCAGGACGATCATGTACACCTCGCAGTTCTGCTACCCACCATAATCTATAGGCCTCTATCGTTCCTACATCCATTACCCTGCGATCGGTTGCTACCTCTTCAGGCCCTTCTGGGGGTGTTGGCTGGGGAGGTGAGAATACTGCCTCTGCATCGATCCTCATATAGGGTCTATAAGCCTGGGGTATATCCTGCACAAATCCAAATTGTCGCCCGCACGCAATCTAGAGGAATCCTCTCATACTCACCTGGCCTGTGCCCTGCGATCCACCTCAATCGCTCTACACCCCTCAACTCCTCAGCTATGTTCTCTGTTACCATATAATTCCCGTAAGGCCTCCAACAGATATCCGCAATCATCACCCTCTCCCATACCTGCCTGTAATACTCAAAGTCATCCATCACAGCCTGGGATCTTGCCTCTTGTTCTATTTGGACCCATCGTCTGAATCCCAACCTTTGTACTCCGGTCTCTCCTGACTGGATGGGTCGGCCTATTGGTCACACACAAACAATGTGCTCATAGGGCCCCAACAGTGTAATAAGTATGAACAATCTAGCGTCGTCCTGTGATTTCGCCTACAAGCCCATAAACCCCTGTATAGGCTCCGACCAAATATGCAGGTGCCCAATGTAAAAGTCACGTCCCTTTCTATCATCTCCCAGATAACACACATCAATGCCTTTGGAAATCTTCCCCCTTCTGCCCTCGGTAATGCATAATACCCTACCGCTATCATTAATATTTACTGCTAACCTTGTCTCCTCCTGCATACATTATCCCATACGGGCCCTCGCTGTGTTAAATCTCGTGCGTATGGACTACTGTTGTTACGCTCCCCGTGCCGCGCTAAGTAATGCCTGATGGCTGGTTTTCCTGTAATTGGGAGTCTCAAAATACGGAACACCTCCAATGTTAACTGTCATTTCCACTGTTGGCAGACAGAAGGTCATTTGTCTCAGGATTCCATCTCAATCAACGCCTAACATAGCATGGTTACGTGTGATTCGTGAATAATAGCGGATTCCACTTAACCGATTTATCAATGTCCCATTCAGCTGGCGTTACATCCGCTCGGGATTCGTGAGGCTGGTACATCTATCATTCATCCTCAACCCTGCCTCTGCCTGCAACCGCAAATATTCAATTCCTCAAATCCCCCCGGGTTTTTTCTTAAATTCTGGAAATTCCCAGCAACCGGTATCGTTTACAGCCCGGTACCGGTTGAGTAACGATACCGGTTATCCCTAACCGATATCGGTCCCTGTTACTTTCATACACCTTGCCTAAAACAACCACCTACGGTGCTCGTTTATTCTCTCTGTATACACAACATACCTGAAACCCTTGATTACCTACCACGTAACACTCACCCCATTTATAACCCTTGTTATCATCTTTTCTTTCTCATATCTACCCATTTGCCCCTTATTTAACCATGCAGTAGTCAAATCACAAACAAAACGTTACCATCTTGGGTTGCAGAACTTGAGGTGGCCCTTGTCTTCCCTCTTGTCCCTGCCTGCTGGACCTATTCCCATTTGGCCCGACCCAAGGCCTCAACCTACCCATTTGGCCCGACCCAAGGCCTCGCCCTACCCATTTGGCCCGACCCAAGGCCTCACCCTACCCATTTGGCCCGACCCAAGGCCTCAACCTACCCATTTGGCCCGACCCAAGGCCTCAACCTACCCATTTGGCCCGACCCAAGGCCTCAACCTACCTATTTGGCCCGACCCAAGGCCCTCAACCTACCCATTTTGGCCCGACCCAAGGCCTCACCCTACCCCATCCGACCCCACCCAAAGCCGCCACCCAACAACTTGGCCCGACCCAAGGCCTCACCCTAACCATCCGGCCCGACCCAAGGCTGTAACCTAACAACTTGGCCCGACCCACGGCCGTATCACTTCAATACCATACCCACAATCAACGTTTTATTTTATCCATCCATCCTGTACCTTTTGTTCAATCGAGCTCACCTGTTCGTGTTTTAGCATGATTAGGGTCCTTGACTTGATCTGTCGACCAACTTTTCCTAGACCTAGACCGTGACGTTTATCTCAACCAAACCAACCATTTGGTACTGCCGAACACGCCTAAACGTTCCTGTACCTTACCTGTTATATACCCTGGAGCTACTTCCTATGCCTTGGATACCAGGATTATATCACCCTTGTTTGGATAAACTATCGACCTTTGCCTATACATTGCTGGTTTGCTAGTCAAATCATGTACCCTAGTCGTACTATTACATTTCAACATGCGTCTGCTTCCTTGGACCTACCCCACCACCTTACCATCCCCTCTACAACATTCACCCTTTATCAACCCTATCCCTGATTTCCCGTTCACTCAATCTGTGCTAGATTTGAGGGGGATTACCTATATCCTTAACAGGAGAAACCACTTCATATTATTGTCCGCGCAGCTTTACAACACAAGCTACACGACAATAAGGGGCTAATGTAGACACCAAATTCGTGTCTTACGACCCCTTGTGACCCGCATCCCATTTCGCAACCTAACCTCATTACCTAAACCTTACACAATTATTTATTAATTACCTTGTAATTGATAAATCCCCATCACCTCACCTACCACCTCATTTTGCCACCTCATCATGACCTAGCCCTAATCCTAAACTAACCTAATTAAAACCTAAAACTTGGTCTATACCTACACCCATGACTAATGACCCCTTTCTCGCACCCAAAACCGACCTTCTAGTCACTTGACCAAGCCCGCAACTAATCTCTCGGGAGAAAAGCAGGGAAGGTGGGCTATTTTACTAAAAATAGCCTACTTTTTCCTTACCGATGCCGGTTCCTACTCGACCCGCCGTCGGTTACGTAACCGCCATCGGTTCCCTGTAAATGGCCTCCCCCAAACCAAAAACAAAGGATCGGAATTTCATTTTTGGATCAAGGTCGAAGGATTTTTGAATCAAGAGAGATCATTTGGGAGGCGATCAAGAGGGTCCAGATCTTCACTTGACCGAGCAGAGACAAGTGAAGAGACAAGGAGAGTAAGCCAAGGACTGCAACTGGATACCAGAGCCCTGTGATACTCAGCTGATTTGATCTGCTGTGTGCCAGACCATCCTACCTCAGTTCTGCCTTTGCCATCAGAGCTCTTGGACTTGCATCTCCGCGAATAATCAGTAAGTTACTTCTTGCATGTCCTCTTTAATAACATTTCTTCAACTTTTTATATCATATGTCCCCACAAATCCATTCTTGGATCCACTACCCAACGTTATCATTGCATCTAACTGTCATTCATCTACCTCTCATCACCCTATTTCCTAATATCACCTATATACAGCCCTACAAATAACACAACTACCAAATAACACCACCACCCCACAAAACAACTAACCTTCAGATCCTAGACTCTACCGATATCGGTCATCAGTAACCGCCATCGGTTATCAGTAACCGGCATCGGTTATACTGACTATAACCAATAACCAGCCTTTCCCCTACCCAGTTCAACAAAGCAATTTAATTAATATCTTATAGTCTTTTGTGTTAATTCATATTAGCAGGGGAACTGACCACCTTCGAAAGGAAGTTTTATATTTCCTGGGCCCAAGGCAGTTTCCTCATTTATTATCTAATTAAAATCTTGTGGTCTTGTGTTCTTATTTGCAGGTAGTCCTTCCAAGACAAAAAGGAGTTCTTCGCAGTCAGCCTGATCTTTCTCTACGGTACGCGCACACCATCTCGACATTCTACAGGTATTCCTCCTAGCCCCAACCCTTATCTGTTTCTAAAAGGAACGAAACATTCCGAGTGAAACAGTAAGATCCAAGAGTTTCATCATGTAGCGAAGAATGTGAATATGGAAGAATAAGAGGAGGATCAAGTTGCATAATCTGATGCTCTTCCTCCATTTCTTGATAAAAGGAATCAACCTTTTCCTCACAATACACGAACGCAATGAAGTCTAAAGAGAATCTTTACTCGTAATTTTTTAGAGGGATATATTCGTGTACCCCTATAAAGGCCATGATCGCTCCTTTATTCTAAAAGAAATCAATTGGTGTGGGTTGTTGATAGATCACATGGGTTTGATTGGATGAAAAAGTTCCAACTAGTGTGGAAGACTTAGAAGATGTTTAATGATGATTGATAGAAGAAGATGACTCAAGAGACAAAGTAGAATTAAGGTTAGATGTCTTGTGAGTAAAAGAAGATGTGGATTTAGAATTGGTTGCTATAGGTTTCCCTATAAGATGATGTCATGGAGGAAGAACAAGAGGATTTTGTATCCAAAATTTTGTATGTTGTGACGTAGGAGTCGACTAACATGATTGACTAGAAGGACTTTAATACTTCATGCTATATGTTGATGATTATTCAAGGAAAATGAGGATTTTTTGTCTTCGTAAGAAAAGTGAAGCTTTTGAGAACTTCAAAAAATTCAAAGTGGCTTTAGAGAATAAGATTGGTCTTTGTATCAGATCTCTTTGCTCAAATTGAAGGGGGGAACTCACCATTAATGAGTTCAAAGCCTACTTGAAAGATCATTGGATTCATCGAAAAATGCCTCCTCCACACACACCGCAACATAATGGTTTTGTTGAGAGAAGAAAATATACTATCATAGAGACGGTGTGTTACATGATTGATGATTCTAGACTAGTGAAGACATTTTGGGTAGAAGCAATGAAGAAAACAATATATTTTCTTAACAAAGTGCCCACATTTGCCCTTGATGGAGTAAATCCACATGAAGCATGGTCAAATCGAAAACCATCCGTTGCACACCTCAAAGTATTCAGGTGTAAATCCAACATGCACGCACCCAAGAAAAACATAAATAAGTCGGATATGAAATCTCAAAAACTAATCTTCATTGGCTACATTGTTGAGGCTCTTAGGTACATATTGATGGATCTGAAGACCAGAAAAATTTACACCAACAGAGATGTTGAGTTCTTTGAGAAGAAGGAAGTTGAGACTCCTCCAAGCTCACATGATGTAGATATTTCACCTGTTATGAAAATAGAATCTGATGTTCCCATTGATAATAATAGTGATGATGGGGATGATGGTGATGATCAGACATGACCAATACCCATAGGAATAATACAACATATGCCTAATTGGTATACAAATATGCTTCAAGATGCAAAATTGGATGCTCCACTGTATACATCCACCACTAGACCACAAAATTGCAGTAAAACACGAGAAGAGGTAAAATTTTCTTTTATGAGTATAGTTGTTGAATCTATTGAGCCCTTTAATGTTTAGGAAGCCCTATAGTGAAAAGCTTGGAAATATGCCATGGATGTTGAGTATCAGTTAGTGATGAAAAACAACACCTGACAGCTTTTCAATCTTCCACTAGGGAAGAAACCCATTAGTTGCATATGAATATTAAAAAAAAAGTACAAAATAGAAGCGACCATAAACAAGTATAAAGTGAGAATGGTAGCAAAGGGGTATGAAAAAAAGGAAGGCATATACTATGAGGATACATTTGCTCCCATAGCTAAGATAAAAATGATCAGGATGATCTTTGCTTTAGCTACTCAATTTGGTTGGAAATTCTATCAAATGGACGTGAAAAGTTTCTTTCTCAATAGAGATATACAAGAGGAAGTCTCCATGACTCAACTTGAGGGTTTTTTCATCCCTGGTGAAGAAACAAAGGTATGTAGACTCAAGAAATATTTGTATGTCCTTAAATAGGCACCCCGGGCTTGGTACATCAAAATTGATGAGCATCTCATTTAGTATGGATTCGTCAGAAATCAATATGATCCCAATCTCTACCTTAAGAGGCAAGGAGGAGAGATTGTGATAGTTGTTGTATATGTCAACGATCCAGTCATCACTGGTAGCACAGTGAAGATGATCGATGCAACATGTTATAGTGATCCATGAGCCATGATCTTAAGGGATATGTACTTGAGACTCGGCTCTAATTGACTATCTAATATCTAGCTCCCTTATGGATCAGCCATTTGGAATTCTATCATCAGCTGTAGAGATCTCACTTGTAAAGGAGTCAAATAGTGTCTTGGAGAGGATTTTAAAATTGAATTCTGGAATGACTGATGGATCTTGAACCAACCTCTCTCAAAAAACCTTGCCTCGCTCCCTATCATGCCTCATCTAATTTTCCTGGTGGGCACTTCGGTCGTAAACTACATCGACAAGTCTTCCTCCCCTCCCAAATGACAGTTTTATAAGTGGTAAGGATGTGACCAAAATCAAGCATATTGGTCTAAGTGGTTAGTTGATGCCCTGGAGCAACTGGTGGTTGTCTAAGTGGTTAGTTGATGCCCTGGAGAAAATTCTCTCTACCATACATATTGGTCTATTACCTTATGCTGATAAGGTTATTTGGCCATGGACCTCCTCTGCTCCTTCTCTGTTAGTTCATCTTACAACTCCCTTTTCTCTATCTCGAACAAATTTCCTCTATCTCGAACAAATTTCCTCTCAAGAAATTTTGACTTGCTCATGTCATACCCAAGATTGGTATGTTCACTTGGCTCGTTTAAAAGTATGTTGCAATTACTAGAGATAATCTGTAATGAAGAGGTTTCTCTCTCCATAATCAGTGCAACTTATGCTTTAAAATGTTGAAGATTCCTATCATCTTTTTGTTTAGTGCCCATTCTCTTCCAGTATATGGTACTATATTATCAATTTTTTTGAAATTTCATGAACTTCTTCAGGTTCTATAAAGGACACTTTTGAACAATGGTCATCTCCCTTCCATAACTCAGGCCTATCTTTGGCTTGGAAAGCTATTCACCCCCATGTGGTCTGGGGCCTATGGAAGTAAAAAAACAAGTTCATCTTCCAGGACCCTTCTCGTAAAGAGATCTTTGTATCCAACTCTATCATCATCTCCTTTCAAGAAAACCTTAACTCCTCTCAACGGAAACTTGGAAGCTCCAAGATTGATCTCCTTGCTAGCGTAAATGGGTGAAAATATCTCTCTTTGATCCCTGTTGAATGTCAATATGATGTTGTCAAAGCCATGACACACTAGAAAACTCCTCCTGACAAGTGGTGAAAATTGAATGTGGACGATGCCTTAAGAGAGAATCCCATCCCTGCGGGTTATGGGGGTGCTCTGAGAGATCACCAAGGTAATATTTTAGTGGCTTTTGCTATACCTCTAGCTTTCAGTGTGCTCATGTATAATTAACTAAGCTATAAATTAAAACTAATATCTACATAGCTTCAAAAGTAAATGATGATTAAACAATGAACCATCAAGATAAGAGCTTAAAGGAAATGCTTCTTCAATGCATAAATAAAACTACATGCTAAGTTATTTCCTACTCTCTATGATTGTTAACTTAAACTATGAACCTATGAAGAACATAAGCAATCAAAGTGGATTGTTACTTGATCTCAAGGATTGAGAATGGAATCTCACCAAGAATGGCTACAAGGCCATTTAAGATCTTCCTGTATTACTCAATTTTGAGTGAAAGGATGCAAGATGAAGAATTTATTTCCAACAATGGAGAATGGCTCAAGATCAAAATGCTTATAGTTTTCACTATTCAAAGCATGGTGCAAGAATAAAGGTAAGAAGGAGGGTTCTTTATATAGCTTGCCTGAAGAGGCAAGGCTAGTAAATTGATGAATGTGGGATAAAGGTAAAACAAGATTAGGAATGGATAAGGTTGTTTTATAAAAGGTAATATTGATTTAGAAGAGTTTAATTTGTCATTAGTAAGTCATGGGAGTTGGGGGATGTTTTAATTAATCAAAGGTGATTAATTAATAGGTAGAGGTAAGCTTATAGAAGCTAATTAAAGGGAAATTAGTATGATTTGCGGGATGTAAGAGAGGAATTTAATACAATAAATGGTAATTTATTGATTCTTTATATAGCTTGCCTGAAGAGGCAAGGCTAGTAAATTGATGAATGCGGGATAAAGGTAAAACAAGATTAGGAATGGATAAGGTTGCTTTATAAAAGGTAATATTGATTTAGAAGAGTTTAATTTGTCATTAGTAAGTCATGGGAGTTGGGGGAGGTTTTAATTAATCAAAGGTGATTAATTAATAGGTAGAGGTAAGCTTATAGAAGCTAATTAAAGGGAAATTAGCATGATTTGCAGGATGTAAGAGAGGAATTTAATACAATAAATGGTAATTTATTGATTTAGAGTTACGAGCGTAATTACTTAATAATAACTAATTAACCCAAGTAGAAGCAAATATTAATTAACGAAAGGTCGTTAATCAACATCCTTAATGATAGGAAGGATAATTAATTAACGAAAGGTTGTTAACTAACGAATATGAAGAGGAATGTTACCTATTAGTAGAAAAGCGCTAATTGTTATGTCAGTGGTGGAAAAGATGATATTCTACACACCTGTTGCTTTAGATATCATCTTCATCATACCTATTCGTTGTCAACCTGATATATAGTTATCACTTTTGTCATTAGATCTATAAATTTTCTTACATCCTTTTTGTTCTCATCAGGTCTAGGTCCTCTACATCATCTCAGCATCATCATCACTCTCAAATCAACTTTAGACCACTCCTTTAGATATGCCCTTTCTACATTTATTTTTGGGCTTTTTCTATCCCAGTCACCCTCAACTGTGCCTAGCAGTCTCAAGTCGACCCAATCAGGTTTGGTTAAATTTTCCTTGTTTACTGTTATCAAATATGCATTTTATCTTATCTAGTTCATTTCAGATCTTTTATTTCAGTTTAGCTTTTGTTGCATCTTATTGTTTATTCATTATTATTTTTATTTATATTTTATCAAATTGGGTTGACATCCATCCTAGGAAGTTTTCACTTCTCAGGACCGGAATTGTCGGGAAACCCACCATCCTATCTACTAATCCATTTTTATGTTGAGTTTATATTTGTTGTAAGTTACCAAGCTCACTGCGAGGAGGATCATTTTTTGCGCCCGTATCCATCATCATCTCATCTATAGGTAGCCTTAAAATCTCTCATTATTAGATTTTTTTATTTTATTTGTTACCATTTCACTAATCTGAAACAAGAGTGATAAAATTTGATCAACATTATGGCACGCCCGGTGGCACTCACCCTTCTTTGTTGAGTTATTTCATTCTTTTCATTTCATAGTCTATTGCTTTCTTACTAACCTCATAAATGGGATATTTGTTTTCTTGCATGCATGGTGGATTGATTTCTAGGATCAACAACACAATTGTTTTTTAAAAAAAGAAAAATAATATTATCTAGGTATTATTCATTTTTTCCTATTTTCTCCTTTTGCATCTCTCTCCCTTTTTTGTCTGATTGATTTCATCAAATCTCACATTTTTATTTTGGACTTAAAAATAACCTCTTCATACTTGCTTGACAACATAGTCTAATTAAGAGGATAATTCTTTGCATTCACTTCTTCCACACACATCAATTTACACATCCTAAACATCTTCTTCCAGGTAGAACTATTGGGATTTCATCACCCAATAGGAAATTCGTTGTGGTGTTTTGCTTGTGTTATAATTTTTTTGACTATCAGTATATTGGCTAAGCATCTGACACCCTTATTGCTACAATGCGTGAAGTGCAAAGGGTAGGCCCCAATATCAGGTCCCGATACCATTAGTCATCACAAATTTGAGCCCAATGTACCTTCGGGTTTATCAAGGATGCCATCCAAAACCACTTGAAACCATCCTTAGTTTGGCCATTTCCTAGGTTCCCTTTGAGCCCATTTCTCTATTTCTTCACATCTTCTAATAAACAAGATAATTAACACTTTTTTGTGTGACTTGTTTGAAATATTAAAAAACCAACATAGCTTCTTGTTTGTTGTTTCATTCCCGTTGTCAACCATTCCCAAGAAAAAATGGAAAAAGCAATAGCATCCAACAACATTCACGTTTCTAACATGGCTTCTCAACAAACTTCAGCCCTTTTCCATTATCTCTTCCACCCTCTTGGTTACTTCTTCTTCGGTTACACAACCTATGGTTTTTGTTCCTCCTCTCCATGAGTCTTAAACTATCCAAACCAACCCCCATGTCTAGACTAACCCCTTCTTTTCCATTCCTTATATAATGGCTACACCCTAATCTGCCACTTTCTTAGAGACCTTTGAGCCTCCCCTTATCCCTCGCGGATCCTTGGAGTTCTGGGAACTCCTAGATGCTAACCATGTTTCTCTTCATGACTACCTTTTTTATAAATCCACCAACCTTCCCATTAACAGACCCCTCTTCAACAAATTTATGCTTATCACTCTCACCCTGAATCCACTCAAGTCCTTACCTCTCAACTTGTTGTGTTCTTCCCAAGAGCCATGAACGATATTTCCATGGCACAACATGAGCTTTGCTCCCACCAATTTTCCTATATAATCCCCTAAACTCACCGATCCACTCAACTGGTGGTTCCCATTCCTCACAATCTTCCTCGTATCAACACCACATCCCCTTCTTCCATCCCCATCACTTCCTCATCCAATTTCATCATTAGCACCCCTTACCCGAAGCTTTGCAAGAGTCCCATTTAATCCCTCCACCACTTGAACAACATGATCAAACTTTGTTCCCTATCTCTACATCTCATGTCCACGCAAATGTTATCACCTCACAACCTCATCCTTCGGAGTCTACCCAAACTCACCAACCTCCACTCCAGAGTGATTTTCGCCACATATTCCCTAATCAATCTACTCAAGCATCTCAACCACCCCATACTTACATCCCCACTCATCCCATAAAAAATCAATGTAACATCCCCATCTCTCAACAACAATAACACATGCAATCTTATCCATTTAATTACATCCCTACCTCTCAACAACATCCTATTTCCCAACCAACTCAATCATAGCCCTTCAATAATCTTCCCCCTTATCAACCACCTCCAAAAACACCCACTCATATCAATCACATCCGCAACCTCACCCATCCACTTCTTATATCCCACATCTTCATCCATCAACCTCTCATCCCCATACATCCAATGACCCTATTCATGCTTTATTAAGTAGAATGGTCAATCTCAAAGCCGCTACTTTGGGGTCTAAAACCACCTTCTCTTATAAAAAGATTTGTAATGAGCCCATTAATCCATCGAATCCCATAAAACCATATCCACCACACTGGGAACTCCCAAAATTTTCCAAGTTTAATAGTAAGGAGGACCCACAACATCTTTGTTCCTTTAGGAATGCATGTTACCTTATTGCTCACCGACCAAGATCTTATGATCTGTACTTTCCCTATGTCATTGGTGGACCCACTTTGGACTGGTATAATGGTATTCCCCAACATTATCTATTTTCCTTCACCCAACTCACACAACTATTCCTAGAACAATTTTCTATTAACATTGCACGTAAAATCGCCATTATAGACCTCTACGTCATTAAGCAATTTTACAATGAATCTATTGCAGATTTCGTTGCCAAGTGGCATGGCATAATCAATCAATTGTCCTTCTCTCTTTCTATAGAATGAGACTAATCAAAATATTTTCCCGGTCATGTGCGAAGCATACTTCATCAACTCTTCAAATCTAATCCTTCCAAACTTTTTAAGAAGAGCATTCACCATGGCTTATAAACTTGAACTTCGCACCCTTGAACAAGGCCAGATAAAATCAAATCTAATTAAATAAAACCCGAATTCACCAAGCCATCTAATCATGGTGACAAATCTAAAAATGCAGCCAATGTCATCATAGTCAAATCTTCTTCCGTATCTACATCCCACATAAAGCCTCCACAAAGGGCCCGTAGACAAACTCCCAACTATACCCCTCTTGGGGAGACATATAGTTCTACTTTCAATAAGCTAATGGTTGTGCATCTCATCCAACTTCCCCCTATTCGACCCATTGATGAATCATGACCCAAACCCACATGGTATCATGAGGAGCACTATTGTAAGTACCACCAAGTTTATGGTCATGACATTGAAAAGTTCCGCAACTTTAAAGATCTTGTACAACAGCTCATAGACCATGGTGACCTTCAATTAGATAACCCCAACGCGCCTCCTAATCAACCCATAGATGTCTTCAAACAACCCTTCTCCAACAATCTATCAAATAATCAAACTACTCCTCCTACATCTCAGGCACCCAATGCCCACACAATCAATACCTTAAGTCAGGAATTGACATCATCACCTCCACCCACCATTCTTTCATCTACTATACCCATGTCTATTGTTATATCTCCTCCCCCATCTGAAATCTTCTCTACATCCACATCCATCATAGCTACACCTATTATATCCATGACTATTCCATCCATACCTACTTTAATCACATCTACTTCCTTATCTGTATCTACACCTACTATACTTATCACATAAATTACATCTAGTTTCCTACCTATATCTATCCCAACATCTATCACAACATTCTCCTCACATAGCCCTCCATTTATGTCCACTTCCATACCCTTACCCGTCACCACATCTATGGCTATAACCTTTCCTCTATCACATCCAAACTTGCTACATAAACATATCCCCCTCATATAGTTAAAAAAAATCTCCTCATCTCACCCATACCTTCAACAACTCCTACATCAACACCTCCAAAATCCACACAATCTACGGTTCCTTCCAATCCCACCAAGCCTCTTACCCAAACATCACCTTCACCTTCAATCCTCATATCTACAAAAATTTTACCCAAATCATCCAATCCTATTTCTAAGGACCATCCCCATATAGAGATCATCGTCATTCCTGCCAAGGGATAACCTCCATAGTAAAAATTCAAAAAACTTGGCATTCCCACTCAAAAGTCTCTCACTCATCCACATAAAAATTTGGAGCTGCCTCCTCTTAAACACCATCATTTTAAGAAATCTAATGTCTCACCATCAATCCTAGGAGTGCCTCTATCTATTTTAGGGCCAGGTCCCTTATCTAAATCCCCTATCATCAATAAATTTGATTCGAAACCATCCAATCCTCCCTTTAAATATAAATCTAAACCAAAGCCATCCTTTCTTCCTCCTAAACATAAATCTGAATCATAACCACACATCCCCTCTTCTCTCGAGACCAAATCAAAATCAAAGGCACCCATAAGGCCTCATAAAAATAAAACAGCTCTTTTACCCTCATTTGCCACTCTCAAACCCAATTCGTATACAACCCACATAACCCATTCCTCAAAAAACTCCATCGGTTCTTATTCAGAAATTCTTCAACATCTCATTCAAGAATCTTCCATCACTCTTCTTCCCATCAAATCTTTCGATTCACATGGTCAAAAACCCATGTGGTTTGATTCTAATGTCATTTGCACTTATCATCACACCCTTGGACATGATACTGAACATTGTAGGGCCCTTTAAACCCTCATCCATAATATCATAAAAGAAGATGACCTTCTCATCAAAGAATATCACCCTCTTCCCTCCACATCTAATCGCAATCCTTCCATCAAGTATATGATTCCTACGACTTCTAAGTCCTCTTCTTCCTCGAAAACCTTTTTCGCAATCCCCTTGTTAGAAACTACTTCTTCCAAAGAAGTTCCCCTCTATTTATCGATATCATTTATATCATCACATACTCTCGCCCTCATGATTCTCAACCATCTACTCAACCTAAGCCAAAAGTTTTCATCACCACTCCATCTAACGACCCCACCCCTTCATCTTCTTCATCAAAATCCAAAGTATCCATCTTATCTTCTCTGCATACCCAACAACCTGTTGCCATAAAACAAAGCATTGTAAAGAAGCTCCATCAGGACTCAGTCAATATGTCACTCTATAAGAATATCCAAATCCCCCCCAATCATAGAAAATCTCTCATTGAATCTCTATAGTGTTCACTAATGATGCGACTCAACCTTTCACTGCCCTTGTTATAGCACTCACAACTTTGACCTCCATTTCTTTTGATGACTCCAAAATTACTAATATTTTACTGAAGGCCATGACCTCCCTCTTTTCATCACTTTTTGCATCAACAATACATTCATCCAATGTTTAATGATAGAAAATGGAGCCAACATTAACATCATATCATCCCATACCTTTGATCAACCCAAAATTCCCAACTCCATTATCGCTCAATCCACTATGGTCCTTCATGCCTTTAACGATGTTGTTACCCCCACTTAGGGCACAGTTATCCTTCCCATCCACATTGGTAAAATAATCCTCTATGATCTCTTTTATATCATAGAGGGGGAGTCTTGAAAGAGGGATTCATGAGAACCGATGTTGAAAACAATGCACCACAATGAAGTTGCACTCTGATGGTAACGTCAAGCTCCAACGTAATAAGAAAGATTTAAACAATGGAAAGAATATGGAAATAAGAAAACAAGTCTGCTCATCCTCATAGATCAAAAAAAGGAAGTACAAATAGGGGTGTTGTGTAACCCCCATGCCTAAACAAGGAAAGAATATCAATGACACCACTAAATGAGGAGTTACAATTCCAAATAAGGAATGTAACTCCTATGATGTACTGACACAAATGACAATGACAGAATCTGACACTTGTCATTTGACTTCCTAAGACCTGTGACTCTTGCAAGGTGGGATTACTCACTAGGTGATGTGGACGATGACTAGGCATGTCACACACACCAACACCCCCCTTCATTGAAGCTAAGGAAGAGCTCATGGTAAGCCAGAACAGAAAAGAAGACTCCCCTAGACAAATAAGAAAGATGTGTCAATGGGGCCTGGAAAATAAAGGCCTGATAAGGTGCCCATATACAAACAAGATCTTTTTAAAAGGAAGAAGAGGAGGAGAAAATGGAGACGAGAGGGATGCATAAGATGCCATGGATGGATCCGAACTCTGTAACTCTAAGAAGTCTGCAAGAAGAATGTCAATGACGATATCCTCTACCTCTAAACTGAATAAGAGACATCTGCACTAAACTATGTGCCTGCCCTTAAGAAGGACATAAATGACTTGTTGGAAGTCCACCCACTCCGTCAAGGAAACTGAAGGTAGCAGTATGAAGAGCTCTGAGTTTGGTCCATGAAAGTGTGACATAGGTCTAGCAATTGAGTGCAAAGGAACCGTAGTTAATGTCACGAGTGCAGAACTATCAGAGTATGAGGGGTGAACACCTGTAGAAAGGATGTCAAACTGATGTGAAGGAAACAAAACATCCCCCATAATATAAAATGGATCCACAAGCAAGGGTGGATCAATGAATTTCTCCAGAAAAGTTGAAGTGGTAAGAGTCCCAGAAGGGGCACTCCCAACAATGGAGATGATGAACTCCTCTGAAATACTTGTAGATGGATGAGGAACCTGTAGTACATCACAAGTATACTCTGCAAAAAGAAAACTAAGGTTAGGTAGATACTTGTCCCAATGAAGGGGCTCAACAAATAGAAGAGCAATGTCAAATAGGTTTGATTCATCCAATGAAGGTAGAGGAGTGAAAGGGGCCTCATACACTGAAGGAGGAAAAGAGGCAGGTGTGATGGCTGTATGAGACTGTATAGGAGACTGCTTGATATCTGATGAGATGGTGGATGTGTCAACAAGAGAATGAGGAGAAGAGTCCTCTATAGTACTCTCAACATCAGAACTGGGGGCATAATCCTCATCATCCGAATTAGAACCAAGCGAGTTTGTGTCAGTGGAACTGTCATCACACGAAGAAATATGTGTGGGTGGTCCTTTGTAATAAAAAGTATCGGTGAACTCATTTTCCTCCATGGATGTAAGATCATTATCATATCCATAACCAGATGAAGGAGGATCAAGGTCTCCATGAAAATTTTGAATGAAATTCCAAGCTTGGTGCGTAGACTCTCTGAACTCTATTCGACATTGAAGGTCCTCCAGTATGGTAAGACAAAGAAGCCCATATGCCATGTCATTCTCGTTTAACTAATTTTGGTGATGAATATGGTCAATAGGTTCCGGTGCCATCCCAAGAAGATGTGGTAACAAGTTGTACATAATACAATGATTGAGTATTCCATTCTTCCATTGTAGGTAGTTTCCTGGTCCTAGTTGAACAACAAAGCGATGAAATTCAATGTCCATGACGAGAGGAGCCTCCAAGGAATACAAGTTTAACCCCCCCTTTTTGTGGCACTTTATATTTTAGTGTGTTGATTACAATCAAATGTAAATGTGTGCCGAGAACTAGTCTGTCACTCACCTTGCAATCAACGTAATAACGCGCAAGAGTGGAGACAACAACAAAGGTTTTTTGGGCGCAACAGTTCGACACCGTAAGCAAGCACAAAAACGAGTGAAAACAAGAAGGGGAAGATAAATCCTTGTGATAAATATTGTCTCACATAACACAAAAGAATCCCTTTGCTGTAAGACTGTAGTAGGCGTGGTCACAAGTCCACAAGCAATAAAAGGGATAGAACAAAGCTCAAGATGATTTGAAATGAGCTGAATTAAGCAATACAAAGACACCCCCCCAGATTGTGGCACTTTATAAAATACTACATTTACAAAATGGATAATCCCATCATCTAAAGTGTGAAAAAACATGCAACTTTGACTAAAGAAGTGCTCAAAACCGAGCAACGAGTCAAAAGTTATAGCAAAAAAACAATTCCCACAACTGATGAAAAAATGCTAATAAACCTGCAAACAGATTTAAAAAGTGCCCTAAATGCATGCAAAGGGTGTCGTATGTATGCTTGTTGGAAATGGCATCAAATTTTAGATAGGGTTTGTTTTAATTGTGAGGGGGGATTAGCCTCCTGCCAACCCCGGACCTCACCCTCCGTCTTCGACACTCGAAGGAAGGATAATAAAACAAGCAAAAATAGATCCAAAAAATGACAATGCTAATGAATTAAATGTTTTTAACTTTAATTTTTTTAAAAGGTGATTGAATTTACCAATAATAAAGTCTAAAAGGGATGAGAGTGACTAAACCATGTTGGATTAAGTGCACCACATATGACCAAGTTAATCTTCAGTTGTGGTGAGAGCTCCTGCAGTGAGATAGTCACTTCAAGTTGAACAAGACAACTTGACCAGCTAGGATCTCATTTGCTACGTTAACTTTGGGTCGGGAGCAAGGTGTCACTAACCAGAGATAACTCAGGTGCTCAGAGTAACTAATGCTGAGCAGGTCAGACATGGGGGAAGTAGATCCAGCTGCAGAGAATTGATCACAAGTCAAAGATTAACAGATGAGTTGTTCAAGACCATTCACCAAGCTGTAAATGGGATCCCTGTCGAATAGAAGTCAGTTGAGCACAGGTCCAATTGTTTTCTAGATGAGCTGAGGGTGAGCCAAGTGAGGTTGGTGTGAAGTCTGCCGAGTCAATGTTGACAAGCCCAAGCTAGTCATTACCTAGCTCCAAGTGGACTATCAGACAGAGCTAGATGTGTCAACGAGCCTGAGAGCATAGAAGAGATGTAACGGCTCGAGCCTATGTCAGTGAGCAAAGGAAATAGAGATTCCAAATGAAGCATGAACAGGAAACTAAGCAATAACAACCACAAACAAGGAATGACACAGTCCAAGTGAAACTCACGGCAAACATTACCACTCCCAAGTTGTCGATAGTGCAAAGGTGACCCGAATGCATGAGCATAGGTAGGACCAGCATGGAGGAGTCTGATAGAGTGATGAAGGGGTATTTTGAATGGTCAAAGATCTAAGAAAAATGTGAGGTCTTGGCCAAACATAAGGCAACAACTCAAAAAGCTAAGCTCGAGTTAAGTTTTCAATATAGGAGCCCGTCCAATGCAGGGATCGCCCAACATTTCAAGCCAATGTAAGCGGCTAAGAGCAGTTGGGGGTCAGTTTCAACATGTCCACATAGAGGCAAAAAATAATGCACTAATGGATAGCAGAGCCCAAAAACTGAGTTATGGAGGCTGAAACATGCACGATTTGGTAGAACGATATAGCCTAAGTTACCAAACAATGTAGGTGTTCAAAACAACCAACTCCAAGTTAGGAAAAAGTGAGCCCGCAAACGTAAGTTGATCACAATGAAAAACCAATGTAAATAACACCCACTTAAGAGTAAAACCAGAACGGCGAGTAGAAAAATAATGATCTTGCAAACGTTTAAACCAAAACCAATGCATGAGTACTGCAAAAGCAAAGGTCGGAGAGGATTAAATATGATCACAGCAGAACAAGATGGAAGCACAACCCAAAATAGGAGGCCCAAATAAATAAATGGTAGATCAATGCATAACACAGACCAACATTCAGAAGCACCAACATGAGAGCTCAAGTAGTGGATGCAGGGGTTACCAAGAGTGTAGGTCACCTGAAGCAATGTAAACCCTGTCTAACAGGAAACACGAAGGAGACTGAGTTGCTTGGAGCATGCAAAGGAGGATCTAATGTGAGCAGCAAAAGGCCCATGCAAAAAACCAATGCAGAGAGCTCATGAACAACCCCCGAAGAGTGCAAACTGAATCAATCGCTGAGCAAGGTGAGTTGAAAACATTACATGAGAGAGTTGGATGATGACTAAGGCAGAGAGCTTAGGGCCGAGCTATCCCAAAAAATACACTTTAATAACCTTCAAAAAAGGCACAAACCCAGCATGAGAAACAATGATCAAACTTTGAACCTGTAATCTGAAGCCCACAAAACATGCATGCAACCCTAGAGAATCGATCAGTCAAAGACACTAAACCTAAAAACACCAGAAACTTGCAACTGCTGAAACCTCAATACGAGGTCATCAATACAATTCCAAAATAATAATCAAAAAAACCTGCACGATGAAATAAGAAGAAACTAAAAGTAATAAACAACTTGATAAATGAAGAGTGCATGTTTTACTGAAACCAATGCTGATACCATGAAAAAGGGATTCACGAGAACCGATGTCAAAAACAATGCACCACAGCGAAGTTGCACTCTGATGGTAACATCAAGCTCCAACGCAATAAGCAAGATTCAAACAATGGAAAGAATATACAAATAAGAAAATAGGTCTGCTCATCCTCTTAGATCGAAAAAAAGAAGTACGAATAGGGGTGATGTGTAACCCCCATGCCTAAACAAGGAAAGAATATCAATGACGCCACTGACGCATATGACATGACTGATGCATATGATGCCACTAAAGGAGGAGTTACAATTCTAAATAAGGAATGTAACTCCTATGACACACTGACACAAATGACAATGACAGATTCTATGATAGAATCTGACACTTGTCATTTGACTTCCTAAGACCTATGAATATCACAAGGCGAGATGACTCACTAGGTAATGTGGATGATGACTAGGCATGTCACACACACCAACAAGTCTCAATACAATATCTTACTTGAACGACCATGGATCCACACCATCCGATGTGTCCCTTCCACTCTCCATTATTGCATCAAATACGAGCATGAGGGGAAAATCCTAACACTCCCAGCCAACCTCCCTCCATTCAAAAATTGTCGCATGACTTACCGACCAAATGACATGCTTATCCCTCATTAATACTCATATGAATCATCCACTAGCTCATTCGTCCCTACATCTAACCTACCTAATGATGATTTTATTGACAATATGATGTAGTTTCTTTAGCTGGGTGAGTATCAACTTCACTCCCAATGCTCTTCCCACACCTAATCAACTTGGTAGGCCAGAAAAAGCCCCTATGTACCAACCACATGTTAGGGATATCATTTCTTTCAAACCACCTCATATTTGGAACAATCTCATCTATGGTGGCATCGATTGCCCTTCCTCTCTCATCAACACTCATCCTCACACCAAGCTATACACCAATGACTTTGATTTCCTCTATAAAAAATACTTTGCCTACACCAACCTCCATTTTTGCACATGGAAAGGATTTGGCATGGGTCATTATGAATAAGGTATGCATGATCTTATCATCGAACAATCTCATAAACCCCGTGAGAAGTTTTGACTATGTTTCAAAGAATAATCCACTGATTCTCTTGTTCTTTATTCATCCCCATATCCTATGAACATTGACCTCTCATCCATTTCTTCTCCATCCAACGATCCTATGGATATAGATGATATCATTTCCATCTCTTTTATCTTTTTTTAATCTCCATGATCACTTTGGGGCTGGTCACTTATCATTTTGAAGGTGAAACTAGGTCCCTTCCTCTTCAATTTCTCGACATGGTAAAGGAAGATTACCCTACCATTGACATTATTCAATGCACTGATGATGATTCCATTCTTTCCTATATGGGGATGGAGGATTCATATCTTCATAAGTCCTTACCTCCGGACACATCCACCCTTATCAATGATTCTACCATCAATATCAACATTGGGACTTTGTAAGAGACATGTATCCTCAAAATGGGTCAATCCCTTGATCCTCAAGAGCTTGAGTCTTTCACTACATTCCTTTATAAGTAAATCCAAGCCTTTGCATGGTCATACGCCAAAACACCAAGCCTCAATCCTTCTATCGTCATCCATAAAATTGTTACCATCCCCAACACTAAGTTACTTAAGCAGAATCTTTGCCGCATTCATCCTCGGGTTGCCCTCCTTTTCAAAGAGGAATTACACAGCCTCTGGTAAGCTCTGCATCTGTACCAACTTTCAAGATTTAAATCTCGCTTTCCCTAAAGATGACTTTCCTCTTCCTAACATCAATCAGCTATTTGAATTAACAGCTGTCCATGAAATGCTTTCTCTTATGGATGGTTTATATAGTTATAATCAAATTCACATTGCATCAGAAGACCATCATAAGACTTCTTTCATGACTCCTTGGGGGACCTTTTGTTATCCCGTCATGCCCTTCAGTTTTAAAAATGTGGGGGCCACCTATCAATGCACTATGACACACATTTTCCATGACCTTATCCATAAAAATGTAGAGGAATATGTTGATGACCTCTTTGGTAAATCTAAACATTGATGGGACCATCTTTCTATCCTTAAAATACTCTTCACACATCTTATTCAATTCTTCCTCCGTATTAATCCCACTAAGTGTGTGTTTGGAGTTTTAATTAGAAACCTCCTTGGCTTCATCATTTTTATTAGGGGTATTATAGTTAAACCAACCAAAACCAAGGCCATCTTTGAGATGCCTCCTCCTGTTAATCTAAAGTAGCTTTGAAGTCTTCAAGGTTGACTTCAATCAGTTCGTCATTTCATCTTACAACTCTTTGATCATTTCCAACCTTTTCATCATCTTCTCTGCAAATACATTGACTTCAACTGGGATGACAATTACCAAAAGGCCTTTGATGATCTCAAGTGGTATCTTCAATCCCCTCCTATTCTCACACCTCCTCATAAGGAGGAGCCTTTAATTGGGATGATGATTGCCAAAATGCCTTTGATGATATCAAGTAGTATCTTCTATCCCTTCCTGTGCTCACACCTCCTTGTGAGGGGGAGCCTTTATATCTTTACATTTCTGCCAATGATCATGCTTTAAGTGTTATGTTGGCATTTTGTGATGGGAAAGGTAGGGATCAGGCTATCTATTACATCATTCACACCCTTCACAATTATGAGACTCGATATACTAAAGCTAAAAAGTTATTTTTTGCTATCTTTTTTGCCACCTCCAAACTTTTCCACTATCTTCTTAATAAAAAAACCTGTGTCATCACTAGTTTGCATCCCCTCAAAACCATGAATTATAAACCTTATCACAACAACTGCATCACTTGATGGATCATGCTCATGACCAATTTTGACCTAGATTTCATCTCCCAGGAATCAATCAAGGTCCAGGCTATCGTTGATCAACTAGCTGAAGCCCTTCTTCAAGAAAATCATCTTCCTCATGAAAAATTTCCCAACGATTCTATCAATAACATAAATCATGAATTTTATCCCCTCTGGATGACACTTTTCTTTGACAAATTTAAGTGTTGAAAAGGGGGAGTCTCTGGTGTTATTATCATTCCTCCTTAGGATACCCTTATCCCCAACCATCGGTCATGAATTTTATCCCCTCCAGATGACACTTTTCTTTGAGGGATCTAAGTGTTGGAAAGGGGGAGGCGCTAGTGTTATTATCATTCCTCCTTGGGATAACCCTATGCCCATCACTTATAAGATTAATTTCAAATGTACTAATAACATGGCTAAGTATGAATCCCTCATCTTAGGTCTTAAAACCATTGTCATGTTTGGTGTCCAAATTATTGATATCTATGGTGTCTCTCAGCTCATCATTAATCAAGTTAATGGAACCTATCAATGTAAAAATGAAGTCCTTCAAAAATATAAGGGCGTTGTCGAATTTCTCCTTGCGGATTTCAATTTCTACACCATCCAATCTTGTTGGACCCTATTCATTGTCAGTGGTGTTGTCATTGATGTCAAGTGGTATTGATGGAAAAAAAGGTTGATTGTTGAAGTGAAGAAGTCAGGGACATGATGTTTGATTGGTAGTGCCATTTAAGGATAGTTTTGGGTGCCTGTTGAGATGTGATAGGTTGGCACAGGTTTTGGCATGATCATGTAAGCATGGGAGAAGCCTAGGAATACTATCCACAACATGTGTGAGCTAAAACAAGGCTCAGATTAACTCCTGGAGTCAAAATTCAAGAATGCATAGAAAATGGATTTGAGAACTAACAACATTATTGCATGTAAATGAGAGTGTTAAGAGTTTCACAAGAAAACCTATGGCTAACCAACACATGGAATGAGTAGAGGGATGTCTTGTAGTGCTCCATGTTGAATTTCATCAGATTCTTAAATTGGGAATTTTGAGTTATTCAAGTTTTTCTAAATCTGATTTCTTGAAAAAAGCATTTTTAGTTGTTTGGCTTCTTAGGCCTGAATAAAAAATATGAGGTCTAAAATATGAGGGCTTCTTTGGATAAATCATAGAAGAAATTTTTACAGTAGACTCCAAGATTGAGGTATTACAAAAGGGTTTCAAGTAAAATGGATAAGGATTACGAAAGTTATGAGCATTTTATTTTCTCTCTCTCCATGGCTTCTTCTTGAGATGATAGGCTCAATATGAGTTTCTGTCTCCAAATCCCTTGCACAATGTTTGTAAACCCCTTATAAGCATAGAAAACATATTATAAGTCAAAATGGAGACTTTATTAGATCTTAAAGTGGATTGTACTAATAGGCATGCATAGGTTCTTACAAAATCTTGTCTGGATAGTCATACACTGATATCTTTGAGCTTGTATTATTTCAATAAAAATTTATGTGCAGTTGTTCTTCAAAAATTATGAGAAGTTAATAATTCTCTACAGGCCTTCTAAGACTTGTTGAAACTTTCAGCTTGCATGGTGAACTATAAACTTGTTTTAGGGATGGTGATAACCTTCAATGCCCTATATATTGTGTCTAGGAATCAGATCAAATCAAGGTGAATGTCCTTCTCTAAGAACCTAAATGTGGTGTCAAAATAAGCATAAACAGGTTTGATGCAACTCTATTTGAGAGTCAAGAGTGAAGGAGCTACAAGTTGAAATACAGGGGTAAATCTCACAACCAAATCCAACACTACACTCACTCAAGCCTCACTCAAATGGTGAATACAAACTTTACCTAAATGGTTGATTCACATGTTTTTGAATTACTTGATTCGGTAAGTGAATCTCTAAGTAATGTTGTGATGTTCCAAATTCTTGAAGCAGTCTTAGAAGCTTCATTCACATAAAGTACAATCTAGTTACAGTCCTCTACACTACATTTTTTATATTTGGGAACAAATGGAATGATTTCAAGTTACATAGTTATTTGGGAAAGGTGGAGAAGTGTTAAAAAATCCTCAGAACTTGAAAATTTTAAATATCATTCAAAATTGCTCAAGAAATAAGCTTTTTATTACTCTCAGGCTTCCACTATTCATGAAACCCTGAAACTGGGGTTTGTGGGAAAGAAATCTTCAAAACACAAGTTCCATCCAATGAAAATCTATAAAAATTTGAGAAAATCTATATAGGGGAGATATAAGATGTTTTCAAAAAGAATTTTTCAATTTGATCAAAAAACATAAGAGAATTTTGTGACAGTCTCTGAACATCTCATGTAACTGTATGCAGGTTTGTCTTTTTTATGTTTTCAATACATTTCCTTTGTGATTAAACTTCAAGACATCCATACAAATCTTATAGACAATGAGGAAGGCTCTATACATGCTTGATATCATCTCAAATTTGTTTGGGGATACGAAAACTTGTGACAGTGGTGGAAAACTTTTCCTAGTTGACTGTGAAAGCAGATTTTCTTCAAGCTTCATGAAGCTCTTTACTAGATAAAGGTTTCAAATCGTTGTTTCAAGCTCTAGAAGGATAGAAATAAGGGCAGAAGGTTATGAATCTCTTGAACATGTTTATATCAGGAAAAAATCAAGTTCTCAATAAAATCCACGGTTAGCCTTAAACAATGAAAATTTTTGAACATTGCAAAATGGAGCTATCTTCTTGAAACAATGAAATCTACTTATTTAGCATGAAGAAGAATTGCAAGAGTCTTTAACAATTACACTCAGGTGGTTTGGTTCTCAAACTCGAATGGAAGGTGAAGAGTCTTGTTTTTTGTCTTGTTCTGCCAAACTTAAGTCTCTTGGTATTCTAAAGGAGAGTTGAAGAGTTATAACCTTTCAACTTGAGTCAAGGCTAAGAAGGGCAGTTGAAGAGTTGAAATCAAGTTGATAAAAATAATTCAAAGGATGAGGAATGAAGTGTGAAACATGGGTGTATGCTAAGAACATGAAGGAGTTCTTGAGGCTGAGATATCAATTGAAAATAGACATCAAATGTTGTGAGGATGAACTCTGCCTAAGATGTGTGATGGAATAACATGATATGTAGAAGGTGAAGATAAAATGAAGAGAGGAAATCAACTTGAAGAATGATATAAAATAGAGAAACACACCCATATGAAGTTGAGACCATGTGCTTAAGTATGAAGCTATCCTTAAGACTTGAGTTGAAAGATGTAGATAAAGAAGTGAATGTTAAGTAGTGAGGACTGTGCTGCTGAAGACTAACATTTGAATATTAAGAGACAGAGACAATAATACAATGACCATACATAAATAAAATCAGATGGTATGATGGTAAAGGAGAGAACAATGAATGTGTGAAGTGTAGAGGGTAGATACATAGCAAATAGATGATTTTCTAAAACAAAGTGTTACTTATCAAAGTAATAACAATGAATTAAAGGCAAGAAAGACAAGAAATTTATGAGATGAGAAAGGCATTTTAAAATAGAGGACAGAGACACAAGTGAGGCTACTAATATATGATTGTATTAGGATTAGTTTGCATTTATTCTTGACATATTATGAATCAAAGGAATAAGTGAATTGTGAAGAGCCGATAAGGGATCATGATTTGTTGATGAAACAACAAGAAATTAAATGATTAAATTGTACATTGTCATTGAATTCTTCTAAGTGGGTGCTTAGAGTACAGGGGTTGATGCTCTTGTAAGTTTTAGCTTGCTAAACCAGCTAAGTGGGTGTTTGGAAACCTTCCAATGGGTGCTAGAAAGACTGTGAAGTGGGTGCTTCTCAAGTTGAGTGGGTGCTCAGCCAAACTGGAAATCATTGTATGTTAAGAATGGGTGTTCTTAATAAAAAGCCTTGATTTAAAGTGAGTTTTCTCCCTCCATGGATTTTCCATTATAAATTTTGTGTCCTGTGTACTTGTCTTCTTGCATGTATTTTAATTTATTCATAGTTTGAGTTTTGTTTCTAGTTATAAATTTTTAAAGGTGATAAAATTGATCTACACTGATTCACCCCCCCTCTCAGCACTTATGATATCCAAAAAATGTGTCCCTCGATCATCTAATCATTTTAGAGACACTATGGAAACTCTCACATCTCTCAACCCATGGGCAACCGAAGAGTCTAAACTCTTCATCATTGTTCATCACCTTCATCATCCGCTTCATGTCCAAGAGCTATTAACCAATACGATATCTAGTACTCTCAAATATTTGACTATCTTTCTCAGTCAAACATTCCATCCAACCTATCAAAAAATGGTAGGAGGTCATTCCTCAAACATGCTAACCGCTATGTTATCCTTGGTAGCATCCTTTACAAATGTGGATTTGATGTCATCTTACTACGTTGCCTAAAATCTCATGAATCTACCTATGCTATCAGTGAAGTCCACGACGGTATTTGTGGTGGTCACTTTAGTAATTTAACTATCATCAAGTGCATTCTTTGCATGGGCTACTACTAGCCCACCCTCAACCAAGGCTACTGTGAATATGTCAAAAAGTGCATCAAATGCAAGCAACATTACAATCTCATCCACATTCCTAGTCAAGCCTTGCAACTGGCTTAATATCTTTAGCCCTTCTCATAATGGGGACTTAACCTCATTAGCCTCATCAACCCATGTTCCTCCCAATGCCATCATTCTATCATCACCTCTACTGAATACTTCATCAAATGGGAAGAAAAAATTTCACTCGCATCCACCAAAGCTAACAAAATCATTGACTTCGTCTATCAGCATATCATTTGTCGCTTTGGCGTTTCCCATAAAATCATCACAGACAACAAAAATTCCTTCAAAAATAAAGACCTCAAGAATATTTGTGACTCTTTCAACATCAAGCTTAGCTTCTCATCTCCTTACTATCCTCAATCTAATGTTCAAGATGAAGCCACTAATAAGATTCTTTGTAATATCCTTGCCAAAATTGTTGATAAGGTAGGTCAAAATTGTCACCTTCACATCCCATTTTCTCTTTGGGCTTATTAGACTAGCATCTGCACCTCTATGGGCGCTAATCCTTTCTCTCTTTTCTATGGTTCTAAGGTCGTTCTTCCTCTTGAAGTCCAAATCCCATCTTTGTGTGTTTCCCTTCACGATTTCATCTCTGCAGAGGACTATCGACATAAACTTCCATCACAACTTGAGTTGTTAGACGAGTGTCTCTTAGTCACTCTTTCTCATCATCATGTTTATAAAAAGTATATCAAACATGCCTACAACAAACATATAAAATAGCACAACTTAATATTGGTGTCCTAATCTTGAAAGAAAATCAAAATGTCACTACTCTCGAAAGGAGTCAAAGCAGAAAGTTTTCTCCCAACTAGATTGGACCATACATTATCACACATAAGTATGGGTTTAGAGCCTATTATTTAGCCTCTCTCAATGGTAAACCGTAAATGGAACTTCTCAAAGCCTTGTACTTGCGGCCTTTTTATGGTTAACATACTTACCAACTTGTTCTTAGTCATATCAATGATCCTACTTCCATCACTAGCCTTTCCATCTCCATTGTGACCGTCACTATCATATATGTGACCTTAAATATGGGCACCACAAATTTTCCCATAGCATATTCCTTATGGATAAGTTCCTCTTTCTTTGTGGGAAACCCACAAAAATTGCATCCATCACCTCCTTATCTACCTACTGGAACTATGGAAAGGGTCCATATGTGTCAACTATATATCTTATATCCCCTGCCCAACTGGTCTACTTGGCTATCCTCAGCTCTATCTTAAAAATTCAAAAATCTCGAATGCCCATATAAAAAGTTATCTTATCCAAAAGTAGGTTTCTCCCTTGAAGGATGGTTGTTCATATAAATCAAATTGTCAAAGAGTATTGGTTTCTTGATCGAAGGAAAGCTATCATATATCCTGTTATTTAAAAAAGCAAAAATCCTAAATATCTAAAAGTAAAAATCTAAATGTAGACAAATCCCTTGAAGGATGGCTACTATCTTATATCATGGTAGTAAAAGGCTTCCCGTATTGATCAGCCTTCAAAATCTCAAAAGAAAAAGCAAAATATCAAAAGTAAGCATCCCTGGAAAGTTTCCCGCATTGATCAACTTTCCCATTCTCCACAAACTTCCCGCATTGATCAATTTGCGCTATATTGCTTAGATTTGGGGCATAGATCTAGGACTACCACCTAAGGAGAACCTATTTTCCCCCATACAAGTTACATCTAGATACCCTTTTGCCATGTCGACAGTAGGTCTATAAGCACACTTCATATATTTTCCCATATGATCTTAAGTATGACTAACTTGTTGAGTTGTGGAGCTTAATTGCTTCACTGACATGTTTTTACAGTCTTGCTTGAATACACAATAACCGACGTCAGTCACGAACAATTGTTGGTCACCCATAGACCGGTATTGGTCAGGAAAAAAGGAACTGACATTGGTTAGGGCTAACCAACATCAGTTAAGGCTAACAAACATTGGTTTCTTGTGCATGACTACTATAATTAAATTACATGAATTAGATCTATATTTAGTTGTAAAGTAAATCTAATGGTTATAATTGCATAGCTAAAGTTCCCTAAGATTTTATATGCATATATAATCATAAATCTAGGGTTTAAAAGATATAATTCATTGAGAATCAAGAAAATTTTCCTTTAGAGAGAAAAAGAGAAATGTGTAGAGAAGAAAGTACAAGACATCCAAGAAGGTGTGGAAGATTATAAATCTTCATTGTATTTCCTCTGTGATAATAAATTGGTTGTTTCTTGGTGGACGTAGTCCACATTAAGTGAACCACGTTAAATCTTGTGTATTGTTTATTCTTGTTTATTTCCATATTGATTACTTTTATGCTTAGATCTGATAAATATATCTATACAACTGGTGTGCTAACCCCAACAACTAGTATCAAAGCATCTTTGTTTGAGGGTTGTGTGTGTTGATAGATTTACTCACAGAGGGATTTCTGATTGAGTGGGAGAAAAGCAATGGGAGAAGAAGGAAAAATTAGAGTAGATAAATTTGAAAGTCGTGACTGTATATTATGGAAGATGTAGGTGGAGGATTATCTGTATCAGAAATATTTATACTTAATGTTGGATGAGAAGGCAAGACCTGCAAAGATGACTAATGAATAATGAAAAATTCTTGATAGAAAGGCTCTAGGATCTATAAGATTGAGCCTGATAGCATCTGTAGCTTTGAATATTACTGAAGTAGGATCTACGATAGAATTAATAAAATATTTAGCAAATATATAGGAAAAACCTAGTGCTTCAAATAAAGTTTATTTGATGAAAAAATTGTTTAATTTAAAGATGCAAGGTGGATCCATAGCAAGTCATTTTAATGATTTCCAGACTATTGTAAATCAATTAAAATCAATTAGTACTCCGTTTGAGGATGAAGTGAAATCATTTTTATTGTTTTTCTCTTTGGGAGATAGTTGGGATAACTTGGTAATGTTTTTTAGTAATACAACGTCTACTACTAATGTTTTAAAGTTTGATGATGTGGTTAGTATAATCTTGAATGAAGAAATACGTAGGAAAAGTACAGGAGAATCATCATCTAGGAATGCTTGGAATGTAGAAAGTAGGGGAAGGTAGAAGGAGAGATCCAAGAGCAAGAATAATGGGAAATCAAAGTCTAAGAATGGAAAATCTAAATCCAAAGGTAGAGGTATAATCTGCTGGAATTGTGGAAAGAAAGGTCATGCAAAGAAGGATTTTTGGTTCAAGGAAAACAAAGAGAATGTACCCGAGAAAGGTAAAGAGGAAAATGTTTCTACAAAAGAGGTAATGCAAGATGCCCTAATTCTCTCCTTGGATAATAAAATTGAGTTATAGGTTTTAGATTCAGGAGCTTCTTTCCATGCAACCCCTAATAAGGGTTATTTCATAAATTATTTCCAGGGTAATTTTGGACATGTTTATTTAGGAGATGATGAACCATGCATTATTACTGGTAGAAGTGAAGTACATATTAAATTGCCAAATGTAAATACATGGATATTGAAATATGTGAGACATGTTCCAAGCCACAAAAGAAATCTAACTTCTGTAGGACAATTGTGTGAAACCGGTTGTATGGTTACACTCACAGAAATCTTGGAAAGTTACCAAGGGATATGTTGTTGTAGCAAGAGGAAAGAAGGTAGGATCATTGTATTTATCTACCCGTATTACAGATTCCTTTTTTGTTCTATCTGCTTCGGATTCAGATACAAACATGTGGCACAATCGGCTAGGCAATATGAGTGAAAAGGGAATGTAGATCTTAAAGGCAAAGGGTAAGTTATCAGATCTGAAATGTGTAGATCTTGATTTCTATGAGTATTGTATTTTTGGAAATTAGAAGAGAGTGATATTTCTCAAAGTTGGGGCAATAAAGAAGAAGCATAAATTGGAGCTTGTACACTCATATGTGTGGGGACCAACCCAGTAGCTTCTCGTGGAGGATCCCAATACTATGTTACTTTCATTGATGATACCACAAGAAAGGTATGGGTTTATGAAATATCCCTTGTGGGATATTTCTTTAAAATGCACAAAATATTGAAAATTTGCAACCAAATAAAATACTGATTTTTTTTGCAGATTTTTACAGTTAGGGTAGTGACCTAGAGAAAATCTATATCTCCCAAAATACCCACCCGAATTACTTGAAAATTTAAAGAGAGCTTGCTAATATTACAAAGGACATCATAAAACTATTTTTGGACTTTTACAAAAATTAAAATGCTACCAGAAAATTACAGTGTGCCCTAGACAGCTGGAAAACTTCTAAAATTCGTAACTCTCCAAATAAGAGAGAAAAAATTATGAGACTTTGGAAATAACATTAACAAATATAGGAAATGAAATTTCAACCTTCAGACCTGAAAATGGCCAACTGGAAACCCTCCAAATAAAGGTTGTAACTCACCTAGCTTGGAAAAGGGTTGGAAATTAATGAAGACACCTTCAAAGCGATGCTTAGCCTTGCCCAAATGGCTACCATAAATCTGATCTAAAAACCCTCTAATTATCTTCCCCACATGCCCCAAAACCCCACAAAACCCTTCCTTTGAAACCTCTGATAATATCTCTGTAACACAGCTCTGAAAGTGGCTCCAAAATGACAAGTTAGGGTAGATCTCTCACTACCGAAGAATGCCCTGCTAGCTAGGGATGGATCTCTCACCACCGAAGCTAGGGTTCCTATGGGATTTCACGCCATAAGCCGTAGATTTGTAAACAATAGTTGCACATGAAGGAAAATAATTATGTATGCAAAATTCCTTTTCCTTTCTCCCCCAACTCCTTATATACTTCTCCAAAGCAAAAGAGCCCCAATAAACCCTATGCGCATTTCTTTCCATGGAAGGGCCAATAAAATAAAAGTAACTAAAGTTACTTTTTCCTTTTTAAGTCGTCATGGTCCAAAAGTGACCCCCAAACACAAAATTTGAATAGTAGTACCATGTGGCCCCTTCCCAATAGCTCCCAGCGTCCACAGCCCCTTGGGTATGACTAAGACTTGGACTCGAATTGGCCCTTAGGCCTTTGGCATAGGAAAGGGGACATTACAGTTCTCCCTTCCCAAATTTTTCTTGTCCTCAAGAAAATGTAAATTAGGATGCTACAAAATCTGCTCTCCATCCCAAGTAGAATCCTCAAGTGGAAATCCGTTCCATCGCACCAAATACTTAGTGATTACTCTGCTCCTGAGCCCCCTCTGTCTCTCTTCAATAATGGATTCTAGTTCCAACACCAACTTTCACTCCTCATCTAGTGGCGGTAACTCTATAGATGGTACAATACGTTGTCTGAGTGCCTTCTTAAGGCATGAAACATGGAAGACATTATGTATCTTGTTGTGCTCTGATAGCTCCAACTCATAAGCAACTGCCCCAACTCAACAAACTACCCAGTATGGACCATAAAATCGTGGTTTCAATTTCTATGCACCCTTCTACTTTAGCGAGGACTGCCTATATGGTTGCAAATGTAGGAATACTAGATCCCTAACCTCAAAAGACCTCTCTATCTTGTGTTGATCTACATATACCTTCTGTTGATTTTGTTCCTTCTGAAGGTTTTATCTGAGAGCCTTCAGAATATCCTAGTTCTCCTGTAACCAATCTCAAGCTTTGGGAGCTTAGCTATTTGGTAATGCCAAATCCACAAATGTCATAGCGGTGTACCCATACAAGGCCCAGAAAGGAGTCATACCTATGCTCATCTAGTAGGTGGTATTGTAGCAATACTCACCCATGTGTAACCATTTAATCCATGCCCACTTATTTCCTGTCACATAACTCCGCAAGTATCCCTCTATCCACTTATTGACTATCTCCATCTGCCCATCTATCTGTGGGTGGTGGGTGGTAGCTAGTGCTAGGAGTCAACTCCGTTCTTACTAGTCTGAAAATCTCTCAATAAAAGGTGCTCATGAAGATCTTATCCCTGTCACTCACAATATTTTTAGGCAACCCGTGTAGCCCAAAAATACCAGTATAGAAGATTCGGGCCACATCCACTGCCTCGTGCCCCTTGGGTAGGGAAAAGAAATGAGCATACTTAGTTAACCAATCAACTACAACATAAATGCATCTATTCCCATGCACCAAGGGAAGCCCTATTATAAATTCAATAGATATGCTTTCCCATTTTTGTTCAGGAACGGGGAGAGGATAAAGTAATCCTGCAGGAAAATATTGCTCGGATTTGGTTTGCTGGCAAACCATACACTCTCTGACATGATTAAGGACATTGTCCTTCATCCCCTTCCATACAAATCTCTCCCTAATAAACCTATATGTTTTGAAATACCCAGGATATCCAGCTAGTGGTGTATCATGTACTACTCGAAGGATCTTCTCCTTCATTTTGGATCTTGGTACAAGGAATATCCTATCCTTGTAGAAAATGAGATCATCCACTACTTTGTATCGGTCATCATGTATAATAAGGTCCATGATCTCACATGCAAACTAATTTTTGGAATACTCAACAAGTATATGAGCCTTCGAATCCACTGAAATATCAGACATATAACTAAGCATAGAAGTGAGGTAAGGCCTCCTAGATAAAGTGTCAACAACAATATTATTCTTACCTCTAGTATAATCTATGTCAAAGTCATATGTTTCTACCTTGTTCACCCATCTTTGCTGGTGCTCGTTAAGCTCCTTCTATCCAAAGAAGAACCTCAAACTGTTGTGATCCGTATGAACCATGAATTTGCTACCCACAAGGTACTATCTGAATTTGGCCAAAGCATGCATAATGGCCAACATTTCCTTGTCGTAAATTACATACCCTCTCTTCATGGGTTTCAATTTCTGACTCTTATAGGCAATGTGATGCCTATTCTATATGAGAACTACCCCAACACCCTCTCCTGATCCATCACACTCTAGAATGAATGGGCAAGAGAAATCTGGTAATGCAAGCACGAGACATGAACTCATCACCTCCTTGAGGTGATCAAAAACCTGTTGTGTTGCGTCTGACCAAGCAAAATCCCTCTTCTTGGTCAAATTAGTCAATGGAGCAGTCAATCGAGAGAAATTCTTCATGAACCTCCGGTAGTATGTGCACAACCCCACGAATCCTCTCAAATGTATCAATGACCTAGGTGGCAGCCAATTCAGAATTGCTCGTATCTTCTCTCTATCCACCTTCACTGTATCCCCACCAATCACATGTCCCAAGTATAGAAGTTCGGTCATGCCAAACTCACACTTAAAATCTTTCGCATATAACGAATTAGATTTTAATATCCCCAATATCTCACCCAGGTGCCTAATATGGTCATCCCAAGTCCTGTTGTAGACTAAAATATCGTCAAAAAAAACCAATACAAACTTCTGCAAGTGGCGGTTGAACACATGAGTCATGCAAGACTGGAATGTATCTGGAGCATTAGACAGTCTGAAAGGCATCACCAAGATCTCAAAGTGACTGTAATGGCATCTGAAAGCTATCTTATGCACATCCTACTCCCTGACTTTGATCTGATAATATCCCGAACGCAAATCTATTTTCAAAAAATAGATTGCACCATGTAGCTCGTCAAATAACTCATTAATGTGTGGTACAAGATTCTTTTTCTTTATTGTCTTCTTAATCAAGGCACGATAGTCCTTACACATCCACAGGGTCCCATCCTTCTTCTTCACCAATACCACAAAAGAAGCAAAAGGGTTGGAACTCGGTCTAATATACTCAAATCAATGAGCTCATGTATAGTCTTCTTGATCTCATCCTTAAACCATTTGGGGTGATGGTAAAGATAAGTAACCACCAGTCTAGCATCCTCGAGCTAAATCACATGCTTGAGTGTAAGGAGAAGTAGCCACTAGTCTAGGATCAAGTTTTGGTACCCAAAGGTGAACCGGTGGATAAGTTTGTGGATGAAAATGAACTCTTGGATTTAAAATTAACACCTACAGGTTTATACAGTAACTGGGTTCAGTTTAATCCAAACCAACATCGGTCCCCTATACTGACATTGATTACAAATGATCTTGACCAACATCGGTTAGCCGAACTGGCGTCGGCGGAAGGTGACTAGCGTCAGTCACTGTCAGAAGTAGATTCAAATCTACATGATGAGAAAATTAAGTCTCTAGCACCACAAATCTTAGTGAGAAGGTCACAAAGGGTAAGTAGACCTCCAAAAATATTTTCACCTTCCTTGTCTTATTTATTATTGACTAATACTGGTGAAACAAAAAGCTTTGAAGAAGCAATGTAGGATAAATCCCACAAGCAGTGGGAGCATGGCATGGATGAAGACATGGACTCCTTAAAGCAGAACTAGACACAAAATTTGGCTAAATTACCAGCAGGTAAAAGAGCATTGTAGAACAAGTGGGTTTACAGAATCAATGAAGAAGAGGGTGAACAGAAGAGATACAAGGCAAGGGTTGTAGTAAAGGGAATTGCACAGAAAGCAAGTATTGACTTTGGTGAAAAAATTTCTCATGTTGTTAAGATGACTTCTATTCATACTGTATTGATTTTAGTTACAGTAGAATATTTACATTTAGAGTAACTTGATGTTAAGATGGCATTTCTTCATGGTGATTTAGAGGAAGAGATTTATATGAATCAACCACTTGGGTATGAATTCAAGGGTAAGGAGAAACTTGTGTGTAGATTGACAAAGAGCCTATATGGGCTCAAGCAAGCTCCAAGGCAATGGTATATGAGGTTTTATAGTTTCATGCATGAGCATGGCTATTTGAGATGTGAATCTGACCATTGTGTTTATTTCAACATGCTTGGAAATGGGAACTAAATTATTTTGTTACTATATGTGGATGATATTCTTATTGCAGGATCTAGTATGTTGGACATTGGCGAGCTTAAAGAAAATCTAGTTCACACATTTGCAATGAAGGATTTGGGAGCTGCAAAAAGAGTCCTTAGCATGCAAATTTATAGAGACAACAAAAATAGGAAGTTGTATTTGTCTCAAGAGAATTATATTAATAAGGTGTTGGAACGGTTTAATTTGAAAAATTCAAAACATATAAGTACACCTATGGCTGGACACTTCAAATTGATAAAATATCAGTGTCCCACATCACATGAGGAGGTTGAGTACATGACACGAGTTTTGTATGCTTCAGTAGTTGGGAGCTTGATGTATGTTATGGTTTGTACCAGACCAGACATTGCACATGCAGTGGAAGTTGTGATCATATTTATGGTTAATCCAGGTAAAGAGCATTAGAAAGTAGTCCAATGGATTCTCAGATATTTGAGAGGGACATCCAACATGTAGTTATACTATGGAGGGTCAGATACTTCGTTAAGTGGCTATGTGGATTCAAACATGGTTGGTGATTTAGATGGCAGAAGGGGCACAACTTGATATGTTTCATAGTAGGTGGCATGAAAGTTAGCTAGATTTCTAGAATGCAGAAGGTTGTGGGTCTGTCTACTACAAAGGTTGAGTATGTTGCAACTACAGAAGCTAGCAAGGAGATGATATGGATGAGCAAGTTCATGGAAGAGTTGGGAAAGGAATAAGAGGATTGCAGATTGTACAATGACAGTCAAAGTGTGATTCATTTGGGAAACAACTCAGTGTTTCATTCTAGAACAAAACACATTCAGTTAAGATATCACATCATACGACACGTATTGGAGGATGGGCAGCTGAAGTTGGAGAAAAAACATACAAAGGAAAATCTTGTGGATATGATAACGAAGCCATTGGCAAAGGAAAAGTTGGAGCTACACTCCACTTCTATTGGTCTTTGAGTTTGAGACTTGAGGAGGGAGAAACAGGAAAAGGAAAGGATCGGAGGAAGGATTTATACAGTACAATGCAACAATTTATCTCTAAATGGGAGATTGTTGAGTTGTGGAGCTTAATTTCTTTGCTAACATACTTTTACAGACTTGCTAGAATACACGGTAACTGGAAATGGTTGATGAACCGCCGTTAGTCACCCATGGACTGGTATCGGTCAGGCAAGGAGGAACCGACATCGGTTAGGGCTAACTGGCATTGGTTAATGCTAACCAACATCAGTTTCCTGTGCGTGAATACTATAATTAAGTTGCGGGAATTAGATCTATCTTTATTTGTAAAGTGAATCTAATGGTTTTAATTCCATAGCTAAAGTGCCTTAAGATTGTAGATGCATATATAAGCATAAAGCTAGGGTTTAGAAGGTATAATTCATTGAGAATTAAGAGAAGTTTCCTTTAGAGATAAAAAGAGAAATTTGTAGAGAAGAAAGTACATGACATCCAAGAAGGTGTGGAAAATTACAAATCTTCATTGTATTTCCTTTGTGATAATAAATTGGATGTTTCTTGGTGGACGTAGCCGACACTGGGTGAACCACATTAAATCTTGCATATTGTTTCTTCTTGTTTATTTCCATATTGATTGCTTTTATGCTTAGATCTGATAAATATATATGTACAACTGTTGTGCTAACCCCAACATAACTATCATTAGTTATATGTTAACACCTGTTATTAATTGTAAGTACATAGCTTTGTCTTTTTACCTTATTCACAATTACCTCCAATCTAGTTCAAAAGTATCTTTTCCTCATGCACTCCTTACTATGAAAAACTATACTTCATACCTTTTGGTCACTTTTATCAAGACGTATCACATTATCTTATATTAGATCTAATCTAATTTCATCATTTTATCTTGCATCTAATCTAAAACCATCACATCATCAGTCTAACCCTCCCCTAAATCCACCAATTCTAATCTACGTCTATCACCAATGTATTTACTCTAAAATCCCATCACATCAATTTTTCACTAACATCTACTTCTTATCTATCATATCCATCATATTCTAATCTACATCAATATATCATATCAAATTCACACATAAACATCTAAATCAATATCCATAATCATAATCTAACCCATACCATCTACATTATTGATCTTTGTTTCATCATTTACATCTCATCATCACACCTAATCTATATTTAATATCTACATCACGTCTAACATACACTTGATCCATCACACAATCATCACATCATCTATATCTAGTCTAACATCTATTAATCATATATGTCATATCTAGTCTACATCTCATCAATATATCACATCACATCACATTTAACATCTGAATAAATATCCATATGCTGATAAAATATCAACATCCATCTAAGCATATAAATCATCACATCTAAAATGATCAACACAACATATATGTTCATCACAATAAAATCATCATATATGTAAATCATCAAAAAATTTATACATCTGCGATAGGCCTCTACTGGGATCTATCTCCAATCTATACATCAAACTCAATATCAAAATATATATCAATGGTCACCCATTAAGTGGTGAATTGAAGATTAGACAACCTAAGTGTCGATCCCTATCCTCCTGGCGTGGGAGCTTTTCCTCCTACCTTCCCTCCATTTGGTCCCCCATCTGGCCCCTGATCTCATCTTAGCTGCATCACATTGGTTGTGCTCCCCGAAGCTGACTTGTTACGCTAATCTCACAGTCCTCCTCTCTCATAGCTAGGTATACTACATACATAGTGGAACACATCAAAGCAGTATCGCTCTCACTATGCTCTCATAATACTGTGCATCTCCTTGCCTCAATTCATGGTATTACTCCAATGACACATTCCTAGGTGGCACCATATGAACAAAGCCCTTGTGTGGATACTTGAGCCTCAATCCATTGTTGCCTCTAATACGGTACCCAAATCTCCACACTTTGGTCTCGATATGCCTCTCATCTGTCTCCTGTACCAGATCTCACTACTGTATGGAAAGATCCCCCTCCTGCCAATCTTACCCCCACTAGCTCTTGGTGAGCTACGTCCAAATCTTCTTGTAGCCTATCTACCTCAGTCGTTGCTCACCCATCTCCACCTATAGGCATTTCTGCCTCTCCCACACAGGTACTTCAGCACCTCTACCCCCAGTAGGACATCTATTACCTCTCCCCCTATTTGTGCCCTCTCCTCAGATGCTTGGGCTACCCACTTCTACGTCCACCACTCTACATATCCCTCTCCCACTCCTATATCATCATCATCATCTTGTGGATCTACCTCCTCTATCAATGGGTCCATGCTATCACTAGACTTGGCAGGTTGCTCTCGAGTCTCATCCCATATGAATGTAATAGGTTCTCTGGCTACTCGTCTGTACCACAAAAAATTGTCTCATGACCCATATGGAAACTAGTACCACCTCTATAATCTCAGGCCTCCATCCATGTACACGTCGTATCTCTCCACATCTCTACCTAGCTGTATATTTGTTCTAGGCCATACTGGGAAGTCTTTATAGGGCTATCCATCTTACATCCTCTACCTCTAATATCCTCTAGCCTCTTCGCATACCACTCCTCACTCACTGCTGACCCCTCTCTCCATGCACCTGGTATGCTTCCGGCCATATCAAAAACCCAACTGGTAGCTCCATATGGTCCCCATAGTCACCCATGAGATCCCTAGTGGCCTCATTAAAACTATGTGCTCATAAGCCCAATAATGAAGAAAGAATCCCACATCCATACTTGACCGTCATCCTGCTAAGTACATCTGCATCTCATAGTATTCATGTACTAACAAGCTCGATCCAAAAGAAAACATCCATCCCATGCTCAACAATATCTACTACCACTCAAGTTAATGCCCATGGAAATCAGGCTCCCCCTGATTCTAGTAATGCATAGCAGGAGATAGCCATCATCACTAAACAAATCAGCCGACTTCCTGGGCAGTAGCAGGATGATATCTAGTCTGTTATGTTTGTAGATTCCTATTGATACAAATGGTATGTGTGAGGCATCCAATCCAAAAAATGTGTTACAATGCCACGAACCTACCCCTCTATTGTCACTGGAAACTATCGGTGCTCCGCTTAATCAGTAAGTGGGTTAGGGGGTATCGGGTACGATGTCCTCTAATGTGACCATTTTCATGGGTCACCTACCCTGAACCAAAACATGTTGGTCCTAATGGGTCCCATCTCGTTAATCAAAGCAATAATAATGGGCCCTATGGTTTTTTGGTACCCATTTAATTGTAAAATCCACCTCTTCTGACTACATTCATAGGTTTATGGGACAGTTGTGTAACATTTTGCCTCATTGTATTGAATAAATGGTTTTGTAAAACTGCTTAAGCAGTTGTCTATGTATAACTGGTCTTATCCTATGAAAGAAAGACAAGCAAATGTATTGTATCATGTATTTTGAATAATGTGAATTCTGTACCATTTTATCTGAGCATAGCATCCAAATCGGATCTGGGTCATTGTATTAGACAGTTTGAGGCTTGTATAAAATTTGAGCAAGTGCAGTCTTGGTGACGTAGCCCTTGGGTGAACCATGTTTAAATTTTCTCTCTATGTTTGTAATTTATTCTAAAATATCAATAAAAATCAGAAAGTAAGCTTTTGCAATTAGTTTCCACTGTTGCGAATCTGTAAGGCATTCGTCCCTCCATCCATTTTTAGCTCTTATTTCCTAACATAGTCTCAATGTGGAATGTCCCTAATAAAAATCCTATGTGTGGGGCATCCACTCCAAACAATTGTGATAATGGTCGTAAATGAGCTTATGTTAGCTAACTACGTCACTTATATAGTGCCCACCTAAATAGGTCGATGGTGACTCTCCGATACGTCATCGACTCTAACATGACCTAAGTCTCCTGGTTTGACCCTAAATGATGTACTGGAAACCTAACCTGATTTCATCTCTCATCCCCCTCAATGATCATCCATGTATCCCCAATGTACTCTCTAATAATGGTGGAAGCCACCCAATTTTTAATCATAGGTGTTCCCACTCAACCTTTGTCACATATGTCCCATTAGCCTATTCAAATAATTTAGGCTTACTCTGCCTCTCAGGTATAACTGGTCTCTTTCATACACAAAATCTAGCACATCTAACACTGTTATCTTGTGTGCCCATATTAAAAATCCCACTATTATCCAAAATCATCTATATTTTATGTTCAGTCGACGTCGACCCGAACACATTATTTGACACCGATTAACCTCATATATGAAGGATATTGGCCCATCACACAATGACCAACCACATTTTTCCCCGAAATTTTTGTGTTTGTTTAAATAACCAAAATATCAACAAAATAATTAAAAACTAAGCTATGGTTTCAATGCTTATTACTCTTCGAGTCCTCTTACATTTCCTCCCTCGCTCTGAGTGGGTTCAATTTGGTTGATAGCTCGAAGCAATATTTTCTGATCTCTGGTTCATCAACCTTATGGGTGCAAATGAGTTAGTCAGCCAGTTATGGGCTGTTTATTAGGGCCAAAGGTTTGGTTCGGTAACCCATCTAGTTTGTATCAACCTCAACCAATCTTTCGGCTACCTTATTAATCGTAATTACCCAATAGATGGACTCATCTCCCTCAAATCCCCCATTTATATGATATGTTTCTGTGAACTTGATTAGTGTGTTCCTTCATCGACACCTTCGGGATTTGTCCTGAGCGTAGCCTCTAATACAAGATTTGGCTTATTGTAATCTGTCACAGATTGTCATACATGTAATAAAACTCTGAGAAGTGTTGCTTGGTGTCCATGTATCCCACTGTTGTGTGAACCACGTTATAATGTCTTCATGTTGTGCATTATTTCATCCCTGTAATGCATATTTATGACTCCTCATATATTGTGATTTTGAGGATCTGCTTTACCCATTACATTTATTAATGTCCTGACACTTTGTACTTACCATCCTTGATATTTGATTGTGCATATTTTTGATGGCTTTCTTGACCCTTTGGTCCATATGGATTGCACATCCATTTAGAGTGGATTCCCATTGTACTCCCTCCATATTTCCATGATTTTTTTCGACAAAAGTTTGTAGGACATTGTCATCATCTCCATTGAGGTCTGTACTTTGTTCCCTACCAAAGTAACTCCAAAATCACTGCCATATTTTGAATTTTTTTATTTTTTATCTTTATCATTCTCCACTTGGGGAATATTCTTTCATCTTATTTATTTTCTCTTCCTTTCCAATCTTTATCCCTTTCATCTATATTTTTCAAACTTGTGATCGCTTCTTCTCCTATCATTGATCCTAGTTTGAGGGGATGCACCTCCTCAACCATCATTTTTCATCACTTCTTATTTTTGTCTCATGAATCACCTAATGCAAACCACTCAAAAAAATGGGGAAAATGTAGACACCAAATTTTGGTATCCCTTTTCCTTCCGCCAGTGTTCTCTCCCCTTCACTATCTTTGCAACATACATATCTCTCTTCCATTTGAATTCCCATCTTCCTAAATCTCTATTTATTCGAATTTCCCACTTTCCTATCTTACCCCATAATTTATTTTATTTCCCCTAATTCATCCATTAATCCCATATAATTAATCCCTAATCATATATATTATCCTAATAACATCCCATTTACCATCCCTAAACCTTCATCTAATCCTTTTATTATTCCATAAAAATCATTTTTATCATCCCTAGGTTCCCATCTACCCTCATTCAATACATTCCTATCCCCCAACTACTTTTTATCCTCCCTAAGCAAACCTAACCCGCATTAACCACTCGAAGTCCTAATTTTACCTCTTTTAGGACCTTTTGCATTGAGGTCATCACATATCCACCACCCAAATCGACGGTCTGCCATAATTTTCGATGACACATCTAAGTCACCGTCAACCCTATAAATGCACACATGCTCCTCATCTCTTGAGGATGTAATTTTTAATTTTTGATCTTTCTTGCGAATTTTACTAGATTTCTCTCTCTTCTCGAATCCAGTTGTTATCATTTTGGAGCTATTTTTAAGGCCTTGCATGCTACTATTGGAGATCTTGGAGAGTTAAAGCTTGTATAAATCCCCCATTTCCATCTCATCATCATTGTGAATTAGCCTTATAGGTTTATCAACCAACTTAGAGCACATATCATTCCTTATCTTGTAATTAGTCACCATCAATCTCTCTCTGTAGTTTGAATTTTCCATCTATTTCATCCATTAAACCCTAGATCCCTTACCTCGGTCACCATTGACTAATCACAGTCACCGTCGACCCGATTCACATATGGTTTATTTTATGTCATCCATCTTAGCCAGTTATCTGTTTCTGATCCCATAGTCCCTCAGAACTTACCTAATGTTACCATTAAACACACATACTGCTTCATATCTCATCTTCATCATACCCATTTTTCATCGATCCATTCTAGTCACCATCGACTAGATACTACAGTTATAATTTTTATCATCAAATCTATTAATTTTATTACATATCACTTTTTGTTCTCATTAGGTCCATGTCATCTCTAAATCATCATAAGTCTGAGATCAACTTCAGATCATGTCCTTTCTATATTTATTTTTGGGCTTATACTATCAGGTCACTATTGATTGTGCTTAAAAGTATTGATTCGTCAATCGAACCGATTAGGTTTGGTTCAATTTTCATCATTCGTTGTATCATCAGATATGCATTTTATCTTATCTAGTTCATTCCTCAGAAGTACACCATGTTTCAATCCAAATTCCATCTTACACTCATCGTAGTCATTTATCCATTAGATGTATTGTTCATCTATATCTTGATAAAAGTACAATGCAAATCCATCTGAAAGTAATATTTCTCTTCATGGTATTGGCACTGTGGGGCTTTTTATAATGTCTTACTGTTAATCCATTTGTCCTTTACATGAGTTTCTCATTCAATATTTAGGTACTCAAGCTCGCTATGAGGATGATATTACTTGTGCCCATTTCCATCATCAATTTTATTTAGATATGGCTCTTACAACGTTAGTTGCATATATTCTAATTTCTCTTATTACTTTGCTTACCATTTTACTAATGTGAAACAAGAGTTACAATCATTTTGATGCCTAGTAAATATTTGAAGAAAACCATTGAGATTCATTTCCATTAGTGTGTTACTCTGCAAAATCATTTCAAGGTGGTCACCATCTTTTGATTTGTTTTATTTTACTCTTTGATTTTATTAGATATCATACTAAAGAGACAATTGCTAGCACATATTTGATTTACATATTTTCCATTAGATGTCATTACTATATGATTTGAATTTTATCTCAATTGCTCCTTTTAAATTTTATGATGCCATTAGATAGTCAGTTGACGTTCGTGCAAATATAGAGAACTAAAAACCATAGAAAAAACTTGAGCCATGTGAAACTTATCACAACATAGAATGACATGTAGATGTTTACTTTATCAATGAGAAAAATGAAAACTCTACACGCACTCAATGTGTCGAGTTGTGGAGCTCAATTACTTCAGATTAACATTCTATATGGAAACTTGCAGGAAAAATACATAGTAACTGATCATCAGTTATGAAGGGAATCAGACATCAATCACCTATGATTGGCATCAGTCAGGAAAGGGAGGAACTAACATCGGTTAGGGCTAATCGACATCGGTTACCTGTGCGAGGATGTTTTAATTAACTCTTGAGAATTAGATCTATTTTTAGCATTGAAGTATATATATTGATTGTAATTACATGGCTAAGTGCCCTAAGTCTATAAACGACTATATAAGCATAAAAGCTAGGGTTTAGAAAAATAGAATTAACAAGAATTAGAAAGAACTTACAAAATTTGGTGAGAGATAGAATTCTCGGTGATGAAGCAAAAACTTGAGACAAAGAAAGTACTGCACATCTAAGAGGTGTGGAAGATTGTAAATCTTCATTGTATATATTTTCAAAGCTTTGGATAATAGATTGGCTTGTTTCTTGGTGGATGTAGCCCACACTAGGTGAACCATGTTAAATCTGGTGTTGATTTATGTCTCTTGTTTTGTATATTTCTTCTGGTAGAATATCCACTTTTATTTGCATGTATGCTTAGATCTGATATATTATCTGTACAACCGGTGTCCTAACCCCAAAAACTGGTATCAGAGCTTTGTTTGATGGTTTTGTGTGTTGGCATATTTACTCACAAAGGATTTTTTGATTAAGTGGGAGCTACAACAGTGACAGAAGAAAACAAAAACAAGGTAAAGAAGTTTGACGGACGAAATTATCAATTATGGAAGATGCAGATTGAGGATTATCTGTATTGAAGAGATTTGTATTTATCATTGGATGAGAAGTCTAGACCTACGAAGATGACTGATGAAGAATGGAAGATTCTTGACAAAAAGGCTTGGGATCTATAATATCGAGCCCGGAAGCATCCGTGACTTCCAATATTACAGAAGTGACTTCTATGGTAGAGTTAATGAAATCTCTTGCTACTTTATATGAAAAACCCAGTGCTTCGAATAAAGTTTATTTGATAAAGAAACTATTTAGTTCTAAGATGCATGAATGTGGATCTACATCTAGTCATTTGAATGATTTCTAATCTATTGTAAATAAGTAAAAATCGGTTGTTATATCATTTGATGATGAAGTAAGAGAACTTTTATTCTTATGTTCTTTACCTCATAGTTGGGATAAATTAGTAATGGATATTAGTAATACATCATCTGCTAATAATATTTAGAAGTTTGATGACGTGGTTAGTATAATCTTGAATGAAGAATTTCACAGGAAGAGTATAGAGGAATCATCATCTGGAAATTCTTTAAATGTAGAAAGCAGGGGCGGGCAGAAGGAGAGATCCAAGAGTAAGAGTAATGAGAAATCAAAGTCAAGGGATAACAGATATAAATCCAAAAGTAAGGGAATTACTTGTTGGAAATGTGGAAAGAAAGGACATGTAAAGAAAGATTGTTGGTCAAAGGATAAAGAGAACCAACAACTAGACAAAGGTAAAGAAGCAAATCTTGCTACATCAGAGGTAATGCAAGATGCTATTATTATTTCTTTAGATGATAAAATTGAATCATGGGTTTTAGATTTAGGAGCTTCTTTCCACATAATCCCTAATCAGGGTTATTTCATAAACTATGTCCAAAGCAATTTTGGGCATGTTTATTTAGGTGATGATGAACCTTGCAGTATTACTGGTAAAGAGGAAGTTCATCTAAAATTGCAGAATGAAAATACATGGGTATTGAAAGATGTGAGGCATGTGCCAAGCCTAAAGAGGAATCTTATTTTTGCAGGGCAACTAGGTGAATCTGGTTGCATGGTTAATTTTACAGGAAACTCTTGGAAAATCACCAAGGGTGCTTTTATTGTGGCAAGAGGTAAGAAGGTAGGAACATTATATTTATCTACTTGTATTATTGATTCCTTTTTTGCATTATCTACTTCGGATTTAGATTCAGACATTAGTTCTACTAACCGATGTCAGTTAGGATCTTCTGTAACCGATACCGCTTCATCTGACCAGTGCCGATCAGGGGTCAACCGACACCGATTACTATGTAACCCTGTCAGAAATAATTTTAAATCTGAGATTTCATTTTCATTCACAAATTTCTCAACCGGTTCATCCTTGGGTACCAAAATTTGATCCCTGTACATTCTCTTTTCATTCCATTCAACATCACAACTCCTAATAATTTTAGAATTCTCTAAATCCCAAAAATGGAAATTGAAATCACCAGATCCATAACCAATGAAAGTGCACCTCTTGGATTTTGCATCCGATTTTTTCCTATTTTCTTTATCAACATGCACAAAAGCTTTTGAACCAAAAATTTTAAGAAAAGAAAGATCTACCTCTTTTCCGGTCTAAGCTTCCTTTGCTATTCCTCCATCTAGTGAACTTGAAGACCCACAGTTAATCAAATAAATAGTTGTATCAACTGCTTTTGCCCAAAACTGCAAAGGAAATCCAGAATGTATCCTCATACTTCTAGCACGTTCCATGATTGTCATGTTCATTCTTTCTGCAACGCCATTCTCCTGTGGTGTTTTTGGAACAATTCTTTCTCTACATATCTCATTCATTGAAAAATAATCATTGAAATCCTTGCTACAATATTCACCACCATTGTCATATCTAAGACACTTTGACTTTGAATTTGATTCATTCTCAATAAAGGCTTTCCATCTTTTAAAAGTCTCAAAAACATCATATTTACGTTTAATACAATAAACTCATACCTTTCTTGTACCATCATCAATACAAGTAACATAATATTGGGATCCACCATGAGAAGCTACATGAGTTGGTCCCCACACATCTGAGTGTACAAGCTCCAATTTTTGCTCCTTCTAAGTTGCCCCAACTTTGAGAAATCTCACTCTATTTTTCTTTCCAAAGACACAATGCTCACAAAAATCAAGATCTAAATCTTTCAAATATGATAACTTACCCTTAGCCTTTAATATTTGCATTCCTTTTTTACTCATATGGCCCAGCCGGTTATGCCACATGCATGCATCTGAATCTAAAGTAGATAATGCATAAAAGGAATCAGTAACACAGGTAGATAAATATAACGTTCCTACCTTCTTACCTCTTGTCACAACAAAAGCACCCTTGGTGACTTTCCAAGAGTCTCCTGTAAAAGTAACCATGTAACCAGATTCACTTAGTTGCCCTGCAGAAATAAGATTCCTCCCGAGGCTTGGCACATGCCTCACATCTTTCAATACCCATGTATTTCCATTCTACAATTTTAGATGAACTTCCCCTTTATCAGTAATACTGCAAGGTTCATCATCACCCAAATAAACATGCCCAAAAATTCCCTAAACATAATTTCTGAAATAACCCTTACTAGGGGTTGCATGGAAAGAAGCTCCTGAATCTAAAACCCATGATTCAATTCTATTATCTAAAGAAATAATAAGAGCATATTGCATTACCTCTGATGTAGCAAGATTTGTTTCTTTACTTTTTTCTAGTTGTTGGTTCTCTTTGTCCTTTGACCAACAATCTTTGCATATCCTTTCTTTCCACATTTCCAACAAGTAATTCCCTTACTTCTGGATTTAGATTTGTTATCCCTTGACTTTGATTTCCCATTACTCTTACTCTTGGATCTCTCCTTCTACCTGCCCTACTTTCTACATTCAAAGCATTTCCAGATGATGATTCATCTATACTCTTCCTGCAAATTTCTTCATTCAAGATTATACCAACCTGTTATCAGCCAATTTTGACTTCGCAAAATTGTTAAAAAATAATTAAAAAATGAAAAATTAGAAAATTTTGAAAAGTGTTACTTTGCGTGGTTTAGTGGACTCATCGCGATCGTCTTATTTTTATGATCGTTTCGGTCTTCGTTTCGTAATTTTCGGGCGAGAACTCTTCCCGCCAAGCTTTAAAATATGTTAAAATACATTAAAATAATTAATTAATATTTAATTAATTAATTTGTCCTTGTTTGATTAAATTATTATTTTTTAAAATCACTTAAGGAGTATTTAATTAAATAAATATAAATTAAAGTTCATTCAACAAGTTTTAGTGTCGAGGAAGTAAGCTTTCGTTTCCAACTGCCGGGAAGTCAGATTGGCTTCCCGAACCCGGATTTCCACTTTCCTGGCAATTTCCTTAAATTTTTTCACACGTGAGGTTTTTCTCTGCCAATTGCCTAATCATGGATTGGCAAACGGGCATAAAATTCCCCAATTTCCCACATGGAAAAATTAGATGGGGATTGCCAACCCATTTTGCCATTCCCGTTGGTAATTGTTCATTGCTTTCCCCATTTCCCCTGGCACTTAAGCCACTACCGGGAAGAGAGGAAGTTAGATTAATTCCCATAACTTCCTCCATCAAACCCGTTGGAAAATGTCGTGCGAAGCTTTTAATTGCTTCTTATTTCTTAAGGAAGACATAATATTTTTTCAGCATCATGCAAGAGAAACTCATGCCATTGTGAAGGAAGAAATATCAGTTGTGCACGCAAAGGAGGTTTTATCAAAATCTAAACAAATACTAGCCAGAGGAGGACAACAAATTTACACACAGGTATTCGAAGAGAGGAACAGTGTTTGAAAACAACAAAGAACAGCCTGAAGGAGATGCCTTGGGTGAATAAGAAATACAAGAAGGTTTTTGGTTTTGGTTTTGGTTTCAAGCTCCACGCATTTATCAAAGAAGATATATAAAAATTTCTTGTTCCCACGCATTGGGCAAAGAGAAGGAAATCTTCAGGCAAAGCAAAGAAAGGAGAATCCACATTTGGGAGCATTAAAAGACAGCAGTTTTTTTTAAAGAAAAAAGAAACCCACCAGCCTGAAAAGGAAATAAGAACAAGTTTTCAAAAGGTGCATAGGTATTAAGAAGTAGGTGCCTGGCAAATAGAAGAATTTTTAAAACAAAGAAAGAAGCAAAGGACTGCGTATTGACAAGGAAAAGAACAGATTTTAAAGACTAAAGGCAGGCCGCCCCACCAAAACTTGCCACGCACCAGCCAAAGAGGAAACTCTAAAACATTTCAAACATTCCACTCATTCTTCGGGAAGGCAAGAACAGTTTTTGAGAAAAGCTACGCAGCTGTGGGGGGAGGTTCAAATAAAACAAGGAATTCTTTTCTTTCCACGCATGTGGAGAAAAAAGAACAGATTTTAAAAAGGAAGTTTGATATATAAAACAAAACAAAATTTCCATACGCACTGGAGGAGAAAAAGAAATATAAAACAGTTTTGAAATCTTTTTCAAAGTCAAAGAACAAGAACACTCATCCACCACGTGCCCAACCAAGTGTAAAACTGCACATTTGGCAGAGAAAAACCAAAGAACACGCCAGGAAGGAGAAAGGTGCCTAACATACCAGGAATTCATTTCCATGTGTGAGGGAAATCAGAGCAACATTAAAAACAAATTTGTTTTGTTTGTTTAAAGCCAAAAGAAAGAAAACGTGCCAGCTGAAACAAGCTCCCACGCCGAAGAAAGGAAATTCCATTCACGCAAATATCAAGATCGGGATATTTTAATTGTTATTGTTAGAATTAGAATTTGAGCTTAGTCTCGATTTGTTTGTATTGACATATCAAATCTAGGTGAATTTATTTATTTTAAATAAATAAATAAATAAAATCAAAAAAATTGTAATCCGGAAATTACTCAGTTTTTATTATTTATTATTATTATTGTTTTTAAATAATAATAGTAATAATAATAATAATAATAAAATTTAAAGCGAAAAATATTTTTCTACATCAACGGGGTGTCGGAGACTGAGACTCGGCCTTGTTTACATCGTTTGGTGTGCCTGAGTCACTTTTTTTGTTAATTCATTAAATTCATAATGGCCAAAAAATCTAAATCTACGGGGAGATCGAAGAAGCCAGTGGAGAAATCCAACAAATCTGCCCTGAAATATGAATTCCAAGGAATTATCCCTCACAGCTCCATAAGTCAGCATATGACCACATCATTGATACGAATCTCGGTCACATCAACGTGTAACAGTTTTGCAAGCGAGTGAAAACTGAAGGCAAAACCATTTTCTCATATAGGCTTTACCACAGTGGCCTACCCCAAGTAGTGGCATTCCCTGTCTCGGTGCAGTGTCCAGAATTGGTGATTGCTTGCACGGAGCATTACGACCTTGAGAGATGAGGAATTTTCAAAGACAATCGCTAGCCTTTCCTCTTAATCACACCTGAACACATTGAAGAGTTGCTCGGCATACCTGACTTTCCTAAAAATGTGGATATCACTCGCTAATCAGCGCAAGAATTATGGGACGAAGAACCCCTGAGATGGAGCAAAATGGTTAACAATTGGCTGGTAACCAAGAGACCTTGGATTGATAGGCTCCCCAAAGAACTGTACCACATTGAGTTTGTGGAAGAAATTGGAGACATGATCACTCTCTTAAGTCGAGTTTTTGGTTTACCTTCTGCAAGGGTCTTCCACCCATGGATGTACTAGTTTATCTGTATCATCCTAGCCAAGAAGGAGTTTGTGGACTGGGCCACCATCATCAGTAACACCATTCACAAGCAATTGATAGAATTCAAAATGACTGGATGCTTCTACATGACCTCATATCTGACCTATGCAGTAGCACGAAGAAAGCTATTTTCAGGACTTGAAACGAGAGGGATCCTAGGATCATCAAACAACGGTTTTCACTATTACCCTCAACTCAACTTCAAAAAGAGTTCTCACCATTTTAGAAGAGTCAACGATGCATTCACCTTCCACGTGATCTGGAACTTGAATCGAAATACTGAGGAAAGGTTTTCCAAAGAAGCTATGAGTGTCATTTCCCAATGGGGAACCTGGTTTATACAATTTTCATCTTTTTCCTACATTCACGTGAGTGGCTTTGCGGGGACCCCGTGGAAAATTCCCAAGTATGTCAGTGACAAGTGGGCGTTAATGGAGCTGGCATGACAATTGTTCCAAGTTCACTACCTACTTAGTGACAAGCACCATCCAGGAATTCATTTCCCGATCCAAATCGGGGAATACCAATGTCCAAATCTATTCAGTGCACAACTAATGGAAAAGGAGTTTGCTCTCATAACCATCCATCCATATTGAAGAGAACCCAGTTTGATATCAATGGTTATATGCAAATGATTATGGGAGCGAAGTACCAACATAGTCCTACCATGGAGGATTTATGGGCTGCTTGCTCGGATGAACATAAGGTAAGGAGATGGCAGTACTCTCATCTAACACTTGCTTAGATCAAGGCCTTCCACATCCGGAGTCCTCCTGATTCATTCATAAACGATGATGAAGATGTCGTCGATCCCTCGTATGATGCCATTGCCTTCACACCATTTCCTCAAATCAACTGGACCAAGAGAGATGAATTTTCTCTCGATGGAAAGAATCAACCAATTATCAAAAGAAGAATATCTTGGTATGATAGGGAAATTGCCAAATTTCAATCAATTCCAGATCACATTTTGGGATCACAAAAATTGCCTATACGAGGGGGTCTCCATTTGACCAAGTTTTCTTCTCGATCAACTTCGTTAGCATCCAACCATACACAACAGGCAAGAAAAGAATGGTTGCCAAAATCCACTTCGCCAAGCAACGTGTCACGAGGAGAGAGACCCAAAGATCAAAACCCCAAAGAAGGAAAGGAGTGTGTGTCTGGATTTTCTACCTCGAGTAGAGATTCTTCCACTCACATTGTTAATAACACTTAGAAGTTGGTAGCAAATGATCCTCAGCCATGCTTTAAACAAACACCCACTCAAGTATAGGTAATTCAAATATCAAACACTTCAGAGCATGTGGTTCATGAAGAGATTTCCCAAAATCTCCCTAATAATCAAGAAGTGGATATTGAAGTTGTGTCTCCTCAAATCGAGGTCGTCAGTAGGATTCAAGAAGGATCTCATGATGTCAGGAATAATGAGAATATTGATTCGAGCTCTAGGATTCTATATGCTGAAATAGTGAATGATACTCCTTCTTGGGTTGATTCCAAAGTGAAGAAAAGGAAGAGAGTTTTCAAGCCAATCGACATTGATTTTGATGCCCTTTTCAAACTTTTGAATGACGCCATTCCTAAGAAGCCTAAGGTGCTTTCTCGGATAATAGTGGATGATGACAGAAACAAATTTGCAAACCTTGCCATTCCACAAGTGGATAAGGAGCGCGATGCTATGACGCCTGCCAACAATGAGGTTTCCAGACTGAGACTTGGAAGATCTACATTAGAAAGTGACATGGCGATGGCTAGAGATTCAATTGATATCGTGCTAAAAAGACTCGAGAAATACAAGTCTCTAAATTCTCAACTCAAGGTCGAAAAGAATCAATTGGTGGAGTATGTTCAACATTTGATAAATCCCATATCATCCACCTACTCAGTACCTGATGCGGTGGCTGCCCTAGATGAAGAGACTTTCAATCTGTCAAAGGAAATAAACACTTTAGGCCATGTCACTAAAACTTGACTTTCAGAGATTCTCGTTTTAGGCCAGGAAGCGATCAAGACTACAGTCAAGCTTCATGAAGATATTAGTGCACATCTGGATCCAATTCTTTCTTTCAAAGAAACTTTTGTTTCTGCTATAACAAATTTGGATGAGATATTGCCTAGTCTACAGGAGATTACAAGTATGGAATCTTCAGTTTTGGCTGTTGAAGGGATTCTCAAATTTGAACATCGAGGGACACGTTTTCTTTGGTGTCTACATCTCAAATCAAGAAAGACACTTCTCGAGGATTCTATGATCCATTATAAAAACATGTGCAATGAAGCTTTCACTTCACTCTCCTTGATCCAGGAATTCATGGCTGAGATTCCTTGTAACCTAGTAAATGAGCATAATCAAAGGTGTTCATCGGAGCAAGTGGAAGAACAATTTGCATGATTGTTTAAGGACATGTACACTCCCGCCAAAAATTTCTCGTCAGTTTCCATGGAGCAGTGTATCAAATTGAAGAACTTGTTTGAGAATGCTCAATCTAAAATTGTTAATTTAAATGATATGCCAAGTAGAATTCTTGAATTTCAAGTATTTTGTGAGGCTGTTCTTCGGCCAAGTGAACCCTCAAAAGAAGAAAAGATGTTTGAAACTTTGGAAAGGTTTAGATCCTTTCAGATGGCAAAAGTAGCGGATCCTAATTTCACTGGCGGTGCAGGGAGTTGATTTTCTTGATATCTAGCGAAGTGGGAGAGTCCATTTCTCATACATTTGAGATAGGCCGAACCCGTTTCAATGGATAAGGCACTTGTTATTATTGTACATTTTAAAAGGTGTTGTTATTTGAGAAACATTGGATTTTTTAAGTAATTTCTATTTTTGGGTTGTCTTTAATAAAGTTGGTTAGAAAAAGTCAAAGGTCACTCAAGTGCCTTATTTAATGATCATGTAAAACCCTAACTAATTTGTAACCAACTTTTGGGTTATAAAAGGAAGTGAGGGGCTCATTTGTAAGGGTGACTTTGAGAGAGGAGAAGAAAATACTTTTGTGCAAGCTTTGTTTCAGGAAGAAACTTTGTGTTCTTTTGTGAAAAATATTTTGGAGTTAATGAAATACGAACTTTGTGTCTCATTCATTGTCTCTTATAACATTTGGTGTTTTTATGTTCATTAGATGTTAGGTGTTTGAATCTTGCATGAAAATATTATCTTTGATCTTATTGTCAACATTATTAATCTATTGTTCTATTTCATAGTGATCAAGCTTTGATTATCTACTTACTCATGTGTGTTCCCTTTTACACATTCTTGTTTGGCTAACTCAAACTCCGTTTTATTTGTGTTGGTCATTCACCTTTCTTCTTTATGCAATATTAGGCTTTGTTTTTACCTAACTCTTGCATGTTATTTTAGTTCATTCCATTTCACTCCTTTCCTTCTTTCCATTCCATCTCCTTCATTCACTTTTCTTTCCATTGATGTTCCAAAACACCCCCCACATACAATTTTGAATGTATAGATGTAAATACAGTTTTGGTTTTCACTAAAGGCAGCCTTACCTTCATTGAGGAGGGACTTCGTTCCTACACTATTGCATGTCATTTGCATGCGTGAAAATCCATATGCTAACACAACCACATCATCAAACTTCAAAATTTTATTACCAAATGTTGTATTACTAACAACCACTACCAAGTTATCCCAACTATCAGGCAAAGAACATAAGAATAAAAGTGCTTTCACTTCATCATCAAACAGTATATCAACTGATTTTAACTAATTTACAATAGATCTGAAATTATTCAAATGACTAGATGCAGATCCACCTGAACATGCATCTTAGAACTAAATAGTTTCTTCATCAAATAAACTTTATTCGAAGCACTAGGTTTTTCATATAAATTTGTAAGAGATTTCATTAACCCTATAATAGAAGTTGCTTTTGTAATATTGGAAACCACAAATATTGCCATGCTCAATCTTATAGATCCCAAATCCTTTCTGTCAAGAATCTTCCATTCTTCATCAGTCATCTTCGTAGGCCTAGACTTCTCATCCAACGGTAAATACAAATCTCTTTGATATAGATAATCATCAATCTGCATCTTCCATAATTAATAATGTCAGTCGTCAAATTTCTCTACCTTGTATCTGTTTTCTTCTGCCATTGTTGTAACTCCCTCTTAATCAGAAAACCCTCTGTGAGTAAATATGTCAACACACAAAACCCTCAAACAAAGCTCTGATAATAGTTTTTGGGGTTAGTACACCGGTTGTACAGACAATATATCAGATCTAAGCATGCATGCAAATAAAAGCGTATATTCTACCAGAAGAATTATACAAAACAAGAGACAAAAATCAACACCATATTTAACATGGTTCACCTAGTGTGGGCTACGTCCACCAAGAAACAAGCCAATTTATTATCCAAAGATTTAACAAGATATACAATTGAAGATTTATAATATTCCACACCTCTTAGATGTACAATACTTTCTTTCTCTCAAGAAATCTCTCTCTCACCAACTTTTTGCAAGTTCTTCTTAATTCTTGTTAATACTTGCTTCTAAGCCCTAGCTTTCATGCTTATATAGTTGTTTATAGACTTAGGGCACTTAGCCATGCAATTACAATCAATAGATATACTTTAATGCTAAAAAAATATTTAATTCTCGAGAGTTAATTAAAACATTCTCACACAGGTAACCGATGTTGGTTCTCCCTAACCGATGTCGGTTCCTCCTTGCCTAACTGATGTCGGTCCTAGGTGACCAATGTCGGTCCCTCCTAATCGATGATGGTTACTGTGTTTTCCAGCAAGTTTTACATTGCATGCTAATCTGAAGTAATTGAGCTCCATAACTCAACATTTAATACATGAATGTTCAAAAGAAAACATGAATGCAAAAGATGATATTGACAGGACACTTGAAAAAAATAAATTTGTGAAAAAGAATAAAACATCCTGAACAATAGGAAGGTCTTTTCGAGTAGATTGGGTAGTAAAATACCAATTCATTAAACCTATAAAACTAGATAATGGTAGTGATACTCCAAAATAATGTAGATGTACTATTTGTAGTTGAAAATTGGGTAAAAAACATAAAATGTAGCTTAAATTTGACACTATAGAGAAACATTGTGGAAAACTATATTACACAATCACTAAAAATGATATAAAAATGATAAAAACTCCTAGATGGAAAACTACAAAAGAGTGCATGCATGTAAAATATAAGGAGGATTATGACAATAAAATGAAACACACTCAAAAACTATAGGAGAAAGGAGGAACCATTAAAGTGAATTTTGGAAAAGCTACAAATGAAAATCTGAAGTCAAAAACTACCCAGTTTTCAACAATATTATTTATTCTTAGAATGGGTAGACAAATTTAAGATTCTTTAGAATATAAGAAATTGCTCTAGTTCAATGGGTTTCCAAACCTTCCACATTCACATTGGTCATAGAACTAGAGCAATTTCTTATATTCTAAAAAATCTTAAAATAACTGCTCTATGCAGGGTCATAAAAATGGTCTGTGTGTGTCTCCAAACATTTTTTTACTCGTTATATGATTCCTATTCGTTGCATGGCTCACAAGATGAATCTAGCATATAAGACAGTAAGCACATTTGAATGTGTTGAAAAAGTTGAAGAGCTTATCCGTGAACTCCATGCCTATATGTCAAGCACTCCAAAAATATTTCTAGAGCTTCAAAAGTTTTCACTTGGGGTCACAAATGGTAAGAAACTTCTTAAAGATGTTGATACTAGATGGATTTCTATGTATGATCCTACACACATAATTTTTTAGGAATATCCATCTTTAAATAATTTCATGTTTAAGAACCGTAGGCAAGTTGACAGTGCAAAATATTTTCTTTACCACCTAACAGACTTGGAAACATTATTTACACTTTGTGGGATTCTTCCAATGTTGCATGACATGAATTTCATAACAAAACTTGCTCAAGAACGATCCATCTATATAGCGGACTTCATTAGATTTAGGAAAAGGGTGTGTTAGAATCTAGATATGTTATATAACTCTGATGAATGCTTTAAAGGACATGTATTCAGTCACTGGAAATCTCTGGCAGATTTAAAGGATCCTAACAGCTACTTCATATTCAATATATGTGGTCATCTTTGTATCTTTGTTAACAGGAAGGAGATTTAAATGCACACATTCAAAAAGCAAGTGGATATTGATGGATCAAAGCTTGAAGAAGTGCCTATTACATGTAATTTATTTGATGCTATTATATATGAAACAAGAAAAAATTACAGAAAATCTCACACTGTTTATCCAGTGAGATCAAAGATTGTTTTAAAAAAGGTGACATTCTTGGGGCCATGGGAGTGGTCAATCCTAACTTTTGGAATCTTATAGAAGGCGAAGCTGTAGCTAATTCATTTAAAAGACACATGGGTACTATCATAAAGCATTTTGGATAATTAGTTGAATGTAATGGTTTTTAGATTAATGGTGTTCTTCAAAAGGAATCACTTGCATTGCAATCAACCGATTTCTACTAGGTAATAAGCAAACAATTTGAATTATTGAGTGAGCCAACAAAAAAAATAGCAATTTCACTTTTATGAAAAAAATTGTATCCGAGAACCATCCTTCGTGAAAGTGTTAGTCAATATTTATGATTGCATGAATTGTGTGAAACAATGATATTGGGATTATTTGAAGATGAAAGAGTTTTCAATGCACTAACATTTATAAAAGCAAAGTATCAGAACAAATTGGATAAAAATATTCAGACTTGTTTGAGATTATATGTTTCATGATATGATGTGGATATATTTCCTTATGAATGGGTAATGGCAGCATGGAATTCTCTTGCAGAGAGGAGAGAGATCAGTAATTCTAATACATGGAGTGTGGATAACAACAAAACTGTGACTGAAAATCACAGCGAAATATTAGATAACAATGTTGTGAACAAAAAAGATATGTTTCAATTTGATCTAGTTGATTTAAAGTAAATAAGAATAAATGTACATTTTAATTCTGAAAAGAAAATCTCACATCAGAATATAAGTATGTGTATTTTTATTTTTGTTATTCGCATGTCCATTATTGAATAATATTTTCAATGTTGCAATTTGTTTAGAGTTTTTAAATGAGGAATGCCATACTTTTTTTTTGTTGTTTTTTAAATGATAATACTATCATTCCATTTATGGTAGATTTTCCAGTCTTACGCATGAACATAGTACAAATACAATAATATATAAGTTTTTAATGTAATATGTAATAGGAATATCAAACACAATTGAGAATAATAATCACATTAAGAATCCACTTGAATAACTTATGCACTAATATAACAAAAATAAAAGTAAAATGCCACATCGTTTGAAATTTGAAACTTTCAATATTTTCATTAATAAGTAGTTATATTTATACGCTAAATTTGAAACAGTTTTACAAAAAGATTCTAAAAACAACAATTACAATTTCACAATTTGTTTTTACAACATCATCCTCGAGAAGATTCTTCTCTGTGGGTTTCACTTTTTGTCTCCTTTGTAACAGAACTTTTTTTATGACACCCGACTGAACAAGATCCTTTGATGCAACTTCCATATTCGCAAGAATTTCTCGTTCTGTATTTGTTGCATCACCAACAGACAACAATGTTGGATCCTATACTACTTACTTCTTTAACAATATCTCTAGATCCATTCCATGCGCATTTATGATCCTTCTCAAGGTATTATTCTGCTTGTTTAATATAACAAGCTTTTGCTTTAATTCAATTGTTGCATCTAGACTTTTTCTAGCACTTTGTAAATGCACATCAAGAACTATATCCTCATTTTTCAAATTTTTGTAATTTGACTACATTTCAAAACAGAAAATAATTAATAAAGTTTCAAAAAATTGTAAAAAATATTTGAAAATTTAGTAAGACTTACCAATGCCTTATCTCGTTTCGCATTTGCAATAACTACAAGGCCCTTGTCTTTTAACCACATATTGTGGTATGCTTGTGCTTCTGCATTTAAATTCTTAATTCTATTCAACATAATGTCTGACACTTCATCATCATAACTATTTTCAAAATATACAGAACCAGACATAGCTTGCTTCAACAAAATATCAAGCTTAGTTGGCTTGTTTTGAACTGAAGGATACAATATATGTCTTTCGTTGTGATTTTTAAATCGTGAATGTATTTCTTTAATAATAACTTTAGACCTAAACTCCCACAATTTTAATTGTTCAATATCCTTCAATATAAGATCAACATTGGCTTCACAATTATCAGCCAAAAGAGCACTAAGTGCAAAAGCAGTTTTTTGGTCATCGGTTAAGGAAATATGTACTGGAGAATGTGTGCTTGATCTATCTACTCTTATTGGAGAAGGTTTCCTTTCCCCATGAATCATATCTTGGGGATTAAAAGTTCCATGGGCCTGAACCGCACTTTCAATCCCTAGATATTCCTCATCCAAATCAATTTCGTTCAAAATAGAAACACCTCGTCTACTCAGAACATTGCCCAACAAAAACATTGGAAAATCAGCTACAAAATTAAGGGTGCCCCCTGCTTGAAGCTAGAGGAAAAAATGAAATATGCTTGCCATTGCACCTGGTCCTAATATTTTGTGGCAGAGATGGAGGAGGTGGCATCTTCCTCTTCATATTTGATGGATTTTGAATTGGATGTGGTGGAGGCTCTGTAACAATCAAATGTAATTTTGTAAATAACATAAGAAAAGTCAAATGACAACCATAATAGGTTTGAAATAATAATAAATGTAGCATTATAACATATATGATTATAAATATTACTTTATTGAAAGGATTCCACCTGAGGTGTAAATTGGGCATGTTGCAGTTGATGTAGTTGTTGTAGAGAAGTAGACTGAAATGTCTGGAAGTTATATTGGTAAGTGTGTCCTAAAACATTATTAAACATCAACGATTGATGAACTTGTCAAATTTTTGTTTAAAAAAATAAAAGCAAAAAAATACAAAAATGAAATTCATACTTGGAGCCGAAGAGTGAGGTACCAATGATATTTCTACCTCCTGCTGTGTTTGATCAAATTCAAATAATTTTTTTGGCTACCACGAGCCTGACGATATAATCTTGTGCTACTGGAGGTTTCTGTAGCAAAGAAATATAAGTTATAAGAAATATTGAAACATATACAAGTTATTAATAATTAATTACATTTATTTTCAAACATATTGAAACATATGTCATATATACATCATGACTAAAAATACCTCCTATTAATGCTCGTGGTATGGTGGATGTGTTAGTTTGAGGGTTTAAGGAACTCCTCATCCATTTGACAGATTATGGAGTGGTTTCCTCCTCGTGTTGTTCGTCCGATAGTAACTGAATCTCTTGAACCTGATGGGAAATGTCCTCTAATAGTAGGGTCCCTTCGTGATGCAGCCACTGAAGCTATTTTTTGTTATAATTCAACAATAAATTGTTTATTAATCCCAAATAAAAAATATAATAGATATATATTACGAAAAAGAATAATAATTACAAATGAAATAATAAAAAATTGGAAGTCACCTCCTACTCTTGAATTGTTAATGACAATGCCGATAAATTTGCATTTATTGTTTTATGTGGAGTGGTGCCACGTACATTAAAGAGGGATTCATTATATAAACCAAGAATATTTTTTTTTTACAGTTGATGGTAACAATGTCATTCAAATGAACATTGGAAAATCACCTCTTATCCTGGAGGATAAGTAATTACACCAGTCAAATTTCTGCCCACTTAGGGTACGAACGATATAAGCCAAAGCCCACCACGGAATATCCGTATATCGACCTTGCAATATAATTCTGGCTTCAAAAAACTGCACCATGACCTGATGAAATGGGTGACTGAAATCTGTAATGTCCTCTTTTCAGGACATTAATTAATTAAAAATATGGGAGACCTTTAATCCACTCTTACCATGGATTAAAGGATAAAAATTTGGAAAAATGTCATTACTCCTTTTATTTTAAAATTTAATAATTAATTCTCCTTTTATGTTTTTGTTTTAAATATTAAAAGTGGAAATTAATATTCTATTTGGAGTTTGAATTTTCATAAAAAGAGACCCATATTAAAAGTGACCCTTCTACATGAGAAAATGTGCCAAAGGAAGGAGGGAAACTTGGAGATTTGAAATGCCAAAGCTATATGAGGAGATATGGCAACCCCTTGGGGGCATGTTGAGAATTTTATTAACAATATCTCCATGCTTGAAGAGGGATGTATGCCCATGTGATCACATTATAAAGGTGTTCTTCAACACCACCATTATTGGAGAGAGTGTGAAGCCTTCTATGTTATTTTAATGTGAATATCGCATGATATGTTCATTCTAAGATTGGCGACTTGGCTTATATGTTGGTGCATTAATTTATTGAGTTAAATCTGCATGTTGTGGATCAATTTTAAGTGATATTGGAAGGGTTTGAGGTGTTTTATTTACTGTTTTTCACGGTTGCATTTATTCCAGCTACGACGTCTTGCATTGGGTCATATTTTGGCATGTTTTGAGGGTGAATAAGTTAAATATATAACATTATCTATATTGGAATATTTTTCCAAGTGTGGGGCAGCTATTTTGGGTGTGTTAGATGGTTAGGTAGAGCTGATAATAATTTATGCAATTTATTCGAACCATAACGACTAGTTTTCAGATTTTGGGGGTTGTTTTAAAGGGGTTTGGGTGTTCAGAAAATTTAGTCTCATAGTGCATTGGAAAGGCCTTTGTTTCTAGATTATTATGCAATTTATTTCATGCAAAAACACCAAGTATTGAAGGAGTTATTAATTTTTGAAGTTTCAGCTGTTCTGGGTGCATTTTTAATTAATTAACTATTGTTATAAATTTCAGATTTGGAAAAGATTAGTTTTCGAATTAGTTCCCCCCTCTAACCCACTACTTTGGCTTACTCCAACCCAATTTGGGTTGTATTAATTTTGGCATTGGGTTATTTGAGGTCAAGCTAAAATGATCTAATCCTTCTAGAGTCGATTTGGGTTAATTAATTTGCAAATTTAAATAATATCCCAAAAGGGGATATTACAAAATCCTTGATTTGAATTCCTCTTTTTGAAGGGTTTTGGGAAGTCGTAAGTGTAAATACAAGGAGACATAGTTAATAGTGAAATGAAATGTAAAATTGAAAATAATCAAAATGAAATGTAAAACTGAAAATAATCAAAATGAGATGTAAAACTGAAAATAAACTTACAAGTAGTAGCAGCTGCAATTGCATCAATAGATAATTGAAAATGAGACTCCAAATACTTGCAATATTCATCCGATAAGACAATCTTGGTCATGACAGGATCCATGTCCTTGTGTGGTAGTCATGTTAGACGTTGAATGTCCTCTTGTGATGTTCCAAATGACTGCGCATGAGATGGGAGTTCATAATGAAAGGTGAAAGAGGAAGTGTCATAGTTGAGTAGAAGATTGTTAAGTGTTTTTTGGTTTTTCCGAAATTGGGGCATATACACCAAACTTTTGAAACTTGTCGCTTTGATCCATTGGGAAAATGCATTAGGATCCTCTACAAATGTGTATAGTTGAGGAAAGACAAGGCTCTTGTATGAAAACTTCTTCATATTTGTTGTTGACGTAGTTGGGCTCTTGGGCTGTGTGGAAATTGTCTTTCTTCTTGACATTTTTGATCTGTTATAAAATTGTTGGCACTTGCTTCATGTTTGTAACTGTCGTTTAGCATTCTAGTTTCTCCTTTTGGATTCTACATATCACCTTGTTTGTTGAGGGTTTTTTATCGTTTGTTCTAGATTCTCTCGTTTGTGTAGAGTGAAAATTAAATTATGACTACCCTTTTTGTATATATAGGACTATTTAATACATCTACCAGTTGGTTGCATAGAAAGTAACACCCTTATTTTCCACCTATTGGTAGTGTTCAACATGCTTCCGATTGGCAACATTTTCTATGCTACTAACCGAGAGCATGTAGATTGCTACTGGCCGGTAGCACGAAGAATGATACGGGCAGGTAGCATGAAGAATGCTACCGGCCTGTAGCATGTACCATGCAACTTACAAGTAGTATGCAGAATATTGTCAGTCAACAACATGCAAAATGCTACCGGTTGGTAGCGTCAAGAATGCTATCGGTCAACAACATACAAAATGCTACTAGTCAGTAGCATTAAGAATGCTACCGGCCGGCAACATGCAAAATGCTACCAGTTGGTAGAATCAAGAATGCCACCCACTAGTAGCATGGTTGGTAGCATTTTTCATACTACTGACTAGTAGCATTTCTTCTACTAATGACCAGTAGCATTCCGTCAGCTACCGCCCAAGAGTATAGAAAATTGGCATTTGTTCCTTCTATCGTGCCTACCTTGCCTAGAATGATGTTAAAAAATCACTTTACGCATGAAATGAATTTTCCTAAGATTTGCCATACATGTGAATGTGGTTTTACCAATATTTGCCAAAAAATTTCTAATGTTTTTTTTCGAAGGGACCCTTAAAATTTTCCCTGCTTTGTTGTTCTTTTAAAGAAAACTCGTGAGGTAGTTAGCCTATTTCTTCAAACATTATATTTCATCATGTTTTCCTTTAGAATACCCACATTTGATCCACTCTTTCTTGGTCTTAACAATAGAAGAGGATGATCCATGGTTTTATTTTGAGGTGGGTTGATCTTTCTTTCTCTCATGATCTTTTTTGTTTTGTTTCTTCTCTTTTGAATCCTTTTATATGTCATGCTCTGCAAGTAGAGCATGTGGCTTAGTGGACTTTAATGTACCTATTTGAATCAGTTAATCTTGTTCTTAGGTTAAGTCAACAAAAAAATCATCAAAGGAGGGCATTTTCCATTGTGCTCGAAGTACTCTTTTGGTTGCATGGAAGGTAGAGACAAAAGAAAAATAGTCAGGACCTAGTTTGGAGAGGACAAAATGAATAATTTGTGAGTCCATGTCAATTCCAAATTATTTCAGTTGTATTCTCAATTATTTAAACTTGGCAAAGAAGTCCTAAAGTGTGTCAAAAATTCTAGGGTTAAGACCAATCAACTCATTTTCCAGTCCATGCCCTCTCATTTCATATTGTGTCCCATATTTCCTTGGGTGTTTGAGTAGAAGTTAAAATGAAAGCAGATATTTGGTGACATAGAAAAGGACAAGAAGCCATATACTTATTTTTACTATCTTTTTCATTTTTTTGTTAGTTCAATTTGCAAACCCATATTTATCTAGTAGAGCTTCTTGTTTCACAAAGCGAGCACGATATAAAATTCATCCATTCACAATAGTTGAGTGGGGTAAGGAAAACATAATTAGAATCCATTTGTGTTTACAAAAGAAAAGAATGAGTGTGGAAGAAATTACAATATTACACCCCCTTGAATTAATATTTTTGACCCACCCAAATTTGGCACTTTATTATTGAGTTTGTTTTACAAAATAAATTGTTCTAAACATATCAAACATGAAAAATAGGCACTTTTTAAAAAACGACACTCAAATTTGAGTTTCCTATGAAAAGTTAAAAACCTTTATTTTTCCGTTAATTTTTTTTTATATATTTGCACTAAAAAATAATAAATGTTAGAAAAAAACTTAAAGGGAGCCAAAAAGTAAATTCATGCCAAAATCAAAGAGGGGCTGGACTTAAACACCCACTAGCAGGAATCCATGGAATTTAGCCCCCATATGACCACACCATGTGACCGACCGCTACTGCTACAACTTTTCAGTCCACTGTAGATAAAAAGCGCCTCTAATAACATTAAATTTTGAAAAAACCTTGAAAATGAATGTCTTGGAATATGGCCAAGTTTACAACCAAACCCATGGTTTTTCCACCTTCTGGATCCAACGGTGCAACTCAATTTGTGTGAAAATGGTCTTGAGTCAAAATACTTGCAAACACCTTTGTCAGTTTCCTAGATGAAGAATTCAAATTTTACAACTATATTGAAAACAAGCACATGTTTTCTACAGCTAGCATTGATATCATATTTGAGTATCTATAAGGATCATTGATAGAAAAATAAGTGCACATGTTGTTGCAAAAAATGAAATAACTAACAAAAGCATAAAAATGCAAAAAATAACTCAAAGGCAATATTTAATACAATGCTTGTTATTACTCATAAATGAAGATGTATACATAGGAGAACGGATGCGTAACTCCATGATTAGTACACTTAAGTAAGATTACTCCTAAAGTGTAAAAATAATCCATGTGTATGAATAATCCAAAAAAATGTAATAAATAAAATCCTACACTAACACAAATTCAGGTGAGATCAAGACAAAAAAGTGGAGCACATACAATATATTATTGGGTGGGAACAATCTAAGCCATGAAATAAGTGTAGTGCATGCATGTATTTAATTCTCGTGTTTTTATTTCTAAACTTTTATTTGTGTCTTCGTCTTCCTTGAACATTCCTTTTACTCGTCCTCCCTACTTGATCGCACATGAGTAATGTCAACCGCCGGGTTGCCATCTCAGCAGACCTCCCTTCTGAGCATCTTCCTTTTTAAAATCACATTTCATTTCCCTTCATGCTTCTAAGGTGTACTTCATCTACATTGTCCACACTTGGAAAATTTGTGTGCCTTGCATCTAGAGATAGACCCTATTCGCTTCCTTGATAGTTATAGAGAAACCACACATAATTATGTATGAAAACCCTACCTTGAGGTTTTAACTCCATTCCAAATATCACTATCTCTAAATTATCCCTTGAAACACACAAGTGAATTTCCCTTACATTTACTTGTATTTTAACTACTCGTACAACACAAGATCTAAAATTGCAAACAACTATTAACAACGATAGTATTGATCGACCACTCTTTGCATTCTTAGATATCTCAAAAAATACGTTGCCTTGACCCCTTGTAAACTGTATGCAATTTTTATTTTCAAACAAATAAAAAATTAAATGTCACGCAGTCAAAAACCTTTATGCCATAAAAACATAAAATGAATAAATAACACACCTCAATTCTCAGATAACATCTTCATGTAGCCCGTAGGTCCATTCCCTGGAGGGGCTCAATTATCAATGATTATTCCTTCATCGCTTGCTTTACTATTATTTCTTGATCTTGAAACTGACAAGTGTGTTGATAAAGTGCTACAAGAAGCAAGAAGTGTAGTTGGGTTTCGAATTGGAACCCCAGCAAATTATCTCTTTTTTTGGCCCCTTTAAGCTCACATTGCACTCATATGAATAATGCACATGAGATTGAGATGATTAAGTGGAGAACATATAGCAACTACTATTTGGGTAGGAATAATTTGCTTCATGGAATATGTGTGGGACATGCAGGTATTTAATTTGCCACCTTTTAATTTACAACATTCTAATTTATTGTGAATTAACTATTCTCCTATGATTAATCGAGCTTAAAACTGAAAAGGGAGGTTTGTTGGGTTTTCCTCATTTTTAAAATATTGGTCCCTTTAAACAAAAATTGCATTCATGTGAATAATGCGGGTGAGATTGAGACAATAAAGTGGAGCACAAAGCATATATTATTTGGGTAGGAATAATTTGAGTCAGAGAATAGGTGTAAGACATGCAAGGATTTAATTCCCACATTTTACTAAGTCTTGAAATAGGTGTGGGACATGTAAGTATTTAATTCCCATGTTTTAATTTAAAAATCCCTCTTTCAAATGGAAAATGAAACTCACCTTTCGCTCATATGGCCAACCACTAGCATGGCTCCATTATCGATGATTGTTCACATATCACTTGTTCCCCTCCAAGTACTTGAGCTTGAAACTAAAAAATGGATGTTTATTGGGTTTTCCTCATTTTAATTTTTTTAAATTAGTCCCTTTAAACGCAATTTACATTCATGTGCATAATGCGGGTGAGATCAAGACAAAAAAGTGGAGCATCTATAGAAATATTATTTGGGTGGGAACAATCTAAGCCATGGAATAAGTGTGGGGCATACATGTCTTTAATTCTCATATTTTTATTTCTAACCTTTGATTCATGTCTTTGTCTTCCTTGAACATTACTTTTACAAGTCCTCGCTACCTGATCACATCGGAGTAATGCCAATTCTAGCTTGCCATCTCAACAAACTCCCCTCCCGAGCATCTTCTCAGCCAAAAGCACCTTGCATTGCCCTTCGCGTTTCCTGAGTGTAGTTCACTTGCATCTTCCACACCTGGAAAATATACGTGCCTCATGACTAGAGGCAAAACCTATTCATTTCCCTGATAGATACAGAGAAAACCTAATCACAATTATGTATGAAACCCCTTATCACAATTATGTATGAAACCCTATTCACAATTGTGTGTAAAGTGGAGCACATAACAAATATTATTTAGGTAAGAAAAATCTAAGTTGGGGAATAGGTGTGGGACATGTAGGGATTTAATTCCCACATTTTTACTAAGTCATGGAATAGGTGTGGGACATGCAAGTATTTACTTCCCACATTTTAATTTAAAAATCCCTCTTTCAAATGGAAGATAAAACCCCCCTTTCGCTCATATGGCCAACCAATAGCATGGCTTAATTATCGATGCTTGTTCACGCATCACCTATTCCCTTACAAGTACCTGAGATTGAAACTAAAAATGGAAAGTTATTGGGTTCTCCTCATTTTAAAATTTTGGTCCCTTTAAACGCAAATTGCATTAATGTGCATAGTGTGGGTGAGATCGAGACAAAAAAATGGAGCACATAACAAATATTATTTGGGTGGGAACAATATAAACCATGGAATAAGTGTGGGGCATGCATGTATTTGTTTTTTACATTTTTGTTTCTAACCTTCAATTCATACCTTCGTCTTCCTTGAACATTACTTTTATGCATCCTTGCTACCTAATCTCGTAGGATTAATGCGAGCTTGCAGGTTGACATCTAATTAGGCCTCCCTCCCAAGAATCTTCCTGGCCAAAAGTACATTGCATTTCCCCTCATGCTTCCAAGGTGTACTTCACCTACATCATCCACACCTAAAAAAACTACGCGCCTCATGGCTAGAGACAAACCCTATTAGTTACTTTGATAGTTATAGAGAAACCCTAATAACAATTGCGTATGAAACCCCTACTCTTGGGTTTTAGGTCCACTCCACATATCTCTGTCTCTAAATTGTCCCTTAAAAGGCGCAAGTGAATTACCCTTACATTTACTTGTGTTCTAACTACTCATAAAAAATAAGAGTTAAAACTACAAACAACTATTGGCATCGACATTAAGATTGATCACTCTTTACATGAATTAGATATATCCAAAATATGTTTCCTCAACCCCTTGTACACCGTACATACTTTTTATTTCAAAAAATAGACACACTAAATATCACGCAATTGAAAACCTTTATGCAATAAAAAATGAAAAATGACAAAATAACACAACTTGATTGTTGGATAACATCTTCATGTAGCCCATACATTCATTTCCTAGAGGAGCTCAATCATCAATGATTGTTCCTGTATCACCTACTTTACTATAATTTCTCAAGATTAAAATTGAAAAGTGTTCCAACAAAGTACTATAATAAGCAAGCAGTGCGGTTGGGTTTCGAACTGAGGCCCTAGTGAATTCTCACAATTTTTTATTTTGGCCCCTTTAAGCTCACATTACACTCATGTGAATAATGCAATAAGATGAAGATGATTAAGTGGAGCACATATAGTAGATATTATTTGGGTAAGAACAATCTACTTCATGGAATAGGTGTAGGACATGTTGGTATTTAATTTCCCACCTTTTAATTTACAACATTCCATTCATTTTATGTCTTACCTATCCAATTAAATGTCATCCAATCAAAAACCTTGATTTCATGAAATAAAAAAACAACAAACTTGATTAAGAGATAAAATCTACCTTTCACTTATATGTCTGATCGCTACAGGGCTCAATTAGTGATGTTTGTTCACCCACCATCTATTTTTCTACACTTACTTGAGCTTATAATTGAAAAGGGAGGTTACAAATTGCTACATGATGCTTCTATTATGGTTGGGTTTTGATCCCTAAAACTTTATGAGTTTCCCCATTTTTACTGTGTCCTCTTTGTGAGATTGAAATGCTTAAGTGGAGCACCGATAACAAATATTATTTGGGTTGCAAAAATCTTATTCGTGGAATAGGTTTGGGACATGTAATCCAAAGCCTTAATTTACCTTTCACTCATATAACTAGTTGCTGGAAGGGCTCAATTATTGATGTATGTTCGTGCATCAACTATTTCATGCAATTACTCGAGCTTACAATTGAAAATGGGAGCTACAAAGTTCTACAAGAAGTAGTCGTTGTAGTCAGGTACCGAACTTGGAACTGGTTGGATTTTCACTTTTTTTATTTTAGCCATTTTAAGCGTAAATTGCACTCACAAGAATAGTGCAAAAACCTAATCATTAACCTTACACCTAGAGAGAAACCCCAATCTAAAATTTGCATGTAATTTTTACCTTATGATGTTAGGTTCACTCCACATCTTCTTGTTTATGTCTTGTCCCATGAAACATGTACTCAAATTCCCCCTTACATTTATGTATGTTCTATTACCCAATAAATGCAAGGGCTGAAATTTCAAACAATTATTCACTTTGATAGTGTTGTTCGACCACTCCTTGTGTTCTAATATATCTCTACAAAAAATTTCCTCACCTTCTTATAGAACACGACTTTTCTTCTTCTTACGATTGACATACATGTCATCTGGTTCTTAGAGGGTAGAGTTTCACATTCGCTCCCCCATTTTGCTTTCCTTGCCCTTGCACTTCTCTACCCTCAAAGCCCTTTTTCTATGTTCCTCTTCCTCTCCCATAGTTTCCCTCCCTCAAGTTTTATTCTTTAATAGATCCCCTTCGACATTTCTATCATACATTTCAGGTGACAGTGCTAGTTCTTTATATTTATAAATTATATTTGGCATAATCAAATTATTACACTGAAGGCATTTGTATGGGTGACACGAGGGGGCGTGAATTTGACAACATGTAGATATTGGGAGGCTGTAATTGTTTTGGTTGTTGAATAAATCATACAACTCCTGATCTTCCATCTTCATTTAAAAATATGTGTTGTGTAAATTGTACCTTGTAGTTTTTAAGGTGAAGCGCTTAAGATGGTGGCGTTGGCGTAGGGAATGCGGATTCCCGCTAGGGAAAAACTCCACGACCAAGAAAGAATAATGTAAGGCATCAAAATTGGCATACAATGTTGGTAAAATATGATGATTTAACTGAGACAAGATCTATTTCTCAATCTCAACCATCTGCAACTTATTTATATAAGCCAATGTAGCCTTGTCCACCACTTCATTGCATACGCAACAGGTGTAGCCCCCAGTCCTCCTCCACATGACCAAATGCCACTATTAATCACTTCTCAGCTAGCACAAATACACATTTCCAATGTCTCTATTTCCCAACCTGGTTAGGAGATTAAAATGATTAATTCCAACCACCCCATCTTTAGATCATGGTTTCCTGGTGGCCTCCTAATCCGTGTTGTCGGCTGATTCGTTTGCACATTGCCTATTTTCTTAAAATTAATTGAGATAGAAATTAATAAGAAAATGCTAGAAGTAGCCAACATTCTGGTTGGGTTTCCAACCTAGAGCTTATAAAAATTTCCCCCTTTTTTGGCCCCTTTAAGTGTAAATTGCACTTATGTAAATAATGTGAGCGCAATCAATATGATAAAGTGGAGCCTAGATAGAAGATATTATTTGGGTAGGAATATATGAGATGTGGGATATGTTTGGGACATGCAGGTATTTAACTCCCACATGTTGTAGACGTACTTGTCAGCATTGGTGTGGAAAGACTCCAGATGCTAAACTTTTGGTTTGTAACCTACTGACCACCACAAAAAATAGAAACAACCCCATAAATCACAAATCCTCCATTGCATTGACAAAACATAGAATGTAAATGAAGACACCATCACTTATATATAGAGAAATAAATGCCAACTACACATTATCCATAAACAATAGTGGACGATACCAGTTATTGAATTTGTGATGTTAAGAATAATTATATTTATAGTTGTTTTTCTAAACTACACTGATGTGAGTAATTTTTGATGAACCAAATTATAATATTCGAACTGAAACATTCCCTCCTTGTAACCTTGGACGAGCTAGATAATTGAAGGAAGACCCACGCGCACATGCCAAAAATCATTTTCCTCCTTCACTAATTCCTCAAACGTTAATTGTATTGACATGCATTTCCAAATGGAGGTCTCGGTAGTTGTGCCTAACATGCATCAAGGCTCAATCATAAATGTGAATGAAATTGTTAAAATAAGGAACATTGGATGTAAATTTTTTGTATCTAAATATGTAGACTTCGAGATTCAAATAGATGTATGTTTTCCTTGAAGTAGTCATCGTCAACACCTTGCTTTCAGAGTTATTGTCATGTCCCTTTTTAGGGAGACTCAGGAAATGACCAAAGATTTGAGATGTAACTTAAAAATAAGATTAGTAAGCTGTTGTAGATGACCAATATCAACCCTACAACCTGCAAATTATGCCCTTCCTAGGGCAACAACCTCTTAGGAGAAGTCAAACACACTTTCCTAGGCATAAATCTCACTCCAACCTTTAAGAAATATGCTCAGAATTTATGATAAATAACCAACAATTGTTAGATGCAATAAAACTGATTTTTAGTACCCCAAAAATGAAGATATGAATTTTCTATAAACCCTTGTCTCTAGAGTTACTTTAAAAATTCATAACTTAACCTAGGAAGCTCCAAAATTCACAAGACTTGGGATATGATGAATGCAAATATCAATTAAGCTTGCCTAGACATCCACCAAAACATGCCAAACCTGCCTTCCAAGCAATTCACCCCTCTCAGAATTGCCCTAAAAACCATGCAATATCACTCCAAATATTATATGAAATTATTATTCAAGCTCAGCAATCAATTGGTGAAGGAATTATAATTTTCTAGAAGCCTAAGAATCATGGAATGCATTTCCTTCAAACCCTAATTGTTGCAAAAATAAATAAATATTTTCAGATATGACTATGCATGCCAAAACCCTATAAATTTCAATGTAAAACCAGATTTCACCCTTATAACTTATATACAATGAGACGATGTAATCCTAACACATAGAAGACCCTTGAATACTTCAAAACACCATTCAACATTGGTCACCCTTTTAGAAAAACCAAATAATGTACCAAATCACTCCATAAATGAGTTGCTCTACTTTGAAGGAAGCCAATTTTGCATCAATAACAAAAATAAAAAACAATATCTTCAATATTTGACCCAAAGAGCTCCTTATGGCAACTCGTCTAAGGCTGAAATTAAGATAACATCAACAAAGAAATCCCTCAAGGGGGTGGAGACTCCCGTGTTGAAGTCTTCCCTATACTTGGTGAAGGGTTTTGTTCTCACACTAGACTCTCCAAGGGTTTTCGTCCTTAGGAGAGGTAGAAAGATGCTTCACAAACAATCTTTCCTAGAGATAATAGAATCCACATGATAATCAAATGACCAAGCAACCTCCTTTATAACAATAAGGGGTGGTACATAATAACTTATGGTCGACCTCATAATAAGTACCTTTTAATTATCTGATTTGTATTTAGAGTCTACATGCTCAAAATACTTTATATTCTAATTAAATGAGTTCATTTATTGGAGCGCTTGGCTTTCCAATAGGAATACATGATAATAATGAAAATATCTACTTATAGAATGTCATCCAAGTCTTCTCCTTGCTTCTTTCCTTAGACCTGGGGAGGAAAATGGGTTGAGGTCTTCAATTCCGTTAATCTCTAAAAATGGACATGAGATTTATCTTCAAAGTATGTTGCCTCTACGCCTTGCACAACATAGTCCGTTTCTATTTCAAATGATTGACAAACATGGTACATGACTCATATATGCCTTGCCGTATGAAAAAAGAGCTTCACATTGCTTCCCCCAATATTTTCCCCACCCCTTCACATCTCCTCCCTCAAATCCCTTCTTCAATGCCCCCTCTTCCTCCTTCCATATTACACTCACTCACGTTTAACTCATTCCTTTGCATCACTACACATTTCCTATGCGATTACTAACTTGTATTACATTTTGGTTGAAATGAAATGAAATGAAATATTTTAATGACGTCCATGAGACTGAGGAGTTTATGGGACCAAAAGAACTGATTTAAGATGAGTCCAGATTCTTTTTAATATCAGATCTTCTACTGTGAATCTTGAGCACAAATGTTGCGATCTTTTCAAGTCTTGGTTTTTCAAATAAGTCATTTAGTCTGTCCACCTTCAAGTCATTTTCGTACCAAACACGAATATCATCATAGGCTGAACACTCCATGATGACCTGTCATTCCGTCTCAACTACCCCTATACTGTAGAAATGACAAGTTCTCCTTTCCTAATCCTCCTTGGGTATGGTCCATCTACCAGTTTCACATCGAAGGTGATGCGATCCGGTCCTTAGTTGAGCTATTAAAATCCTTGCTTTACCCTTTATAACTGCTCTAAGATAAGATTTTTCATCATGCCCCCAAGTGGGGTTAAATTCTTTGGTGTAATAAGCTTTCTTATGACCAATCTACCTTGTTCACATGGCAGTCCTAAATTTTTCTATCACATATTGTTTTATTTTCCTGTTGTTATTAGAACATTCCTGAAAGTTGATGCCCCACTTGTTCATCCATTTGTTGTTTTGTTTCATCCAAGTTTTCTTTCTACGCTCTGATTTTTTCTCCACAACCATTTTGGGCCAGCGATGATTATCCATGCTTTCAATCTTTTTCAAATAACTTAACAACCGAGTTATTGCTGATGCTTCCATCGGGAAAGTACCTGCTTCTGCTAACAGGATCTCATAATGAATCGTTGACTTGACTTTAAGAGTGCTTGTGATTAGATGTTTCTAAATTCTTTCTAATGGTCTCCATCCATGATTTGACATGCTACTTCCCCATACTTCGCAGCCATAAAGAGCAACCAAGGTGACCAACAATCTAAAAAGAGTTTTCTTAGTTTTCCAATCCCAAAGTTCAGCTGTCCTGCACCTATTTTGAAGTAGATAAGATGCTTTCCAACCCCCCTGTATCCTTTTTGTTCTACATGTCTCCAAACTAAGCTGCTTGTGCAAATCAATCCCAAGATGTTTGTATTCTGTTACAATTTCCAATGGGCTCCCTTCAAAAAGAAAGTTAAGTTGTTTTTCCTTCCTTTTTAATGAAAAAATCATTACTTTGGTTTTGCTAATGTTCACTTGCATCCCTGCTTCCTGGCAAAAAAGTTCTAAGGCTTTCAAATGATCCCTTAATCCTTGAGTTGTTTTTGACATTAGAACAAAATCGTCTCCATATAAGAGTAACTTCACCACATACCCTGCCAAGCGTATGCCCCCTCCCTCGGATTTACTCAACCATTCTTCAAGGTTGTCAATGTATAAGCCAAATAAGGTGGGAGAGGACAACCTTACTTGACACCAATGTCACTGCCAAAACATGACTGACATACCTTGAGGGTCTGATTTTACCTCTGCTTGGAAATCGGTATCAATTTATCTATACATTGTTTGTGTTTACTTAGTGACCTTATGTTTATTTCGTTTATCTCCTCCTCCTTTGAGACGAGAATGGGCATGAAAGGCGTGGGACTGAGACTGCAAGTCGGAGGCCTGCATATTTCTTCAAGTACGCAAAACACAACTCTTATTGTACCTTCAAATCCGAATCCATCACTCAAAACACTGGCTAAAGGATTTCTCTGTTATTTTCTTGCGTATCTCTATTCTGCTCTCTTATATTGTATTGTTTGCTGGAATTCATGTGGGTATGATTGACATCACATTTTACCACTCGAGCTTCTAGCCCCTTTGTGGTTTGGGGTGTGGCTTGTTTTCTTCCAACATTTCCTTCGTATCACATATGGCAGATTATACTAGGTTATTAAAACATCTTGTAGATGTAGAGCATTTTAAACCTTCTGTCCTGGTCACAGAAAAATGCGGTTGTAGAGTTTGTATGGTTTCTTTCCAAAAAAATTTCAATCGAGATATACAACTGCTTGGCCAGATTGAACTTTATTGCAACCTGATTGAAGCATGATCGAATCGCTGTTATGTAATACTCTCACTGTTGAAACTTTCGTACAGAATGTTGTATACGATGACCTCAAATATGGGAAAAATGGTCCATTGAAAAAATACGATAAATAGGAGAAAAAAGCGGTAAATTGCATTTTAGAAATCATTCGATACATTATTAATAAAATATAAGGAAAACAATCATGATCAAAATTATATACGATAAATAGGAGAAAAACACGGTAAGTGGCATTTTTTTTTTGATGAAATAGACCATATTACTTTAATAAAATATTACAGTCTATCCACAAAAAATATGGGCGGTAAAGAGCACACCCCATGTTCAAATTAGCCGAAGGCTAGGAGACAAAAGCATCAGACCACAAGGCAACAATGCCAAAAAACAAAAGGAAAACAAACTAAGTTGCCGCAACAAACATGGAGGCAAGGGGCAGTGGTGGAGGCCCTTTATCCTCCAGGTTACTACCTGGAAGATCATTTCCATCCGGAAGGGGCGGCCAGCTGGAACCAACTTCTTCTTCTTTGTCGTCTTGCTGATTAGGAGATATGGCAAGAGCCAATAGGGGGACTTTGCCAGAATCCCATCCATCCCACTGCGCAGGAGGTGGGGATTGGTGGCGGGAGCCCCAGGCATTGTGCTGCACGGATCGTTGCGGGGACCCCCAACCACCGCGGTTGACAGGGCTCCGCTGATGCTCGGGTTGCCGCCTGGGAGAGCGATGACGGTGAGCACGTTCATCCGACTGGCCTCGGCCATGGCATCCTCTTGAACGAACACTCCCAGAAGGGTAGGTAGGGGGCTCCCGTGCCACAGTGCAAGGAGTGTTGGCCCAATGATCCAGAAGGGTCTGGAGGTGCTGCACTTCTAGCTCTACCTTGCGGGCCTGGTCCTGGATCTGTAAGAACACATTTGAGATAAGCATGGCCTTATCATAATGCGAAAGAAAGCAAGAAACTACGGAATTATCAAAAACAACAAAATTGCGTTCTTTCCATATAAAAAAAAGGATCTCCACTCTGAAAGTATGCCACACTTGTGCAAAAGCATGGGGAATGGAAATAGAATCCCCAAGCAAAACATGTTGCCAAAGAAATGGCGCTGGTCGAAACGGCCGAAAGAAATCGTGGATCCAAGCCCAAATAGCCCGAGCTTTTGGGCAGTACCAGAACATATGCGTAAGCATCTCAATATGTCCACAAAAAGGGCAAAGCCGAGGAGCAATCCTATAGTGAGCTAATTTGTGCCCAAGAGGGAGGCCTTGAAAAAGCAAGCACCAAGCAAAACAGGCTAGCTTGGGCTGAAGGATGGCTTTCCAAACTATGTGAAATCTAGCTTCCCATGAGGACCATCTAGAATTGATGGACCATCTGGAGTTTAGCAAAGCCACCATTGGCAGCCTGGGGGTGAGAAGAGCATACCCTTTTCCTGGGGAGTAATTTAAGAACGGGGTATCTGGAAACCATTTCCAATCCTTCCACCAAGGCTTGAGAGAGACAACACCAACTTTGTGAAGCATCTCAGCAGGAATGGAATCAAGAACTTCCTGATAAGACTCTTTGTCGGACGAAGCAAGCCAAAACTTGGCTTTAGCTTGAGGCCAAGTGAGAAGTAGTCTGGATTCCCTGCAAAAGATGGCTTTAAGAGTGCGCAAGCCTCGACGATATAACTTAAGAGCATGAACCCTGGGCACTTGGGCAAGCGATACATCATGAAAATTGATGAGAGGAGACCACCAGATGCTGTGGTCATTAATGGAAAGCCCATTACGGAAACCATCCCCTTCCTAGATTAAAAAGGGTTTGAGCAATTCCCAAGCTTTCCATATGCTTTTGACAACAAAGGTGCCCACAATCTTGACCGGGGTTTTGAGAATGAGTAGACTATGAAAATCCAGCCCTTGCCAAGTTTTGTGCCCATGAGGGGAGCCCTGACAAATACAGTTACGAATCAGCACTTTCCAAGCTTCGTTGCCATTGCAGGCCCGAATGATCCACTTGGTAGCCAGTGCAGTCCCCTGGCGGCCAATGTTGGTCAGCCCAATCCCGCCAGCATCCCTAGGGAGGCAACAATATTCCCAGGCAACTCTGTGAAAGCCTTTGCCAAGTTCCGAGCTAGCCCAAAGGAAATCTCTGAGAAGTTTTTCCAACTTCTTGTAGGAGGCTTTGGCTGGCACCCAACACGAAGAATAATAAACATGCGTGGCAGCCAAAATCTTGGAGCAAATCTGAAAAAATACGATACATTATTAATGAAATATAAGGAAAGCAATCACACAACATGATCAAAATTATTACGCTTATGCAGTGGATTTAGGAAGTTTGCAACTAGAAACCGCTTCACAGCATTTTGTCAAACAGTTCACTGACAATCTGTATGGCAGATTTATGTGAGGATTGTTAACAGACATTTTGCGTGCAGCTGATTTATGGAGTTTGCAACTAGAAACGGATTCAAATCATTTTGTCAAACTGTTTGTGAACCATCTTTTAACAGATTTCTTTGAGATTTTTTGTCAAACAGTTTGTGTGTCTTGTATTTTGAACAATTTTCCTTGAGGTATAATGTTAATTAGTTCACTGGTTTTAATAAGATGAACACTCTGGAATATTTCATGCCACCAATTCACCTTCCATGAGGTTATCATAACTCTCCTCTTAGGCACTCCTTTCTAGCACACAAATGTGCGCACTAATGGATTTTAAGCAACAGTCCTCCTTGGTCCTGTGGCCTTTTTTCACTTTTTTAGTTTTCTTAAAATTAAACTATATTATATCTTTTTGATAAAGCGTCAATCTTTCCTGTTTATGTACAGTGGAACCAAAAATACAGAAAAATGGTAAATCCTTGTCATGCAACTGTATTTGTAACCTTGATTGAAAAAAGTACAAAATGGTTAAACAGCAGCATGGTATGGCTTATTTGATATACTAATAAAAAGATTTCAGGGCTACAAAAGGTGCTTGACGAAGCTAGAGAATAGCTCCTCCTTTGAATGCTTCTTTCTCCTGGTGTAAAGAGGAGAAACAAACTGTTAGTCATTTTTTTGGGAAGCCCAAATCTTTATTACTAAACCAAAAATTACTGGAAATCAGAGCAAGGAAACCTAGTATCTACACTACATATATTTTTTGTTTTTTGGTGGTATTTTGACTGATTTTCACAAGTAGTCATTTCTTTAAACGATCTTTCTCTCATGTATCTTTAGAAACAATTACAAGGCAAGGTGATCCTCAGATCACCAAGCACCTCGAACCAATGTTAATATTGGAGGGAAGAAAGATGTGAACACATCAACCGTTGGAATTTCACCTCAAGGCCACTTTTGGACTGGAAAAGCTTTTAGCAGATGTAATGCTCTATAATTTCTTCCAAAGGAAATGAAATGAAGCTTAGTGAATACCTGAATCACTAGGTTGTCCGTAAGATAGTGGGAATCAAACTTACAAAAAACCTTGCCAAATGCAAGACAAAGCAGAAAATCTAAGAACCCAAAAAATCCATGCTTGATTTTTACATATCTAGAAACCTCTAGACATGGTAGCTCTCCTCTAGTGAAGCCTGCGAAAAATATTACTAAAAAAATTGTCAAAATTCTATCTAAATATGCATTGTAAACTGCAGTCCTAAAAAATATGTTTAATTTCTTCTTTCCTGCGGGACTTGACACAAACTCATCAAATAAACCTGTTTTCATTAACACGTGTTTGTTGTCCAACTCTTGAAAAAAGGACCAACCGAGTACTCTGAAACTGAAGGCACAAGGGGCATTCCAAATAGGAAAAATTCTGTATCTGGATTCTTACTTCTTGTTTTCCATCTGATGTTGAGATTCTCAGCAATCCTGGAATGAGGTTTGGGCCAGTTATTCACAGAGTGCAAGTCATACCCTCTATTGGGATTACCATTTAAGCCAAGTTCAATCCCTCCAGGTTGGTTCAATTTTAGATACTTTAAATCTATGACCAGGATCAATGCATTTGAAAATTTCAAGATATGCTTTTCTGTATTTCTCATGGATGACTAGCTTCCTGGAGATATCTCTTCACAAAAACTAGTTCTCTTTATTTGAATGCCATACCTCTGCTTCAAGCTTAGATGATCGAACCCAAAGAGCCACACTCAGTTTTGAAATGCCAAATGGTGCTATTCTCAAGATCCCATCCATGAAGCAATCCTTGCGTATTCCATGAAAAATCAAAAATAGTTTGTCAGGCTCTCCAATTCTTCTGAGCACATGGAATACCCAACTCAAGAAATAAGAAGCATTAAACACTGTACCAGACAATAAGAACTAACTTGTAATGCCAAACCTATGCTGCCGACATGTTTCTGCATCTGATAAAAAAAATTCAAAATTTATCCTGCTAAGAGCTGTGACAATCCATTTAGTTGTTAATACCACACCTAGTGCTGAAGCTCAACAATTCCTGTTCCTCCATGATACTTCTCAATTGGGTAGATCTCCCAAAAACTAAGGGAATCCCACAACTGCTTGTGCAAGATCTGTTGGAATTTGATGTAACCAGAATCTCTGGGAAATCAGAAACAGGAATGATAGATATGGACTGCTGCAAAAATGTGAGAAACTATATTAAGTATCCTTGCAAGAGAAATATCTCCATTTCATCATATTCAGGTTTTGTTTTCATTGTTGAAATGAAAACAACTGGTTTACTCATGTTGTCAGTAAAATATGTTGACGCCAGGGATTCCCAAATAGCAGAAAATAGGACTCTCTGGAAGCAATTTCCATTCAGGATCAATTCAACTTGATACAACTTTCAAGTTTCAAGCTGATAATCCAATATTCTGTTTTATTCTCGTTAAACTTAGCATCAGAAGTGGCACAAAAGATTTCAAGATTTCCAAACAATGAATAGTATCAACAGTAGACTGGTACCAAAGCTTAGGAGACAAAGCTAAACCATCTGGAACTGTGACAGACTATTTCTTTTCCATGTAGAAGACTAATACCACCATCTGACAGTACACCTTGTCCGCCTCAAGAATATAAACAAGATCTACAGTAGCATACATAAGAAGAGCTAACAGGTGGTCCCGTCTAACAGACATCTGTAGTTGTACTTTATATATCCACAAAGTTGTCCATTGACTTGAATTCTCACCAAGTCTTGAGAAAAGAGAGTTCTCAAGCCCCGCATCCCAAAAATGATAGCCTGTCAAAAATAAATCCTATTTATCCTTTGATTGGCTTTATCAAAATCAATCTTAAGGGAAAAATTCTTTTGAGTTTATTTTTGGGCCCATTCAATAGCTTCCTTGGCTGAGATAATAGTGTCCATGGCGAATCTTCCCTTAGCAAAACTCCCTTTTTTTTGCTTTTACTATTGTAGAAACTACCTTCAAACAAGTATTCTGGTCAAAACTTTATAGACAACATTCAATAATGTGATCAGTTCCCAACCTCCAGTCAACTTTTTAGTAAACCCCCTGTGAATCAATGTGAAGACACGTGCACTAGTTTGGTCTACCAGTGTTTTAGATGCATCATGTAAGTGTCGCTTTGCACATATTAAAAAGGGGGCAGTGGTATCCCACCTAAACAGAAAATTCATTTGGAAGGCAGTAAATGAATAGAGCTGGCCGACTTAACTTCATCAACTTGAACTGGAGAGACCAAGATTTTAATCTCATTTTCAACTGATGGAAGGACCAAATCCATAAACTTTTTTATGCAGTATTCTCTCCTGAGAATATAAGAGTATAAGAAAAACTTTTTGAAAAGTGGTCATCAAAAGCTTCTCCAATTGGCTTCTATTTCACACTTCCACCCTTCATAACTCATGGAGGAAATTCTGTTATACACACTTTTCTTCTTTAGATAGACGAGGATTTTTTTGGAAGATTGATCATCTACCTTGGCCCAATTCTATATAGCTGAATCCTAGCACTCTTTGCTTTGTACTCTTCTAATTTCCTTAAGATGTGCTCCAGTTCAACAACATCCTCTCGCAGTGGAATGTTGGTGCTATCAGAGTCCACCAGAATTCTCATAGCACCCAATTACATTCTACTTTCTTTTTTTTGACTCTATTCTGTCCAGCAACTAGCTTCCCCAGTCCTCGAGGACTTGAACTGTTCGTTGGATGGTTTCTTCCATTCCAGGTATCCAACCTATATTAGTGATGAGATGAGGTACAAGGTTGAAGACAACGCAAGGGCCTTTCTGCATTCTAAAGAAGAAAGATGTGATGCCTTATGCTTGAAATAATTTTACCACCGTTCTATTGTTTACACAATCCAAGGCTGGTAAAGATTGATAGATGATCGAACCAGTAACTAGACAAAGAACCTCTATACTCCTGTTTATGGGTCAAGTAAACCAGTCTGCTCTAACGTTGTGTTTTTGCTTCCGATTCAAATTAGTAATGTGTAGGGTCTAGCAAAAGTACTGACATGCTTGTCTTTTAGTAGCAAATAACACTGATAGCTTGTATCCCTCTTTATCACCTTCCTGTTTAACCATGATAAAATCTCCTCCTAAACTCCTCTGAACACAGAATTAGTTGCTAACGATTCTGTCAAACAAATTCGTTCATGGACATCACTACCTAGTGGTCCTAATGAGGGAGTGTTCCTGAATATTGTTAGCGGCTGCATATGATATAAATTTGGTCTATTTTTGTGGGCGAACGGTTGCATTAATTCTAAAATTTAGTAGAATAGCTGCTGCAGAGAAAAAAATTGTAGTCATGTAAGAAACGTATTTGAAATGATGTTACAGAAAAAAATTCGTTGGAAATAATCTGACAATTTGGCAACCAAAAGATTCTGAGCAGGTGCTGCAAAGCTTCAGGCGACCATTGCTACCCCACTCTGAAAATCTTCTTCCCAAGCAGTTGCCACTCCACTATTTTTTTTGATTTTTACAGTTAATTAGTTGCATGGCACCACCTGGAGCGAAATAATCGCAGAAGTAGCCCCTTCCAATGGACTGCTGCCTTAGGAGCATAAACATAGAAAAAGCTAAGGGTGAAATCAGTAATCAGAACTATGAACAATCAAAAAATTATCCTGATCCCAGCACCTTGTTTGACACAAGGGGTTAACTGAGGGGGTAGATCACACAAAGCTCCTCCTTTACCTTGTGATTATCCGTACAAGGTTAATCACTATTATAACAAAGCCAGAAAAACTTTTAATCTGAAGAAACCTTCTTCCCCAGCAATGAACACTATCACTCATGAGGAGATGAAAGCAAATTCCTGATGGGTGAACTTTCCATGTTTTCGTTCTTGGGAAGGCATTCTTCATCCGATTTTTCTTTTCTTTTCTTGTTTTACTCCGTTCTTGCCAACCCTCTCTGGACTTATCCTTTCTTGTTTCTTGCTTCACAATTGGATATGACTTAGCTTCTGCATTTCTTGTTTTCCTTTTCCTATCTGAGCTCTGTTCAATGAACAATCATATATTTGATGATCTAAAGTTCCGACACAAAACAAGAATAAATAATTTCCAAGTAATTAATTAGTTACAATATAGCATATTACCAAATATAAGAGGGATTGCCGAAGGATGCACCTTAGCAAGATTCATCTCCGCACATATTTTGGTTTGTGATCTGAAAATTGTTGCGTCATCATGCTCTTTAAGCAAGAGCTTACAATTAGTTCAAGAATGTATTCAAAAGACTCTCTGACTAAACTCCCTTCAAAAGGGAAAAAGTCCACAAAGGATACAAGTGTTTAAATGTTAAACATGGATTAAGTATCCAAATCACATCTCCACAATTGGAGATATATAGTACTAGAAGTTGTCCAGAACCTATTCATTAGCATCATCTTAGTGACCTCTTTCATAATCATATTGCACTGATTCATACCTTTCCCTAGAAGGTCTAAACCATTAGATACCAACAAAAGACTTAACGTTTGCAGCTCATCTGTTATTTTTCTTAGATGTCTGTAGTAGATTTTAGAACACTTAGCCATGATACAAATTATATAACAATAACAGGAAATGTCAGAATCATTCATTCACTCACAAAAATCGTCAAACATGCTAGAAAGAACATAACAAATTAAGGGGAAACCCTCCTGCTCTCCGCAAGATTTGCCTCTCAGCCTGGTTCTCTCAGAACCCACTCTTTATTTTAAGAGCATGAAATGGCAAGAACAATAGAATGGGGACAATGACTAAAAACGAAGATAGTAGGTCAAAATTTCTATGGATACCGCTGCTCAGAATCCCACCAGCCTGCTACTAAAGGCATTTCTCTCTACACTAGACTTGGCTGCCAATAATCAGCTAGTAGAAAACACAATCCCTGGCTCAGGGTCTGGATCACTCTCCTTAGTTTGTCACAACTGGAATTCAAAACTCTAGACTGCTGACCATAAGTGAACAAAGCCATGCTCATGTCTTTCACTCCTAATCTTCTGGTCCATACTGTATCAGCTTGCAACCTCTTCATCCCAGAGCTCAACTTCCATGGATATGCAAAACAAAAATGGGAAAAGATACCAAGAATGAAATGTTCATCTTTTATATGCAAGACTCATACAAGAGGATGATTTGCACGAGGGTCATGCAGCACACATGCAAGAGGCTCATTGCATCAAGGACGTAGCAGGATCTTGTTCCCCAACTCTTCATGTCATAGTCCTTGTTGAACTCTCATTTTCCTCACATACTTGTCTTCTCTTTTGAGAATTAACTGGTTTATTTTATTTAATTACATTTTGAGAATGTATCATTCATGATTGTATGCTATCAATAAGGAGAGTTCTTTGCTTGGGAGATTGACATTCGACAAATCCAACAAGGGAAGGGAGAGAAATCAAACTATTAGGTGTTGAGCCTTAGCCCTACCCATCGTTGGGATGCTTTGAAGCACAGAGTAAAAGCATTGTGTGGCCCTGACAACAGAGGATGTTTGTGGAGGCATAAAGTGAGCTCCCATTTTGAGTGTTAATTATCATCAAATATTGCTAGCTGTGGTTGGCCTTGGGGAGTGAAAGTTGTGCTCCTCCCAAGGAACCCCCATGGAAGGTTTGATATACGATCCTCCCTAGTGGTGTGCTTGACACCAATAATGGAGGAAGTAGCTATTTTATTACAGTTAGGTTTTGCGTAGGGGGATGCTTCTTAATAAAGATAATGGAAGTACAATTTTATCTTTTTTTTTGTGTTGTATCTGCAGATCACAGTATGATTCTATAATACCCTCCGTACCCAGCTGACCTATGTCCCTCTGTCACTTTGTGAATGCTATGCTAGAGCCACTTTGGAATGCATTTTAGACTTTAGTTTTTCATTGGTTAAAACCTCTGTTGTTTGCTGTTGTTGCACTGTGCCAAAATCATATCCAAGGTCTTTTTAGCCAATATTTTACCAAAATGACCTAACTTAAGACAGAGTTTGTGTATTCACTATCTCATTTAACATTTCCTACAAGTTCTTTCCTACTTTTATTTATTTCATATTAGCTGATTCACCATACCAAAAGGTACTGTGATTTCATTTTAGACATTGTCAGGCACGAGCACTATCTTTTCTCTTGATTATTGAACATTTTCCATTCTCTACATATTATTTTAAATTTGTTAGCTTACATTTGATTTTGTGTGTAGCTCAGGAATGGATGGAAACATTGTCTGGGAATCACACCATGTACATCTAAGGAACTTGACTGTATTGTCACCTTTTTATAGTGAAAAGGCAGTGATGCATTTGAAATCTCGAAAATCACCAACACATAGGCGACATTGTTCGACAAGTTTCTTGCCTGAAATTCATGTGCAGCCAGTTCAATCAAGATATTCTCAGAGTTTCCACTTTCATAACATAAGATCACAGCAGGGCACTGAAGCGAATGTGATTTTGAAGTCTGTTTCAAGGACTGCTGAGGTATAGTTGAAGCAGTTTAAAAATAATCAAGAAAGAGGGATTGCAAATAAAGAGTAAATGGTAGACATCTTAATGATATGGTGATGTTTGTTTTTCGGAAGACAATCCAATGCTGTTGTGTATGACATCTATTTTGGTTTTTCATGTACTCCTTTTATACTTTCACTCCCCTGTCAATTGGAATTTGTGACATATCAAAGCTATTCTTACCCTACCACTTCCAGCACTTCAATTGATGCTATTTGTAATGACCCTTTCGGGAACAAAACTAAAAATTAAGGTTATTAGCTCAAAACCAAAGATCTCCAAATCTGATTTTAGAAACCAGCCAACTGAAAGTAATCTGATTTTTGCAATATCCTAGGGCAGCGAACTGTTTGTGGATTTCAACTTCACGTTTGAGCCTTCAAAATGAATTTCGAAGTTATGTTATAACCTCAACAATCATGTAATGCAAGAAATCTGATTTTTAATCCCCTAGATATGAAGATATGAATTTCATAAAACTCTTGTCTGTAGTATATCTTTAAAAATTCATAACTCAACATAGAAAGCACCATAAATCATGAAACTTGAGGTAGTGGCCTTATAAAATATAGAGAATAAGATGATAATTCCAGATTTGCCAAAATGTCACCACACATACCAAAACATCACTCCAATATAGGTCGCCCTTCTTGAAATTAAATATAATTTGCACCAACAATTGATAAAATCGAAGATTTCACCTTTATAAATCATAAATCATAGGGAGCTCAACCATGCAAAGAAATCACATAGAAACCAACAATATCCTGGAAAACATGCCTCTAAGCAAGTCGAGTAGGGCAGAAATATGTTATAACCAGCAATGAGATCAACACAAATGATGGGAGGTACTCAATTCAAGGTTTTTTGTACTTGAATGAGGTGGAGAAAGGGCTTCAACAAGCAACCTTCTCCAATAAGATAGATTCACCAAAAAACATCCATACAAATGACTAAGCGACCTCCTTATATAGACATAACGGGTGCTTATTACAATGCAATCTAGAAAGGCCGACCCCTTAAGGAAGGATCTTCTAAAAGTTCATTAAGTATTGGGCCTATACGCCACAAATACTTATTTTATTTTCCAATTACATAGCCACCGATTGGAGCGCTAATTGCTCAATAGGAATACAAAAATATATAAATGAAATAACAATCAGAATAATGATGCAACTACGAAGCTCAGATCTTCCCCTTGTTTTCTCCTTAAACCCACGGGGAGAAAATGGGTTAAGGTCTTCAATTGGAGTTAACTCGAAAAGGGGACATGACACTATTGCAGTGTTGTATGTCCTGCACAGATATGTTACCAGAAACGAGAAAGGGAAACATGATGTAAAATGTGGATCAATGAAGGTTGTATCAGAATTGAATGAGTAACAATTTTCTGTCCACATACATATTAGTTATTACATATATAATGAACTATTTTCTCATCTAGAAATATGGATGATTCTCTCTTTCTTATCAAAACTAAAAGTTGTGCATTGTACCTAATGCCGTTGCCATAGCATGTTTTGTTCATTAAAATATGCTTTCAACAAAGAAAGGTTAAACGCTGAGAAACACAATGCTCTAAACTACAATTCACCTATCCTTCTCTACTAACAAATACAAATGATGATTCCTTCTCTTCTAACAAATACGAATGATGATTGTATGCAAAGTGAGTCCCCTTAATAATTATAGCGAAAAAAATGCCTAGATAAAACCAAATGAAAAATATCTTTAAAATAATAAATTAAACAAACTCTATAAAATCCTATAAAAAACTAATAATAAAAAATATCAAATCTCCCCACTAGATAAATCTTAAAAGTTATAATAATTTATATTAGTGATATTATTTTTTAAATCAAGCATAAAGATTTGACCCCAAATATTGTGACTCAAATGACTCATAGTATGCGGCACATATAATGGCATGCTAATTTTTCTTTTATAATTTTGACAATACTTTCTGTAGTTCGACAGCGATGACGAGTTTTATCTAAACCGCTCCTCAATGGCAGTGCCACATGACCTGTAGATCCTGTGTTCTTCCCAGGGCAACATTTAAAATAGTTTTTGGTCAAACTTTTCACCCTAATGGTTTGAAAATGCTAAGAAACAGCGGACTGCTGCATTGATTGAGCACAAAAATGTTTCGTGCACATAGAAAACGGCCAAATCCGTTTGCGACAACCGTTTTCTGCTAAAAAATGCGAAAGGTAACTCAGCCGTTGAGTTTATTGCAATTGGGTTGCAAAGGGATTAGAATGGCTGGGAATAGAAATTTAGAGTGTGGGGAGAAGATTTGGAGGGTAAAAAAAGATTGAATAAGCTCAGGCTCTGATATCCATTTCAAGTCAGGTATATTGGAATGACAATTGAACAATATTTGGTGCAAACCAAAATTGAACTCACATTTTGCTAAATGAAGAAAGAATTACAAATGCATAGACAAAGGATGACTATTCATTTCATCTTTCATGAAGACTCTTCACATTCCTACGAGAACTATTCATCTAATAGGGGAGAGACACCAATAGTTGAGCAGGGTTCAATTGTGGATATAGTGTTTTGAATACACAACATCCAATAGTTGTCATAAAAGTACTTGGTGATTAATCATTTTTGACATGACAACACCCAATCACATCATGCCATGTAAGATTTGTCATTTTTAAATTGTCAATGTTCAACTATTATCACCCATGATCAAGTATGGGTCCCAATCAAAATGTAGTGTAACTCAAATTCACTATTTTAAATCAATTCAAAATATGTCTTTCCCTCCAATTCAACACTAAAAAAAAAATATAATTTAAAAAAATCTTGAATTATGTGCTGGTGAAAAGATAAAGATCTCACATTATATTTAAATTGATTTTGTGGGCCCCTAACTTAGGGTGCACCACCACTAGCTCCTCTCCTCTACTACAAGACAAAAGCTCTCTTACATAGTACACCTATAATTAATTAATATTATGTACAATAATATTACACATATGATAAAGAAGGGTCAACATCAACAAGCTCAATGCCGTTTGTGTAAGAGCTAGCTGGCCTTGTAGAACCTGAAGAAGACATTCTACTTGATGAAGGATTAAGGATTCACAGTCGAGTCTTTTGTAACATCTAATGAATGCTCATATTTCTTTCAAGAGATGAGGGTAAGATTGATTGAAGAAAAGATTTTCAACTTTTTTTGAACCCAAGTCGTAAAGTTTTACTGATTGGATAGAATATAAATAGTAAGATGTTGTAATAATCATAAAACTGAACATTTGCTTCTTTTTCATTTTTATTGATTTGTATTCTCTCAAGTCCTAAGTTTTTGCTGGAAATTAACAGATGTAATTCTGTCCTACTTGAAGTGAACTTCAAATCAATAGAGATAGAATGTGACTTAATGCTGGAATTAGGGTTCGCAAGTTGCTGGAATGAAACAGAACTGTAGTTGTACAAAATAAATATGAAAATAACATGAGAAGTTGAGAACAGTATGAAAAAACAACAAGAAGTACGACACAAAGCAATTCAACTTGGAATCACCGGCATGGGGAAAAACCATTCAGAAATGGCAATTGCTCAACTTCCTCAGGCCAAGGCGGTTACCATGAGATTTGATAGTGTAAATTATAACAATCTTCCTGCTATTGTACTCACTCTGCTAATCTCGGCAGCAACAATTTCTTCTTCTACAACTAGGCTTTTTCCTCTTAGAAATAGGATTATTGGGATTGTTCTTTTGTGCATGAAAGGAACTCCAAATGCCAAGGATCTCAAAGAGCCATCATTTTCTGCCGTTGCTCTTTTTTTTTTATGTTTGAAACATGTGAAACCTCCATAGAAAGAAAGAAAGAAAGAAAGAAATTATATTAACGTCCACAAATGATCAAAATAAATAGGTCAATGGGACTGAAGGATACAACCATTAGCAATAGAAAGTTCTAGGAAGAGAGAATCCTAGAAATGAACCGATGAAACAAAGTGCAAAGATAAAATAGAGCAGCATGCCACTAACACAAGTGGCAAAGAAACCAATACAAATAGAAATGAGAGGCGAACAAAAGCCCCAAGAGTAAGTGCCAATCAAGACTGGGGGCAAATCTCATCGAATGTCACTAAATGCGCCTTAAGTGGAGGGATCACTTTGAGAGATCTGATAATGTTGTTCGGTGAGTATACAGGGGCAAAGGAGCTAGGTAGGGGGATCCTAGGAAGAAGTCAGAAACTTCCTCTAGAATCTCACCTAATGTCTAAGGTCGGTCTAACTCCCACAATAGAAAAGAAGCTTGTTATATCAGTTTGTCCTTGTGGTCTAGGGAGCAGCTGATAATTAATAGATCAGTGTCGCCGGCGAGGGGTAGAGCCATGCTGACAAGGTGCAGCAAAATAATGCTGACAAGGTGGAGCAGAGCCATGATGCTGAGAGATAACATGCTTGGAGATTTGAGTAGATTGAGTAGTAGTGATGCATTGAGAAAATCACCACCTAACTGGTCAATCAACTCCGATGTGCGATGTACCACTGTCCAAAGGACACATAGTGCTACCAATCACTAGAATGGGCTAGAAGAAGGAGCTGATCAATGTGGGAGCTCTAGAGCCTTTAGGCTCTTCCTATAGGGATTTGCCTCGAAAGGTGACAACCTTGCAAAGATAAAGAGCGAGACACCATTGGTCTTTATATCTGAAGAAAGTAGCTAGAGTGTTGTTTGAGTCTCTAAAGACATAATGATAGCTTCCCCGGATCTCATAATAAATGAGGCCTCTGAAATTGAAGTGGTCCTTGCTCTCCACCACCTAGAGGGGGCAAAAACGATAGATCTGGTCCTGGCGGAGAATGTGGTGGTTTGTTTCAGCCCGTAATTGGTGGGAACAAACTCTCATTTGGCCAAAGGGGAACCTCAAGCTGTGAGACCAATGGCATTGGAGATAGTGAGGGCGACGATAAGAGCAATCCACCACTTGTAAGAAATGATCGGCATAGAAAGCAAGCTTGGGACTGAGCAGGTAGTCTAGATATATTGTATGTAGATGTCCTCTCTGGCAGTCCTAATGATGACATCCTTAGTGGGAAGGAGCTTGAAAGGCACATCTAGTGAATAAATGAAAGGGGGTAGCCTGTCAATAGAGATGCCAATTGAAAGGAGTTGCCTAGTCTCAGAGTACCAATAATGCCGACGTCTGTTGAGGACTAGTGAAGCACTACTATCTGAAGAGCAAAGTTTCAAGTAAGGATATCTCTCATGATCAAAAGTTGAGTTTCCCAGGGATCCGAGTTCGTGGATGTAGAAAGTAAGCGTGAAGATAGTCTCAAGGTGTAGCTGGTGGGCGGTAAATTCAACTTGGGTGATGCATTGAGGAACTGCTTGTTTGCAATGGATCATGCACTGCAACATGAGAGTTTGGACTCTCTCAATATGGGCCCAATTAACGACTCTCAAGCTAGGTCCCCAAACCTTTGAGCTATACGCAGATGATAGTCTCAAACAAGCTTAACTTAGAGGGGCTGTCTTGGAAGTGGATTTGAAAACACAGATGTTCTAAAACAAAAAGAGTGGCATACCCCTTGCAAAGGCATGGTTGAGCGGAAAACTTCATGTTAAAGCATGGACCATAAAATTGGAACCCCAAATAAGTGTAGTGTAGGCTGATGTGATCTCAAGAAGTTCCTGTATGTAGAAAAAGTGGAATTTGGATAGAAAGTGCTTAGAGACATTGAAGATCACAACCTTAGTTTTTCTAAGGTTGACCACAAGTTCTTGGAGTTCGTAGAAGCTATTAAGGGCATCAAGTTGTCGTTGTAAGCCCTCTACAAAGTGTGAGAGGAGAACAACATCAGCAAGAAAAAGGAGGATGGCTATAGCCTATAAGTACTTCATGTAGAAGACAACCATCATCCAAATGGGTATGCTATTGAAGAAACTCTTCTAACTCATCAATGTATATGTTGAAGACGGTCAGTGAGAGAGGACATCTTTATTTGACCCCAGTGGTGCTCTTCACCAAGTCAGACAAACCGTGAGAGGTATGAAGCTGCTTGATGACGGTCCCATAAAGCCTCCAAGCAACGGTAACAAGAGAATCAGGGATGCCGAAATCTATCAACTTCTAGAAAAGCAGGTATCTTGGAACCGAGTCGAAAGATTTCTTAAAGTCAACAAAACAACAAAAAACTTTGGAAGACTTTTGACGAACTTCTTCAATGATAGCCTGGAGTGTAAAGATGTGGTCAATAGTTTGGTAGTCCATCCTAAAGCCCGCCTGCCCTCGAGCTCTGATATTATTCCTTTCCAAGTATTATGTCAACTGCATGTCTAACACTGTGGAATAAAGTTTGGAAAATGTATACCCAATCATAATGGTCCTGTAGTTTCCAAGGATAGAGGGATCTCTAGACTTATGAATAGGGTAGATGATGTGTTGGCACCAAGATTGAGGGAATCCAAAGACACTACCTGATTAAAAATCATGAAGGGGAAAGGCAAATAAATCCACACCATACTTGATGAACTCAGCTTTGAGACCTTCACAATCAGCTGCTTTGTTTGTACGTAATTTTAAAATAGCTCTCTTGACTGAGGAAGCAGAGAAAACAAAGGAGGAATGTGGAGGAGTGGGGGTAAGGGCAACAGGATGGGCTAGAACATCATAGAGGGAACTAACATAGGAGACCCATGCTTCGGGTGTGATGTTTGCTAAGACCTTTGTAAGAATCTTGTATATGGTGTTATAAAGTGAGATCGGTTTGAAGGCATCTAAGAAGTCCGCGATCTTAGTTTTTGGAATGAGGGAAGGGTTGAATTCCACTCTTTTAGAATTGCTTTTTTCCTTCTACATTCATTTGCAGCTGCCCATACGTCCTTAGCTATAATGTGCCAAAACTTCTTGAAGAATCTTGCTCGAAATCCATCCGGACCCGAGGCCTTATTTCCCCTTATAGTATTAACTGCCTTACGAACCTCTTCCATAGAGATTGGCTTCATTAGGTCAAGAACATCCTCTTCTGTGATGATTTATGGAATATTGGCCAAAATATCAGCTTGAACCAAGGTATGGTCAACACCTCCATCGGAAAGCAAATTTTGATAAAATTTGACACCTAATTCCCTGATTTTCCCCTCCCTTTTCACAATTATGCTGGAGGGTAGTGTAATTTTGTTTATCCTATTGCTATTCCTTCTTACAAAGGTAGAAAGGTGGAATAATTTGGCATTTTTATCACCATATTTCAGCCAATTCACCTTGGATGACTTCTTCCAATGCATTTCCTCCATTTGCAGGATCTGTTGTAGTTGTGTCAACAATTCGTTTTCCTTGGCCAAGCTGACTGTACTAGCCCCATTATCCATGGTAATTTGTTGGACTTCTCTTAGGTCTGCTGCTATGGATTCCTTTCGGGAGAATAAGTTTCCAAATTTTGTTATGATCCTAGTGTGCGGATTTCACTAACGCCTCGAGGTTTTGGTGTAACGGTTCGTTGCATTTGGTATTAGAGCGGTCACCTGTGTTTGAATCCCATTCGGTTGGTTATGCCGTGTAGCTGGGGCCCGTGGGGCACCTAAACATTGGTGAAGCGGGGCTCGTACGTATGGGAGTGTGGGCACAAACCCAACCTGAGGTCAGGCTCTGCGGAACCTTGGTGGGATGTTATGATCCTAGCATGCGGATTTCACTAATGCCTTGAAGTTTTGGTGTAACAGTTCGTTGCAAATTTCTCCTTGTTCCACTTCCTCACCTCTGTTTTCACATTTTTCAATTTTTGGGCTAGAATGAACCTCTTACACCCTCTTTATTTTGTTGCCCACCACTTTTAGAGTTTGGGCTCAAATTTTTGGTCTTGGAATCACATGAACTCCATCTTGAAGAGGGTATCCCTTATCTTAGAATCTGACTTCACTTCTAAGGATATCAGCCAATGATCGGAACCTGCAAATTATAGGACATGTTGATTGAATATGATGTTATCAAACCCCCGTTAGGGACTGAGAAGAAATCTATCAAGTCTCTCCAAGATAGTCTAATCTTCTTATCTTTGATTAGTCCAAGAAAATATCTTGTTTTGGGCTCAATGTCCAACAAAACACAATTGACACAAAAATCTTAAAGTCCAAAGCGTTGGGGAGTATTGAGTTCCCCCAAGCTTCTCCTTGTCTTTGAGAAAAGCATTAAAGTCACCACCACCACTTGAAGCTTTCTAGTTCCTTCCAACACTCTTTCTTGCAATCTGTCTCTATTGGTCCATATACATTGGACAAAATGAAGTCCAAATCCTCTTGGTAGGCTTCAAAGAATTTATTCAAGCACATGACAATAGAGAGATGACCATACCTTTTAGCATTTTGGGATTCCACAACACAACCAAGCCTCTTGCACTGCCCCTAGCCTCCTCTATTGTTCACTCACAATTTATCAGTGTTGCATGGGGATGCGCACCCCCATCCCTAAGCTGTCTTGGACGTTCGGGATGTCCTAGGGACTTGGGGACGGGGACAAGATGCCCCCCCCCCCCCCCCCCCCCCCCCATGTCCTGACAAATGCAAAAAAATGAAGGGGATGTCCCGACATCCCCTACAGGCCAGCACTATTTATTTTTAATTTTTTCCCCGTCTTTTTTACAATAAATAAAAACAAAAATACTGATTATTGAGCTGCCATTTTGGCTATGTACTTATGAGTTATGAAATAATATCTAATAACATTTGTAGTTGTACTTCTCATGTTAATTAATGAAGACTTGTTTTTCATTGTCATATTGATATTGTTGATGTATCATTGTATCTCTATCTAGTATGAAGTATCAATGTATCTCTTAGTCTCGGTTCTTATTTCATATCAATGAATTAATATGAATCATTGAATGTTAAATATAGCATTTTGGGCCTCGGCTTATGTGATTAATAATTGGATTAATGGTTTTAATCTTCAAACTTTCAGTTTTAAGTCTTTAGTTTATTGAAGTATTCATGTTTTATTTGTAATATATATAAATTTTATATATTTTTTAACAGTCATCCCCCCGTCGTCCCCAAAATTTGAATTTCTTTTACCATCCTGAAGTCTTAGTTAACTATGCAATTTATGCAGTTAGACCGGACCATTAGTTCAAAGGCAACCTTGTCCAATTTAGTTTCTTGAAGGAGAAGGATACTCAATTTTTCCTCATTTAGTAGTTGCTTTAATAAGCGACCATTGTAAGTGGGGTTTAACCCCCTGACATTCCAGCTTAAGATTTTCATGGTGCCTGGGTGGAGGGGGTTCCTCTTTCACCAATTATGAAGGTATCTAAGGTTGTTTGATTTCCTTTCTCTATTATTGTTTGAGCATCTGACTGTAATTTATAAGCCAATGGCTTCCTTCCCCTAATAGCCCGGGAGCCATTGTCTGGTTGGGATTTCAAGGCAGGAGAGGTAAGAATCCTGCTCCCAGTTTTAGGAGTTTTTATGATTGCAACGGGTTGATCCTTTGCTGAAAGATTTGGGAAATGGGCTTCTTGATTAGCTGCCTCTTCCTCAATCGTTTTTTGAGAGATTTGGTCAGGGGCCTGTACCTCAATGTTTTCTTTATCATCATCACTTTTCCTAGGGCTAAGGTCAGAGACTGAAGGGAGCTGCCCCAAACCAAGGGGTTTTAGCAATTTCCTAAAATCCCAGCTTCACTACTTCCTCAATTAAGGCCTGAATATTCTCCTCCGTTATGTCATCAGGGATCTCATCCAAACTGAGGACTCTCATCTACTTTTGTATCTACTGGGCTCTCTGAGTTTGCTTTCACTTTCCCCTCACGCTGACTGTTTTGGAAGAATTTCCCATGATCGTGCTGTCTAAATGCTTTATGGAGGGCCAGGTCTATTATTTTAGGCATCCATCTCTTGATCATCTTTTTCTTAGTCTCATTTGGATCCACTTGTTGAGCATCTTTGTAAAGAATTGGGGACCATATTATAGGTGCTTCGCTCGTGGCCAATTTTCCTGCATCTGTAGTACCTGAAGGGGAGACATTCATAATCTAGCTTTGTTTCCATGTCCCTGATGAAGAGAAAATATGAACTGCTTGTAGAATGGGCTCTGCTGAATTGACATAGACACAGATTCTGGGATAGGTTGAGAGTTATTGTTCGTTTGTGGCTTTGTCCAAATAAATTGGATCCCCGGTGCTTTTGGTTATCTTCTTCAAGGTCCCATTTCCCCAAAATCAGGGAAGGTTTGTAAGTTTTAATCCATGGTGGTGCTTTCGAAATCAGTTTCTTTGAAGGATTGAATAGGGGAGACCAATACCTCATGTATAATCCTGCATTTTCGAAGAACCAAGGTCCACCTGTGAAGATTCCTCCCTGTCATTTGCGGATTGAAAAGTGAGCTGGAAGAAGCCTTTAGACAACCATTGGATCCCTAGTCTAGGGAAATCTTTCCAGTTTTGCCGAATCCACAACTTAAATTCATCTCCTGAGCTGGCAATGCCCCAATGAATTTGCAGATCAAAGATTTCTCAGCCAGGCTTCTATTGATTACATTCGATTCGCTATCGAAAATGGAGATATTTGGGATATCCATTGCAATTTTAATCTGAATTTTACCAATATCTATTGTCGCATCTGTATTAGATTGAATCTCACGGACCTCTGCCACTGCCTTTGTGCCTCAAGGTCGTGCAATCCCAGTACAGGTGCTACTAGATTGGAGCTGTTCTTCATCTGCCCATAGTTTGGAAGGTATCCTTGCGCTGATCCCAATTTTCAAAGTCAAGAGGAGTCATATGGGACCTGAATTCCCACTCACCTTGCCTAAGACGATTGTCGATTAATACAAACTTGCCTTCTTGCTTGCTCAACCACTTATCGCTGTATTGCCCTTCCATCACTCATATCATATGGAACACTAGTAAAGTAAAACTCAGCTGCTTCATGCCCTTTTATTTTCTTCTTAAACATACATCTTTCTAAATCTAAACACAACACACAAGCAGTCATGTATATGCTTTGATTTAGGCAAAGCTTCCAAAAACTTCATAGAGATTCTCTTACACATACCTTTGCAACTTTGCCATTATTTTTCCAACTCTAAATTGATATGTAACTTTGGAAGCATGTGCCTTCCTCATGAGTAGAAGTTTCTTTTCCTTTGGCATGCACAATTTATCCAACTTGTAGAGTAGCCAATTCTTGAGGTAGAAAGCAACCTTGACTTCATTATCTAGTCTCTTTGTCTTCAATTGTTGGTATATCTCCCTGGATTTGCATTTTTGAATATGCTTGCTCGTAAGCTTCTTGTGTGAAAGGCTCAAGCTAAACGTTCTATGAAATGTGTGGCCTATATAGCGTATCCACTATTACGTTTGTGCTCCCTTTCTTGTATTTTGATCAACAAATGAACTTGTTGGAGAAATCCCATCAAGTTGTGGTGCTTTGCCCGTTGCAACTTATTTTGTGCTTGCAAATATTGAAGAAATTTGTGGTCAGTATGAACAATTGTTTCTTTGGCCAACAAATAATGCTTCCATTTCTTATTTGCTTGAAGAAGTGCATACATTTCCTTATCATATATGGGGCAATCTCCTAAATTCTAGAAAATTCTTTTGAATGATAACAAACTGACTTACCTCTTTGCACTAAAATTTTCCCCATAGCATACTCACTTGTATTGTTTCAATTTTGAAGGGCTGTTGCAAGTTAGGGAGGGTAGGAATTGGTGCGTGGCTGATTTTGTATTTCAAAGTAACAAAATCACTTGTATGTTCCTTACCCCAATGGAAACTGTTGCCACTTGTTGCTATGGCATGCAAAGGTGCCACTATTGCAGAGAATGAAGGATTGAATTTTCTCATACCTTGGACTGCCTCGACAAAGCTGCTGCACTCTTTAGTGTGGGCCAGTTTGTGATAGCCCCAGCTTTTTCTAAAACCACTTTCAGCTATCTTCCTTCATTGACATGATCAAAATAGATCAGTTATTGTTTTGTAAACTTTCCTTTTTTCATGTTGCACAAAGCTGTCTTTCTTCACTTGCAAAAATTGCTTCAAGTAAAGCTAAAGTTAGGAAAAACTAACTGTACATGCCTGCATATTCCTAGCACCCAGGTAGACTGTATGGGTTACGGTTCGGGTATGTGTACGGTTACCTGGTATGCTGGTATGACTATTTCTTGTGGGGCCGGGTACGACACTTGGGTATGGCCGTACAATATATATATATATATATATATATATATATATATATATATAATATTAAAAAATATAGCCAAATAAGCAAAATTTCTGCCTTGTACATGCATAGAGTAAACAATTTATTAAATGAGTGAAATAGCCACAAAATATATCGATAATTCAATGTATTTTGTCATGATATTCATTGATCAAACTTAGAACAAGTACATTGTTCAAATGTTACAATGTATACACAAAAATCAAGATAAATCAGCATACTAATAGCCTAATAATAATCATAATCAAATGGCTCTCCTCCAATGATCTTCAACAAGAGCATCATCACCATCATGTGGTTCATTAGAGCCACAAGCATCAGGAGTAAAACCACAAGCATCAGCAGTGCCGCTCCCGCATTAGAAGACTTTTTTAATGTTGAAAAGTTCGGTTTTGACCTTTATTGACCAAAAAAATAAAATAAAAATTGAAAAAACCACCACTTTTATCGTGGGTATGCCACTGGTACGGCTAGGGTACGTCCGATAGTACCCAGGTTCGCCGGGTACGCCCCAAGACGTACACATACTCGGGCAAACTTGGGTACTGCTGGACGTACCTTGGGCATACCGTAGCGTGTATGGTACATACCCATTAATGTAGCCTAGCACTAAAAACCAATTTATCAGTTTTGATGATATCTTCCATATATACCCTCCTTGAAATGAACTTAATGATATCCAACTCTGAGATCCAAATTTTGTGAAATACTTAGATTGAGAAAGCTGGTCCAACCAGTCATCTATCGTGGAAGAAGATAATTTTTTCTTGATGGTGATATAATTCAATGCTTCATAGTCTATGCACATCTTCTAAAATATTCCCCCTACATCGTGAATATGGGAGATCTACGCGGGGAAGTATTTGGGTGAATAACCCTTTCCTCCAACAACTCTTGAAGTTTTTTCTTTACTTCATTTGTCTTCAAAAGTGATTTCCTATACAAGCCACTATTTAGTAGAGGAGATTTATGCAGCTAATGAATCTCATCCTTGACCTCCTCCTTTGATGGAAACCCTTTGGGAGCTTGGAACAAACAATAAATCATTCAAATCTTTCAATCATTTGTTAGTGCGGATTATCTCAGAAATCTCTAGCCCATCCTCTTGCTTATCTTTCGAAAGAAGTAAACAGAATTTCTTATTTGATTGCATCAATCTTCTGGCCTGGTTGGCACTTACCATAGCAAGCTTCAACTTACTTTGATGTGCCTTGATGATACATCTAACCCCATCCTTGACCTACCTGTATTTATTTTTTTCCCCTCATGAAGATATCATCCTTGAGATACAAGGGCTTTCAGACAAGATATCAAATGCGTCAAGTGCAATCACATTCACTTTTGTATTGTCAAAATAATTCAAATTAATGCCAAATTTGATTTTACATCTTCTGGTTACTTGTATTTCTATGCCTTCCATCCAACCCAAAGGGTATTTGTTTTCCCTCTTCATGAAGACATCATCCCCGAGGTACAAAGACTTCAAACACAACATCAAATGCGTCATGGCTAATCACTTATGCTTCTATCTGATCTATATAACCTAAATTAATGCCAAATTTAATTATACACCTCCCAGTTACTTGTATTTCTATGCTTCCCATCTGACCCAAAGGGTATGGATGTGGATGATCATAAGTTTTCAAATCAGTCCTTTTAACAACTTCATTGTAATCAAATTCCACTATGATCGAGTATCAACAATTGCATGTACAAGTAAGGACTTCCAAACACAACATCAAATGCATTATGGGTAATGATATATGCTTCCATCTGATCTATATAACTCAAATTAATGCCAAATTTGATTATACATCTTCTGGTTATTTGTATTTGTATGCCTCCCATCCGACCCACAGGGTATTTGTTTTCTGTCTTTGTGAAGACATCATCTCTGAGGTACAAGTAAGGACTTTCAAACACAACATTAAATGCATCAAGGCTAATCATATATGCTTCTATCTGATCTATATAATGTAAGTTAATGCCAAATTTAATTATACATCTTCCAGTTACTTGTATTTCTATGCCTTCTATCTGACCCAAAGGGTATGGATGTGGATGATCATAAGTTTTTAAATCAGGCCTTTTAACAACTTCATTGTAATCAAATTCCACTATGATCGAGTATCAACAATTGCATTTACCTGAGGCTTATTGACTTGGAAAAGCTTGCTCATTTCTTCCCTTTCTTGCTCCGTGCCAGCCACATTAGTAGTGGTTGAACCCAAACTCTCATCTACATCTGAACTATCCTCTATCTCCTCTTTTCCTTTCTTCAAGGATGCCATGGGATTCTTCGAGTTCTCTTTGGTGTGGTTCTTAAGATGCAATTATGGATACATCTTCCAATATTTTGCATCAATATGTCCATCCTTGACACAATGACTACAATGATTCTTTGATGTGTTGCAAACATGTAAAGCAGGGGCATTTTTCTTACCTTTCCACTTACCCTTTATATAGGATTTGGATGGTTGATTTTTATCTTTCTGTGGCTTATTTGATGACTGATTTTTCTTGGATTTCACTGTCACCCTACTTCTTTTCTTCCTCAATTTACTATGCCTTAAAAGACACTTCATCAAGGTCCTTTGGTTTGCTAGAGATGATTTGTCTCCTTATGTGTCAATCATAGTTACCAGGTCTAGAAATCCAGATCCATTCGAGAGGGGAAAAAATCCGACAATCCGGAATTCTTGAAAAAGTTAAGAAAAATCCGGTCCGAAATATATGTGAGTTGAATTTTATAATTATGAAAATTTGACTAATACAATGAAAAACTTCAACAATGTAATGTAAAATGATATATTTTTTAATATACAGGGTTGATAGTTGACTTTTTTTTTCCAGAAAACTACATAAAATGTTAAAATATAAAAAATTCCTAAATTAAGGCCGACTCAAACCAAATTTATCTAAGTTGGCTGAAAAATCCGGATCCGGCCGGATTTGGTAACTATGGTGTGAATGGAGATCGTCCATGTATTTGTTCAATCAGATTTTAGACCCAAACACTCAACCATTGATCACTACATCATGCTTAGGCACCTAGTTGAAAAGGTTTGGAATAAAAGAAGAGGATGCGTATTGTTGCTTTTTAGACTTCAAAAAGGCATTTGACATGGTGCCAAGGAGCAAATATTGTGGAGCAGAATGGAAGAACTAGGGCTTCCAACATAGTCACACGGACCGTAGATTCACATATTATATGAGACAATTCAAGGCTAAAATCAAAACGCAGACAAGAATGTTTGAGTGTTTTGGGAGTGATATAGGCGTGAAACAAAGTTTCGCCCTCGTTCCCTTACTTTATTTGGGCTATTGCATTAACAAGTTAGAGGACTAGATAGGCAGATTTGGAGGGAAAGACATTCACTTGACAAAATATGTGGTGATCGTGAAACTTCTAGTATATGTAGATGACTTAGTTCTAATGGCATAGAAATAATCCAAGATCTTAAGAGATCACCTTCATTCATTAGAGCTCTTTTCTATAGAAGTGGGTATGGAGGTAAACATCAATGGCAAAACTAAAATTATGATTTTTCTCTGTAAAAAGGAAGAAGCAACATATCGACTTTTAGTTAGTTGGGGTGATCCTCTTGAAGTGGTGTCAGACATTCAAGTATCTTGCCGATAATTTTCATAACATGCTCTAATTGGGATACTTGTAAGATGAAGAGAATACAAGGAGGATGGAGAGCTCTTTATGCGAATCCAAAACAGGTGCAAGAATGTACCCAGAGCTATGGGACTGGAAGACCACTAGGGGTCCTTTTTGGGTTACTCGTTATGACAACTGGTGTTGTACAATTGTGAGAGCATGATATGGGCTAAGTAGAACGACAAGTTCAAAATGTAGACAAATTGAAAGTATACAAAAAACAGTTAATAAAAAAACAATCTCATAATCAAGACTACAGTCCCCTATGAAATCATCTTGTGCCAAAACATGTACCTTCCCTCTAGAGGCAACTGCTATGACCAAACTTTTATGTTACTTAAAAAAGATAGAAAATATAGAATGTTGATAGGTGGGCTAAGGTTGCTACAAGAGGTGAAGGAGTTTGCATAGACGAAAGAACACGTGGAAGAAACAAAACCACAAATGGATGAACAAATAGAATATCAAGCCGAGTTGAATGCCCAAATATTAACAAAGACATTACAAACTATGTGAATGCAAAGATTAGAATGGCGATGTGGAGGAAGAAAACAAGTAAGAAGCATGTCAACACTATCTTATAGAGTTCAACCCGACATATGAACATTGTGAAAAAACCTTTATAGGGGCTGAAATTAAATGGAGGGAAAATATTATCTATTGCTTAGTTAAGGACAAGAGTCCCACAGACTCAGATGGTAAGACAATCCTAAGATGTGACATTGCAGTTTTTCTAAGTGACGCGTTCTATGAAGATTTGCTAGTGGCACTGGCAGTTGCAGATGAAGCATGGCAGTTTCATATTCAGTTGTCAAATTGATGTCTGAGGCGTTTCGGATATCAAAACCAAATATGCAACGGAAAAAAACAGATTTCTAGAAGTTCCTTGGCATTTGGATGTCCTTTAGTGCATGATAGAACAAATTAAAAAGATTGGGGGTAAGATGCATAAGCCTCAATTCGGCAAGGAGAGAGTGAGGCAACTTTGTAAAAGATATCTCCAAGCTCATAAATCTCTAAGGAGGTGGCGCTTTCAGTACTCCCATAGTTATGCTCGGTCTCGTGGTCGTAATTAAAACCATTTCACGTTCATTCAACTCATCTTCCAGACTTCCTGGGGACGTGGGGGAAACATTTCCCCCACGTTTCCCACAGTGTTTACTTGGTGGGAAACGTCCCTAGGGACGTCTGCAGAGCAAGGGAAACGTCCTGGGGACGTGGGAAACGTTTGGGGGACGCTTGGACGTCCCCCAGTCCCCCACGTCCCCCACGTGGTCTAGCCGCATTTCCAAACATAAAAACATAAAAAACTTACACTCTAAACTATTTTTTTTTAATTGTAAATCACTTAATACATAAACAACAGACATTACAAACCTAACCCTAACCCTAAAAGTGCAATTTTATGTTATAAATTTACATTATGGGCTTTCATTTCACACCAAACAAGAGCAAGAGCAAGAGTAGAGCAAGAGCAAGAGCAAGAGCAAGAGGGAGAGCAAAAGCAGCAAGAGAAAGCAAAAGGTATATATTTATAATTTTATTTGCTTACAATACTTGTGAAAGTTTTTTTTTTTTAAATTTAGATTATAATTTATATTTGCATTTTTTAGGGGCTGTTTTTTAGCATTTGCATCTACATTCACAATGTAATCATGCATGTAGTTTGTAGGATTTAAAAAAATGCATATTGCATAGGGTTTGGTTGTAAACGGTTACGTTTTTTTTTAAATTACATTTTTATTTTTATTTTAAATTTTATCTTATATTTGCATTTTTTAGGGGATGTTTTTTAGCATTTGCATCTACATTCACAATGTAATCATGCATATAGTTTGTAGGATTTTAAAATATGCATATTGCATAAATGGTTACGTTTTTTTTTAAATTACTATTTTTATTTCTAGTTTAAATTTTATATTATATTTGCATATTTTAGGGGTTGTTTTTTAGCATTTGTATCTACATTATAATGCAATCATGCATATAGTTTGTGGGATTTAAAAAAATGCATCTTGCATAGGGTTTGGTTGTAAAATTTAAATGGTTACTTTTTTTTTTAATTACATTTTATTTCTAGTTTAAAATTTATATTATAAATTTATATTTGTATTTTTTAGCATTTTTTAGGGGCTGTTTTTTAACATTTGCATCTACATTCACAATATAATCACACAAGTTGCATATAGTTTGTAGGATTTAAAAAAATGCATATTGGTTACGTTTTAAAAAAAAAAACTAATCAATCATATAGTTATGGTTGTTTTTAATTCATTGCAGCAATCATCACCATGAGTTCTTCTTCTGAGTATGAGTATGAATCAGAGCATGAAAAAGAGGAGAGGGTTGAACGGGAAGTTGAGATAGGTGGCCGTGAAAGAGTTGATGATGCCACAATGGGGAAACTGGAGAAGGGACACAAAATATAGTTTCAAGGACAAACTGGTAGTTCAGTTGGTAGTGCTACCAATTGTCCCCTCTCAAATGTTGTCCAAATTTGCCATTGGACCATTTGATAAGAAGAAGCCATTGCAACAATTTGCCCAAATAATTGATAACCCCATCTCCAAGTCTCGAGGGGGAGCAAAGTATGGAAGTGCAACATATGTGCACTGACTTGGCATGACAGTATCACTAGGACCAATGCACACTTGTTGCACCTTACAGGAAGGGGGTTGACACTTGTAAGGGCCTTTCACTAGAGCAGAGAGCTGAGATGGTGAGAATCTTCAATGAAAATACTACAGACAATGTGCCGGAAGTTCGTGGTTCTACTTTGGCTGGCAAACATAGTAATACTCTGGTTGGTTCTAGTTTTGGAGTGTCAGAAGTGGAAAGCAGAGGGAAGAGAAAGGCAGTGGGGGCAGCCCCAAATTCAGTTGTTGACATGTTTGATTCAAAGGCAAGGGAAGAGGCAGATGATGCTATTGGGAAATTTTTCTATAGATGTTGGGATTCCATTTAATGCCGCTCGCTCTCCTTATTACAAGGAGGCTATGGCTAAGGTTGCAAAAGCAGGTACAAGTTATGTGCCTCCTGGAGACACAAAACTGAGGACAACAATCTTGGATAGAAACTATTCCAAGGTTAATCTGTTGATGGAGGAGATGAAGGTGACATGGGTGTCACATGGATGTAGCATTATCATGGATGGGTGGACGGATATTAGACATTGTCCTCTCATCAATATCATTGTCTCTTGCAAAGATGGACCGTACTTCTTGAGAGCAATCTATTGTTTTAGGAAGCGGAAAGATGCTGAGTTTCAGTATCAGATTTTGAAGAATGCCATTGAGGAGGTTGGATCTTCAAATGTTGTATAGGTTGTCACAGATGCAACTTATGTGTGCAGAGCAGTAGGCAAGCTAGTGGAGCGGGAATATAGGCATATTTATTGGACTCTATGTTGTGTGCATGCCATGAACAATGCACTGAAAGACATAGGGAAGATTCAGTGGGTCAACTAGATAGTGACTGAGGCCAGGGACGTGCAAAAGTTCATATGTAATCACCACACATCATTGGCACTTTTTCAAAAATTTTCGAAGAAGGAATTTTTAAAACCAGTTGACACCCGCTTTGCATCCTATTTTATTTTGTTGGAGAGGATGTCTTGAGTTGCAGGAGCCCTTGCAAATTATGATTATGACACAGGATTGGACTAGGTGGTGTGAGTCCAAGACAGATCAAGGGAAAAGAGTGAAGGAAGTGATGTTGCGGGAAACATTTTGGGTTGATATGAAATACATCATATCAATCATAGCTCTAGTTTTAAGTGTCATCAAATATGGGGATTCTAACAGCCCCAATCTTGGTGAGATCTACGAGTGCATTGACAACATGCTTGGGCAAATGAAGGTAGCTATTCGGGTGAGGGACCCCACTTTGGAGTTCTATAATGAACATATACAACCCATTATTCAGCGGAGATGGGAAAAGTTGAACACGCCCTCTTCATATGGCTGCGTATGCACTGAATCCCAAATGGTATGTGGAGAGGCCAGGTAGAGTTATCCCATTGGTTGATGATGAGGTGAAGAAGGGCCTTATGAAGGCCTTTAAAAAAATGTACACTCCACAGGAGGCTTCACAGATCAGATATTGGAGTGGCTCGACTTCACTGAACTTGATGGGTACAAAACATTCAGCAAAGGTAGACATGGTAACAGAAGCACAGGGGAAGCCAGTGAGTTGGTGGCGACTATATGGGCTTCCAGGACTACTGCGACCACTTGCCATTCACCTCCTTTCCCAAGTTTCTAGCTCCTCTGCCTCTGAGAGGAATTGGTCTACATATAGTTGGATACACTCTGTTAAGAGGAATAGGCTTACCTCTGCGAGAATGGAGAAGCTTGTAGCTGTACACAGTGCTTTGCGTCTTATGGATCGCAAGACACTTGAGTACAAACAGACCCCAACATTACGGTGGGATGTAGATCCCGAGGAGCCGAGGCAAGTTGAAGAGGACAATACTATGCAACAAGGATTGATTGGGCTTACCTTTGAGGACGAGGATGATAGTTCCAATGAGGAGTTCATGGATATTGCTTCAGATGTTGATTCTGATTTTTAGGCTGATACTTGTAGTTGTCCTCTTTTTTTGTAATATTGACAATAGACAATTGTTGGTGTATTTGGCTATGAGATTAATGATATGAATATCAGCTATTGTCACTTGATCAATCGTAATTTAGAATGGTTTTACTTTTATATTTTATAATATATTTGAAATTTCTAGCTTGTCTCAAATTCAAAATTCAAATATGTATTATAAATTTTCAATTTATGACATTAACATATTGATATTATAGTATTAAGGAATGTATTTGATGTTTATGAGTTCAAGTTTCACCTTATTTAAATCTCAAATGGTTTTATTTCAGCTTATTTATATAATTTAGTCACTATATTTTTATATTTTATATATTTATATATATTTTTAATTAGCCATCCCCTCGTCGTCCCCAAAATGCAGAATTTTTTTGCCATCCCAAAAACCCCGTCTTGCTGTCCCGAAGTCTTAGGTAACTATTGAAAAATACTGAGGCTTTGCTACTGCTGCATTCGAGTTATGCATCTCTTGTCACAGAATTCTAAGGCACCATAGTAGAGGTTATCCCTAGACTAACTTGGGATATGTCGGTGCCTTTGACAAGCACTCTTGTCCCAACTTTCGCTCTTTGATGACAAAGATGACATTCTAGCGCAGTTCGCCTGGAGTTGCGCCTCGAATGCGAACTCCACTTGAGAAGTGGCACCCTAGCGGGAGTGCCATGTAGGACAATTTGTTTTGAACTCGATAAATTTAGATCCGGTCCCTCTTCTAGATTCTCCGCATTCATCATGTGTCGTCTTGACCTTAGCCGAGAAATTGCTCTCGCTATTCTTGAGGTCATCCTGAATGTCTTCTAGTGCTTGCGGTAGGATGTTCCTCATTACATCTCTTCTAAGTTACGTATTTCTTATGGACTAAAAAATGGTATAATGAGTATATAGCCTATATGCTTATCATATATGCTACGTTTTATACCTAATTGTGACATACTCGTACGCTCGAGAACTTTTTCTTATGGACATACCCACATACCTGTACCTGTACCTTGGCAACCTAGACCTTATGTACTAAATTCATTATCCATGTTTGGCCATTTGAAATATGTTGACACTGATTCTTGCATTTGGAGAAATGGTGCAAATAGAAACAAGTGGTTAGTCTCGTGCTCTAACACTTGCTTCAGTTCAGGAAAAAGACTCGTCTGGAGAACATTAAACTTTGAACCCTTGCAGAAGGAGCGCTTGTGCATTAGTAATACTAGCATTCTAGTTGGGTCATGAGGTCTTGCCCCACAATCAAGCTGCCCTGAAACAAAACCATACCGAGACCATCCATTTTGGAAAGTGACATGAAAATGATCGGTACACATCTACCAGCCGATGAATTCTAAGCATCTCTAGTTTTGCATAAACACAAGGCAAATCACTAGCCCTCTTAATAAGACCATAAATGAAATAAGTTCTCAGGCTTATGACTACTGAATTCCCACAACAAGCTTCATACAGTGCATTGGAGGCATGTAACGTCCTCATAGTCTCACCACAACAAAGGTTCATGAAAGACATTTACTCTCCATACTTGCTTTATATTTGGTCGTCATAAGCCCTTTGCCAATAACTTCAAAGTAGGCTCATCAACATTTCCCCAATTTGATCTGAGACATGTTTCATCCCAAGACAAGTGATGGCACTTGATTGGTGGATGAAGTTCCATAAGTACAATCCCCAAGTGGTCCCCGTTTGATATCATGAAATCAGTTCATGCTAGGTTTACTTGTGGCATGTGGGGGACCTCAATCGCACTCTGCTGGGCTAATTGATAAGTTGCTTCCCTCCAACTGCCTCAATGCCTCACAAGCACGCTGATTTGTACATGGTTTTTCCGACCCTTTAGAGCTCTATGTGGAGGTCAATGTTGTTAGCGAACGCTTGTACCATCTCACTCTTCTATTCTGTCTAGACCTTGTGACATCCTTTCTAGACCTAGTCTCCTTAAGTCCGTTGCGCATTGCTCCACGGATAGCTGTTTCTAATGTCCCTCAAGATGCCTTGCCCTTCTTGGCTAGGCTCTTCCTTGTTTGGGCTCTTCGATGCTCGGGTTCAGTCCGTGCGCTAGAATCTTATTTACAAATCAATTTTCTTGTTTGCCCTGTTACTTATATAAATAGGATAACTTTGTGTCTCTCATTAATTTGCTTATGGCATGCTCACATTGCAATTTATGTCTCAATCTTGATCATGATCACCTACTGAAATTTAGGTCTTTCCTCCGGTCCATTCCTAATTCGAGCCTTGTGCTCAAATGTTTGCGCTATAATATTTGGAGGGGGAAGCTGGCGAAGTGAGAGTGGTTGTGGCAACTGCAAATCTGATCATTTCCATGATAAATAGTAAAATGTGTCGATTGAGTAAAACAAGAATATATGTTATGAACAGTGGCTGATCAGCAGTCTGCGTCCACTTTAGATAGGTGGAGGCAAAGTACTTCAAGTTTGTCCAAGGTTTTTCTTCTTTCATGACTGGTTGCGATCCTACATGGATGCTAGCCCACAAACTTCCTCGTGATCCACATGATGTTGCCCATGCACTGGAAGATACACACATAAGGATATAACTTGTAGATGATGAATTCTCTTGTTAGGATTCCAAGTGTGTTGATTGATCATCTTAATGATCCTGGTCCTAAAATATACTTGAGGCAGGTGCATGGACTTATAGTGTAATGGTTCTGCCTGTGCCCAGGTGATACCAACAACTCTCTGATGTGACGAGAAAATCTTCTTATAAGGCCTTATTACTTGCAAGTGATTATTGATCATTTGAATAACTAGTGTCTTGAATTGAGAGTGTCCTTGGCATTTCTTCTCAGGACCGCATTAGCCTAGTTGATTGTTGAACTAACATGCATCCAGTTGACATATGGATCTAGATACTTGATTGTCAACTTCAGGATCTCAATCTCCTCTTGTGCCTCTACGACATCCTCAATGTTCATGAAATAACAAGCTTTCATTTCTTCTTATAATTTTGTGTTTCACCATACTTTATTGTTCATCAGTGCAGCCAATCACAATTTCAATACAATTCATATGTCTCTACATGCCTTCTTAACATCTTTATTGTGTGCAACAACCATATGTTGCATATCTTCAAATATCACTTGGCACTCCATGAGTAACAGCTACGATAGATATGCAATGGGATTAGCACCATTATGTTTTGCATAAGTATTTGTAATGCATGTAAAGCACACCTTATCTACATTTATGATCATGTTGGTTCTTATCATTTATAAGGTAGGTATACATTTTGAAGCACTCAACCGAGGATTGTCTGTCATCATTGATGGGCATCCTGGAATTGAGGGGCTAGATAACCATTTGTACCCCAATCACCTTAGCCACTTACAATCATGATTAAGATTAGTAGTTATACATTGCATATTGTTTCTTCATTATTTATAAGTGTCATTTTTCTTCATTTATCCCGTCCGCAATGTATCTGTTCTGAGCAAGTATTAGCTGGAAGCTTGATGGTGGCTATCCCATGTCGCCGTCATAAAGCTGCTCCCACGGTGTTGTTTCTACCTAAATGCAGTATAAATGCCTGGTTATATTCGTGCTTCTTACTGTTTCTTGACCTGTAAATAACTCCATGGTGCATGCTATGGGCATTTTACAATGTGCCCCTTTGATAGTAAATCTGTGCGCCAGTTATTCCTTCGCTACCTTTATCATTGACATATTCAGACAGATTTTAATTTTTTGAATGTGTTTGTTTGTTGTTTTCAGGTTGCTGGTTTACTATTATTCAATTGTCTTCACAATATAAACTTAGTTCTTTCTTAAAATGTAATCCAACAGGTGTAGACCAAATTATTTAAGACGTTTTGGAAGTCTAGATCACATTACAATCAAAATCATAAGTGCATGAAAAATGATGTGACTACATTAATCTACAATGAAGTGAATTCCGACTTTTCATTATTTCTAGGATACACATCTTTCAAACACTTCTGCAGCAAAAGTGAAATTGTTTTGGCAAGGATCATGTAAGCAACACTTCTTAGAGTCACGGTATGCATCCCACCTATGGAATCCCGGTTGAAGACTTGGGGACCAACTTAGATCAAACCCTATTAAGAAACTGGACTAAGGTAAGCATGAAGAGATGACTTCAGCTCACTGACACAATTAAAATGAATCATTGATGGGGCAGCATCAAAGGTAAAATAGGTCAGCAAGGTAGTGCCATCAATTTTAGGAGACTAGTCCTAGACATTCTGCATGTTTTTTACCCTTTAGATTGAGCACACAAACCAATAGTCTTCTTTAGAAACTATCATCGTTCAATTTGGACTGATGATTGCAAGCAGTCACCTTATGAGGGATGGACCTAGAATGCATGAGTTTAATGATGCTCTCAAATACGTATCAAAGTCGCGATTAATTGAAATTGCAAGGCTTAGAGATTGAATGTGATCATTCAGAACATTTTCCTAAAGATTGCTGGACTCCTCCTGACCAACGAACCATCCGGTTCTACACAACCAAGAATCCATTTAGGTATACCGGTGGCTGATTTGGCAGCCAAAAAAGAATTTCAATCCCAATCACAATCTTGGCATCCACTGCAGGTCTGATTGAACACATTTGAGCACCTCCGGAAATTACTCCTCTTTTACGAATTGTCACCTGCTAATTAAACTTCCTAATGTAGAGAAACATTATGAAGATATTCCTCTATGGATGATTAAACAAACTCCATTTATCTATGCATTCATTGTGGTTCCTGAAATAGATCATGTCAACATCGGCAGGCAAGATATGACCCCGATTTTGTAATGAAGTTGGTGGAGATCTTGGAACGGATTCCCACCACAAAATCCAATCGTCTGCTCCAATGATTGGGCATAGATTTTAATGATATGTATAGATCTCATGAGCATGGAAATCAGGGATTGGTACTATGAGCAACATTAAGCTTGAAAAGAGAAGATTGCTCGTCTGTTTCATTTGATCGGAAAACTGCAAGGGCTCAGTTTGCTATAGTGACAGATTTTGAATTAGACTGTCCCTAGTGGTACATTTGTTGGCTAGATTTTCTGAATAGCTGAAAACTTAGGCAACCATGAGATAAATCTCTAGCTTGATTTATCCGGTGAGGCTCCTGTGTAAGATTTTTGTCAGTTATATATATCCTAATATCTATTTGTGGGTATTAATTTAACCGTGTAGCTCATGAACCATAGCTATATGGTTTTACAGCAAGTAAGCAGCTGTAAAAGAAAGGAAAAATATGCATAAGAGTAAAATAATAGGAAACAAAAGAAATTAGAGAGGATGTGCAACCCAATCAATAGTTCACAAAGTTGATAGCATACACAGATTAAAACAAATAGATCATGAAACACAGAATTCAAAGCAAAAGAAACTTTCAGATCTAGATCTATAATAACACAAAGTTTATGAATAGATCTAGAAAGAAATAAGAAGCAAAATGCACCGTTGACACAAAGTTCTCTGGAAATCTACCTCCTCTCTATTCCTCTACTTGCACAAAGCTATCAAGGGTTTCAGCTCAAAGTCTGGAACACAAGAATGTTGATTACAAATTCTGATCCTTTAACCCGTAGGTTCTTCCTCTATTTATAGTGTATAAAGGGCAATTACAAATAGGAAGCTTTAAATGAATTCCCACATGCGGAAGCTATGAAAAGGGAAACAACTGGCAATCTTCCTCCTAGAATTCCTCTTTGCACGACATGCATGATTTATAACTGAAAAATAGAACCTTCTATTTTGCATGTTTGCCACCTATTTCCAAGTAATTGACTTCTTCAAGTAACGACTTTTAAACCAATCACTTAAGTTTTATAATTTAATTGATTGCTCAATTACTTTGTCAGAGAAAATAAAACGAGAAAAAGAAATAAAAAGAAAGCTGCAATCCTCCCAATCTTGGTCTTCTTTCATATTTTGCATGCGGTTGACTCTTTTGCCTTTGATTCTCACCAATCTGGATCTGGAAGCAGGTGACTATGATTTGCTTGTAGGTATTGTCTTCTTGTCTTCCCTTTATCTTCCTTTTGCAGTTCTTATCCTTGAAGCTTTTGCAATTCTTCTTCAGTACATGCAAAGTAAATTCAATGAAGGCTTCAACTGGAAGATTGGGAGCACATGCACAAGATCTTGGAAGGAATTTTCCATGCATTGACTTCTACACGGGCTGTGTTGGAAACAAGAGGATGAATTTTTTGCCGGAAGCCTTTGCAATTATGAGATCTGGATCTGTCAATTAAATCGGTGATAGGTTCAGGGCCTATGTTTGTATCATTGACTTCAACAAATCTAGAAGCTATGCATGATTCTGTTGATCCTTTTCTCTTTCATCATGCTTCAACATGGCTGGAACAATCTTTGTCTGAGCTCTTTTTCTTTAATTCTGCCGGAATCCCTTGCAATTGGATCCATTTGTGCAGATCTGACAACTTCTTCAGATTCAGAAGATATATTCAATGTACCTGACATTGATTTGAGCACCTGTGATGAATACCTACAATTTTATTCAAACAAAGATGGAGTCCATGGCAGGAATACTTGATTTTTATCACCAAAATCTGCATATAAAGTCTGCTGCCCTAAAATTTGAGGTCTTGCTTGCATGCAAAGCAAGCAAAAATATTATTTAATTCACCAGGCACATATACCAACATGCAGACAATTATCATAGCAAAACTCAAGCTGATTCCAACCCTAGGCGCCAAACCTTGAAGATCCCTGGCAGTGAAAAACACTCTTTAATGCAAAAACCTCCTTCCTTTGGCGCCAAAACCTTTCTGGGCTGCAATCCTTTGCAAAAAGAATTAATTGTTTCTTTATTATGGCAGCCCATGCTTATATAACCCTTAACATTCTATTTTTAATAATTGCCTTTCCTATTTCTGGCAATTTAATTAATTAATAGCCATGTTTATTCACCCAAATTGGGCGCCCAATTATGCATGTCTGCTGGTTGCTTTTAAATAAATTTATTTTATTTATTTTTAGCATGCATCCTTGACTTCTCCTTAGCTCTTCCACTTGCATTGACTTTCCTTCTATTTATGGCGCCAAAATTGGGTGAATAAACCATTAATAAATATTATTAAATGCATTGTTATTCACCCAAGGTGGGTTAGCACTTTTTGGCAAGAGTAATTGCTAAAAATAAGAAGTCAACTTTGATGGGAATTTTCACCCTACACTACAGCTCCAAAAATCCCCTCTTCCACTTAAGTGATTTGATTTTCATCATGAGAATTTTTACCTTGCAAGGCAGGTAAGAAATTCTCGTCGGTGCTTTAAGTGATTTTTTTTTTATAATGGGAATTTTTACCCTGTAAGGTAGGTAAGAAATTCCCGCCTGTCTGCTACCTCTAATATTCCCATTGCAGCTTAAGTGACTTTGACTTCATGGGAAAAATTACCCTGCAAGGCAGGTAAGAAATTCCCGCCTTCTTGCCACTGCCAAAATTCCCACTGACAGCTTAAAGTTTTCCTTCCGAAAATGGTTTGCATTGAAACTTCCTTTAGGTTAAAGTGCGACTTGACTTTTGGTGGGAAAATGATAGAGCCTGCCAGGTGGCATAAAATTTTTCGCCATCGACGCTATAAGCGATTTTTGTTTATTTTATAGCATGTTTTCACCCTACAAGGCAAATAAGAAATTCCCGCTTTCCTGATCCATTACTCAATTTTCCGGCGGTAACAAAAGGCTCAAGCTTTGACTCATGGGACCAATATTTGCAAGGCAGGATATGAAATGGGTATCTACTAAAAATACCGTTAGCATATGCATTACATTCATTAAAGAAATGCAACTTGCCTGAGGAGAGGCTTTTTGTGCATGACTTCATCTTTTTTGGTTAGAAGCTTGTATTTCTGAGGCTGATTCCTTCTGGTGCAGTGGCGGTAGATGATCTTAGATGCTTCCAGGAAATTAAATGAGACTATACTGAGGAAGGAATTGGTGTCCCAGGGGAATTTCACAGAGAAACTGCGTAGAAAACCGAAGAAAAGTGCAAAAGAAATAAAAAAGCGAAAAACGTTGCCAGAAGTCATAGACAAAGCTTTGAATTCATTCCTAGTGAAAACCCTATTGAGATGTGTGAATACTGGCATGCAAAACTTCAACAGGTTCAACCGGAGCACAATTTACTTCAAACGGGGCTTTATTTATTTAATAAATAATTAAATAAAAATTTCCCGCTTGACAAAACTTGGCAATTGATAAAATGAGTTTTAGCATCCCAGCTATTTGTCAACTCGTCTCATAGATTCACCAGGAATATTCAAACATTGTTTGACTTTGGGCAATAACATTTTTCACAAAAATTTATTTCTAAAAAAAGAACAAATTTTTCTTCAAATTTCTAGTACCAGATTTTGCTCTGTGAAATTCCCCTAGGTCAACCTTTTGTCAGTATTTTGTTTAATTACCTCCTGCATAAAGCAGTGGAGATCATGGTACGCAACACAACGCTAGCTTTTGGAATCGGCACCAAAATGCAAATCTGTCTCCAAAAATTATGAAGTCACATTTGGCCTCTCTTGCATTCGACATCTTTGGTGTGAATTCCCTCTTTCCAGAATAACCTCTTAGAAGACCCTTGGCCTATTTTGTACCTTGCTACTCGATGGCTTAGGGACATCTGCAAGGGTAGACTTAAGTCATCTATAAATTATTATAAAGTGCCATTATAAAAAAATCATACAAGTCTAAATTATAAATTTATAGGTGACTTAGGCAGGCTAAAATATTCTAACTTGGCCAATGTAAAATTTTATTCATTCTAGGGAAATTGGCGACTTGCCTTAGAGGGTACATTCAGGGGGTTTTAAAAAGAATAAATTTTCTTGTAATTTATGGTACTTCCTCTAGAAAGGTAATTACGACTTGGGTAGAATAGTTTTGGGATGCTTCTTGCATAGAAATCACACCAAAATTGATTGGGTGTGTTAGAAAACTTTGATTTCATCCTTCAAATAGTGTAAGGGGATTAACTTGTATTAATGGCATCCATTATCAGTCTTCATTTCCTATTTTGGCCTCCAGGAGCTGAAATATCACCGCATGAGATATTAGCCTAACTGAATGACATGAAAACCCACAATTAAATCAAGAGCCAAGAACATGCAAAAATCTTCCCATTTTGTGAATTGAAACATAGTTTAAATCTGAATTACATACCATCATTTGGCAGCTGGAAGAATTTTTGGGTGTAATCTTAGAATTATAGAGCATGGAGCTGCCATATAAATGATTATTAACTCTAATTGTAAAGGATTGCAGCCCGGACAGGTTTTGGCGCCAAAGGTTTCCAGGAGGTTTTTGCATTATTTCTAGATTTTAGTGGGGACATTACAGTGGTGTCAAAACCGGTTTTCCTCCCATCCTGTGAGAGAAATCCTCAAAAATCAGACCTGAATGCAATCACCAGAGATCACTTAGTATATCACAGAAGGAACACTCCAAGGAAGGGCACAATGGAAGAACATGATCAAAGGGCTCCTCCCAATGATGCTCTCAACTATATGAATGAAACTGTGACTAGGGTGTAGAGAGAGTTGCAACAAACAACGAGGGAAAACCAAAGAGAAATGCGTGATGCATTTACCAGTTCTATTCGTGATTTAGCTACGGCTCTACAAGGGAATGTTGCAGCTCCTAATCATGCAACAACTAATGTGGGAGAGGGAAGCTCGATGGGGGCAACCAGAAATACTTCCAATACTACACATCCTACCTTCAAAGCCAAGTTTCTCCATAGAGAAGAATCAGTTGAGGAAGTGACACAAAGTAATGTGGATGATGTAAAGGCCTATGGTGATGAGCATATGCAACTTATTTAGGGTAAGGGATAATGCTACCATTCAGATATTTTTGCAAAAAATAACAAGAATGCAGGGAGAAATAGGAGAACTCATCAAGAGGCACCAAGAAGGGACATCCAACAAAAATTAGGAAAGGTAACTCTTCCTTCTTTTGATGGTACTAAAAAAAGTTGTGCTAGAGCTTGGTTACAAAAGCTTGATACATATCTTTCACTAAATCCTATGTATGAAGAGGAAGCCCTCAAATTTGCAACTTTACATTTAGAAGGGATAGCACATGAGTGGTGGCACCATGGGTTGATCACCAAAGGTCATGGTTCCATTACTACTATGGAGGACTTCAACTCATGTTTGATTGAGAGATTTGATAGGATAGATTCGGATATGTACTTTAGAGAGCTAGCTCAACTTAAGCAAGAAGGGTCACTTGAAAAATATATTTATGAATTTGAACGAATTTCAGTTATGGTTCCAGATATCAGCGAAAAGAGGTTAGTATTGTTGTTTATGGAAGGGTTAGAAGAACAACTAAAGGGCCTTGTGAAAGCATTCAACCCACCATCTTTACAGGGTGCCATTAGGAAAGCTTTTGAGTTGGAAAAAGCGGTTCCAAAGGGGAAAAATCTGCAGCAAAAATCAGCAGCGTTTGGGCAGCCAAAGGGTGTGTTTGGGCACCCAAAATCCTCTTCATCAAGTGGGCAAAGGACACCAAACTATGGGCAGCAAGGTAAGTCATTTCAAAATAAATCAGATATTAAAGATTGGAATAAAAACAACAAAGAAATAGAGTCAAGGAATGAACTTAGAAGAAAGAAGTTATGTTTTCATTGTAGAGATCCTTGGACTCCTAATCACCATTGTCTTCCAAAGGGGGCAGCCCACTACATTGAGATTATTTCAGATGATGAAGAAGAAGAGGGAGCTGATCATGAAGAAGAAGAAGAGCAAACAAGAGAAGAAAAAGAAGAATTCAAAGATGGAACATTGGCCACACTTATCTGTAGCACCAAAGTATCATGATTTCCGTATTAAAGGTGTTCTTCATGGGCAAAGAATCATAACCTTGGTTGATAGTGGAGCTACTCACAATTTCATTGATGAGGGCTTAGTGACAAGAATGGGGTTAAAAGTAGAAGATTTTCAAGGATTCAATGTGACTGTTGCGGATGGATACACTCTTGCATGCTCAAAGAAAATTCCTCAACTTGAAATCACATTGGGAAGACACAAGGTATGTGATGATTTTTATGTCATTGGTATTGGTGAAACTGATGTTGTCTTGGGAGTTCAATGGTTGCAATCTTTGGGCGAGTTCACTCAAAATTATTAAAACTATGGAGCTGAAATTTAACTCCCAAGGCAAGGAAGTAATATTGCAAGGCTTGAAAAGTGGAATTCCGCAAGTAGTGACTGCCAAGAGTATGGAGAGATCTTTTACTAGAGGGCAGATTGCATGGGTTGTACATTGTTTGGTAAATATAAATTCAAATTTTTCATCGCAGCCAACATATCATGTGGATATTCAATCTATTTTGGATAGACATAGCAAGGTTTTTCAGATTTACCTCACGATTTGCTCCAAGATAGAGGATTTCAGCATATTATTGAGTTGGAACCTGGTTCAACTCCGGTTATATCTTCTCCTTACCATCACCCAAGAGCTTTTAAAGAGGAGATAGAAAAAGTGATTAAAGAATTGTTAGAAATGGGCCACATAAGACCAAGTTCTAGCCCATTTGCCTCTTCAGTTGTTTTGGTAAAAAAGAAAGATGGGACCTTGTGAATGTGTGTGGACTACAGGTTATTAAATAAGAAGACTATTAAGAACAGGTACCCAATACCAAGGATTGATGAGTTGCTTGATGAATTGCATGGGGCTGTTTTCTTCTCAAAAATTGATCTAAGATCCGGTTACCACCAAATCAAGGTAAGAGATGAAGATGTACATAAGACAGCTTTTAGGTGCCACTTTGGTCATTTTGAATTTTTAGTGATGCCATTTGGTTTGACCAATGCTCCTGCTACTTTCCAATCATGTATGAATCACACTTTTAGGGAGCATTTGAGGAAGTTTGTCTTGGTATTTTTTGATGACATTTTGGTCTATAGCAAATCATGGAAAGAGCATTTGAAACATCTAGATATGGTCCTAAGCACCTTGGAGCAAAAATCTCTCTTTGCAAAATTATCCAAATGTGAGTTAGGTATGGAAGAAATATTATATCTAGGATATGTCATCAATGCAAGGGGGGTACATGTGGACCAACAAAAGATTCAAGCCATTTTGGATTGGCCTACTCCCACTACCTTGACTCAACTAAGAGGATTCTTGGGTCTTTGTAGCTATTACCACAGATTTGTGAAGGGATTTTCACAACTTTCAGCTCCCCTAACAAATTTGACAAAGCAAGGAGCCTTCACATGGTCACAATCAGCCCAACAAGCATTTGATCGTCTCAAAAAGGTAATGAGTTCATGACCAGTACTAGTTGTTCCATATTTTTCAAAGCCTTTTGTGGTAGAATGCGATGCATCCAATGATGGGATTGGAGTTGTTCTGATGCAAAATAAACATCCCATAGCATTTGAAAGTAAAAAACTTAAGGATGTGGAGAAGGGATATTCTATTTATGACAAAGAAATGTTGGCCATCATGCATGCACTAGTGAAGTTTAGACAATGCCTTGTTTGTGGTAGGTTTGTTGTCAAAACAGATCATAATAGTTTGAGGCATTTTCTTAACCAAAATGATTAAAACAACTGACAGACAACAAAAATGGGCAAGCAAAGTGCAATCTTTTGACTTTGAAATTGAGTTTGTGAAGAGGAAAAAGAACATAGTTGCAGATGCTTTGTCAAGGAAGCCTTCTTACTATTCTATTAGTGAAATTGCAGTAAATTGGAAGGTTGATATAACAACAGAGTACACCAAAAATCAGTTTCCTTGTGATATATTTCGGCTTGTTTGTGATGGGAAAATTGATGATGATAATTACCAAAGGGATTGATGGCCTCATCCTATGTAAAAATAGAATTCTTTTTGGTGCCCGAATCTAAAGTAAAATGCAGAATTTTAGCAACCATGCCTGACTCACCTTTAGCTGGTCACCAAGGGTATTTTAAAACATATAAACAAATGAGAGAGAAGTTCGTATGGAAGGGATTGAAGGAGGCATTGCAACACATTAAGGAGTGCCTTATATGCCAACAAAGCAAGGCATAACATGAATTTCCAGCAGGACTTTTGCAGACCCTACCCATCCCAATTCAGAAATGGGAGAGCATTTCTATGGACTTCATCACTGGTCTTCCTTCAGTTCAAGGTAAGACTGTTATCTATGTTGTGGTAGATAGGTTGACCAAGTATGCTCATTTTTCTCCTCTTCCTACAAAGTTTGATGGGCATATGGTGGTTGGAACAGTTTTTAAGGAGGTTTTTAGACTTCATGATATAGCCTAAGAATCACTTGTGAGTGATAGGCAAGAGCAGCTGCTTAAGCTCCTTGATTAAGCAAGTAGCTCTTTGATAATTGAAGGTACGACAACTTCCTCCAAGTACAAGTTACCATCTAAAAACGGATAGGAGCAGATAATGATTGTAAACAAGTGGATAGAGGGGTCATTTAAGTCTAGCTCAGGTACAATTAACTAGTTCATCAATCAGTACGTCTTTGATTAAGTAGGTTCTAACTCAGCTGATTTTTGTTAAAGTAACCTGCACTTCCTATCACATGTACTTCAGACTTCAGTATCAGGTGTCTCAAACAATCTCCTGGATCCCATACTCTTATGAATAGACAACCTTGAGTGAAAGGATCTTTGTGCCCATTGCTACGAGTTGTGTTGTTAACCTTCTCTCCATTCTTATTGTACATTCCATGATGGCAAGAATCTTGGAATGATATCAAATCTCTGCTAGAATTATATGCAGACCTGTTGGCTAGATTTTCTGCATAGCATCAAACCTAGGCAGTCATGAGATAAATCTCCCTCATTTAACTGGTGAGGCTCCTGTGTCAGATTTGTCAATAAAAATGTGTTATTATCTATCAGGGGTTTTACTTTAACCACTTAGTTCATGAACCATAACTAAGAAGTTCTGCAAGAAGTAAGCAGCTGTTTTAAGAAAGGAAAGTTATAGAAGAAAGAAGTAAAGGAAATACAGAGAAGAAACGGGGAAGATGTGCATCCCAATTAGTAGATAGCAGAGCTAATTGTATGCACATAGAAGAAACTCAATAGATATGAACACACAGAATTATAAAACAAAGGCAGCTCTAGATCTAGATCTAAAATAACACAAAGTTTATCAAGAAATCTAAGATTCAAAGCAAGAAACACAGTACACAGTGACACAAAGTTCTCCGGAAACCTACTCCTTTGTATTCCTTTGCTCCAAGTTGCTCTCAGGGGTTCAGCACAAAGTCTAGAACACAAGATTGCTGCTTACAAATTCTGATCCATCCTTAACCCGGAGGTTCTTCTCCTACTTATAGAATGTAGGAGGGAAAGTACAAATAGAAGACTCAAACTGAACTAAAGCATGAACAAGTAAAGATGACATTTGGCAATCATCCTCAACTAACTTCTTCTTAAGTGACACATGTATCACTTAACTAATAGAATGGTTCCACATGACTTCAAGTAATGGTTGTAAAACCAATAACTTAGAAGTTTTACAATTTCATCCGGGAACATAGAAAATAGAAGAAGAAAGAATAGAAGAAGTCATGCCAGCTGTATCATTTATGTCTTCTTGTTCTGATATCGGATATACTTGTTGAACATGTAATTCAACATCTTTCCATTTGTTTTAGCCACTGCTTCCTTCTCTGTCTTGAATTGCAGCAACCCTTCATTCAACACTTTGCTGCACGCTTCCACCTCTTCCAAACTCCGCCCAAACCTCGCAATGTCTGCCTGCAGCGCCACCAGTCTACTGATAGAATTCATCGTGAAAGGCTTGGTAGCTTTATCAATTCTCTTTTGTACCATCATAAGAGAACCTTCCAGGGAATTAGGCACTTCGTTAGAAACGATCCGCACGTATGAAGCAACACCTCCGTCCACTCTTTCCTCAGTGAAAGAAATGATACTGTCTGGTAGATCTGATGTTCTACTCTCAAGTGCCTGCATCCTCTTCAGCAAAACTCTGCAGATTTCCAAGCGGAAAGATACTGCAAACTCTAGTTGCTTCCCCTTCTCGACTGATCCGTCTGGTACAATCTGCTCCGCAATCAATACATCTCTCGGCAGCTTGTTGATCTCGGCCAAAATACTCAGGTTACTCTCTGCAACTGTATTCATGCCTTCTATGCTTTCCATCAGTTGCTTTAGTTGATTTGCTGCATCGATCATAACCTCTAGGCGGGCTGGCACTTCCCCAAGTTGTACAAAAGCTTGACGAATAATCAGATCCTTCCATTCGTCAATAGCCTTTACTTGATTGCTTGCGTCCTCCATTTCCTACATAAAATGATCACTCACCTGCTCTGAAATGGGCTGAATGGAAGGTTTAGCAACCTTGGCTATGATCTCACATAATTGAGATACTTGCTTCTGCAGCTCTTCTTTCTCCGCCTTTTCACTGTCAAGCCTAAGGAATAAAGCGTCTATTAATGTCTGCGTGTCCTGCTTCAATCCTTCAGTGGTGGCTTGACTGAGTGGTACCTTGGTCACTGTCACATCTTCTGCCGTGAGCTCCTCTTCTATCTTTCCTTCTGCCGGAATTGATATCTCAGCAAACTTCTCTCCCGAGTTCTCAATGATCAACCTAGAAGTTTTTTTAGCAACTTTAGGCCTTCTGTCTCTTCTGCTCAGATCTTGGAGTAACTGCAAGTCGTGCTCCTCTAAGTTCATCTCCATTCTCGCTTCTGGAACCAACTGCAAAGCCAACCATTCCGAGAAATTACTTCTCGGAGAGTGAGAAGTCGCTGAGTGCACTACCATCTCCCGCTCTGCATCCTCTCCGTCAGAAAGTGCCAAAGTGTCATGGCTGCCATCCTCTGAATCATCCAAGGACAAAGCTCTTTCGAACTCTGCCATCTGCAGCTTCAACATCTCCTCTGGAACGGGTGATGAACGAAGTGGCTGAGGAGAGAAGACGAACGTCGCCGGATTCAATGAAGGCATGGAAACGTCCTGCTACTGCGGTGCAATAGTTGGTGAAGTACTGGGTACTGGAGAAGCCAGAGTCAAAGCTATGGTCGTAGAAGTGATCTTCTCTTTCTCTTGAGATCTTCTGTGTACTTTCAACTTCTCGGACCTTCTGCTGCTTTCTCCTTCATGCTTTCGCTTGAGGGAATCTCCTGTGCCGAAGTTGCCTGTGATTTGATTCATCAATGCTTCATCAAGGCAATATCCCTGTTATCCAAATTTCACCCCCCAGAGTTAATTTGATAACATGCATCAGAGTTTTTTAGTTCCAAGCAAGTAGATTGATTCAGGAGAAAATCGTAAAATTGGCTGAGTCCTGCTCAAGGCCACCTTTGGGACAGTTGGAACAATTATACGCGGAAGGCGCGGATCGGCCGAAAAGCCTCCAGGTGGCCCAAACAGAAAAGGGACATCTGGGACAAATAGACGCGAAATGCCCGAATCAGCCGAAAGAAAGAAATTTTGTCCAAGTCCTTTACTGGGACATTTGGGACAAATGGACGCGAAGGACGCGAACCGGCCGGATCGGCCGAAACAGGAAACTTCAGCACAAGGACATTTGGGACAAAGGGACGCGCGGGATGTGGATAGCCGAAGGAGCCGAAAGCCAATCAGATCACGCCACGTGTCACCGGCAGAAAAGGGACAAGGAAGCCCATTTCGGGCGGATCGGAGGATTCTGTCCCGCGAAGCACTGGGACATCCGGGACAAAAAGATGCGGTGGACGCGAAAATCCGGCAGGCCCGTGGACAAATCACAGCATGACACGTGTCGCCAAGGAAAAAGGTCCAAAAATTCAAAGGGGCGAGTTTTCGAGCACTAATCCGAACCAATGAAATAGTGCCACGTGTCCAAGTTTAAGGGGCCCACAAGAAAAGCCCGCGAAAAGGTGGAGAGAGAGAATTGCTTAGCGAACCAGAGCCTGCCACGTGTCGTCCAGATGGCAGAGCGCGGGAAAAGATTTTAAAACCTGTTCTTGCCTGTTTTGTGCCCTAAATCTTCAGACCTTCGTATCTTTCGATCCAGAGCTCGGATTTGCACGTTCTTTATATCAACGGAAAGCTGTTGAAATTCTCTACATGATTCTGGGATCAATCTCGCATTTTGGTGCAGTTTGGAGGGAGAAAATTAAGAAAACGTCTCTGACGCGTGGTGATAGACAGAAGTAATGCTTCAACAACCAACTTTAATGCAGCAGACAGCTCGCCGCTCCTGTTAGACAGCCCGCCGTTTTGCTAGGATCCGTCGCTTCTGTCATAATGAGATGATTTTAAATGCTACCAAGAAGTGGTTGGGGCAGATTCTGGATTTCCTCTCTCTTCCCTCTCTCATTTCTTGATATATATTGTAAAGAAGAGCTCCTTTAAGGTGTCGGACATTTTTGTTGTGCATCCTCCCTTATTCCCTCGCTTGCCAGAGAATTTGTGGAGCTTTCAAACCTCCCATATGGGTTGCAATGCCAGTCTTTTTGCCTCTTGGCCACTGCAATGTACTGTATCGACTCTTGAGCAATAATATATGTGTTGTGATTGACTCTCGACCCTCTCATGTATTCATTGCTGTCATTTTGATCTCTTATTGCAGTTTGGTTACCTGTGCATGGTGTTTGTATTGCATCTATGTGGTCTGTGTTAAATTTGCAAAACGAATGTCTAACATTCCTCGGTGCATCACCTTTGTAGTTTAGGTTTTATTTTATGCATTTTCTTACTCTGTCTCCTTGGCAAGTTAGATTAGGTTTTAGCAAACCCTCTGCATTTTTTGTCAGTTTGAAGTATTCACCAACACAGCTCCCGACCTTTCTTCAATTGTGTTGCAGCCTCCTATGTTATTCTGCAGTATGGCTTTATCTCCTCCCATTTGATGGTAAGTGTCAAGTACCACATTCCCATCATCTTTAAGATCCGCAAGTATCCGCGCTAGTCTAAAGTCGAACACTTGCTTTGCTGATAGCCTGCTGAAACCTTTCTTTCTAACCTCGTACTCACTTTTGCACTTCATCTAGAAATCTTCTAATGAAGGCACATGTGCGTACTCCTGGGAGATTGTCTTCCTGGCTACTCCAAATGGATCGAAGTTCAGCCGCGCAGGGAAGAACTCTCGCTCATACTCGGATAACATTTGCACTTCCATCCCCCGAGCTCTATGAATGCTAATGCAGCTGTAATATCCCACAGTGATTGGGAAGAAGCCCATAGACTTGTGCCGCTTTGACTGAAGGTCGTGTAACTCCACAAGTTGCCTGCTCAGCTCCATGGCGATCAATCTATCATTCGGATACCTGAGCATCTTTATAGGTTCTCCAGAAAAACCCGTAACCCTAAGGTATGTGAAATCTTGAAATTGAATGAATAGACTGCCAATCTTGGACACAGCTTCCCACGCTTCCTTGCTTACCCTGTTGGCCTTCAAGTCTTTGTCTAGCCTGTAGATGAAATCGTAGAAGAAGTCATCGTTGATCACTTTGAAGTCTTTCTCGCATGCAGGTGCAGTAAGCTGCGGGTAGCACTCGAAAATGGGGTCCTTGGAAAGAACACCACATCTATCCAGCTTGGAAAAGACGCCTTGTGAAGCTGCAGCATACACCAAGTATGAAGTCATCTTGAAGCTGAAAGTACGCTTCACGTTCTGGAGTTGCTCACCGATGTTGTTGCTAATAATTTCCGACCAATTGATTATAGAATCAACCTTGTTGATTTCAATGGTCCTGATGAAAGCATACATCCATGTACGGAAAGTGTAAGCATTCGCTTCGCCATTCATCCTGCATAGCAATTTGACAACATCATCTACCTCCTGCACCAAATTGGACAGTGGAAGAGTCCTCGGGAACTTTGAAGGAAATCTAGGCTTCTTCATGTATCGGCTATTCATTATGCTCACGCAATCAGCTCTATGCTTCTCCCATCTACTGTCAGCATCCTGAATGCTAATAGAAGTCACCACCTTTCGCACTGGAATCTTCAAACAATAATTGATTAACTCTGCGTCCAAACGAATTATTGTCTTTCCCGAAGCATCACGCACTGATCTAGATGAAGGATGATAATATCTAGCACTCTCCATCACGAACTCTGGCAATTGGGCTGTACATGGAAAAGCTGCAGTGCAGATAATTCCACTGCTTTCAACCGCACGCATGAGTGAAGTCTTTCCCGCTCTGGATCTATCAATCAAATCGGCAAGAGGTTCCGGGCCTAGATCTGTGTCTCCTATGTCTGCAAGTTTGGAAGCAATGCATGACTCCATCGTGCTTTCTTTTTCATCTCTCTTCGCCATGGCTTTGTCTATCTTCGTCTGAATAATTCTTTTTCTTCTTACTTGGCCGGATTTCTTCAAAATTGGTGCAGATCTGGACAATTATTCAGATTCAGAGAATATATGCAATGTATTGGACATTAATTAAAGTTCATTTTCCTTTGTAAAGCACCTGTATTGAATTCCTGCAACTTATTCAAACAAAAATGGCCACCGGAGAATGAATAGTGAATTTTAATTGTAAAAATCTGCACTTTTCAAGCCTGCTGCCCCAAAAATTGGTGTTTAATTTGCACATAAAAAGAGCATGAATCCTTTCAACAACACCTGAGCACCTGTAACACATATGCAAACAATTATGCAGACAAAGATCAACCTCCTTCAAAGCATGCGCCAAATCTGGAAGCTTTTAGCTTTGTTGTCACCTTGTCTGAGCAAAATCCTTCTTCTAATGGGGGCGCACTTTTCCACTTGGCTGCAATTCTTTACCTGTGATTTGAATAATTCACCCATATAGCTGCCCATGCTTATATAACCTTCACAATTCTATAATTAATAATTGCCCTAACAATTAAAGGCAATTAATTAATTAAAAATCATGCTTTTCTCTTTTAAAAATAGCATGTTTAAGGACAGCCATCCAATAAATTAAATTAATCCAATTTAATCCTTCACACATCACTTCACTTAAGCTTCACAGTGTGCTTTGACCATAGCCACTGAAAATAGAAATTAATTTAATGTTTTAATGCCTTAAAAAACATTAAATAATTCCCAAATGGGGCGCACTTTTTGAGACGAAGGGGGCAGCCACTAAATAAATTAAATTTAATGTTTTTTAATCCTTTTTTTTATTTTCTCTTTGACTTGTTGACTTCCTCCAAGCTTGTGCGCACTTTTTGAGAGAAAAGATTAATTAAAATAATCAATTTAAGTCTTCCATCATCTCACCAAAGGGGGTGCACTTTTTTGCACATGTAATTCTTTTTTTAGGAATTTTTCCACAATGGGATTCTTTACCCTGCAAGGCAGGCACCAAAATCCCATGATCCACTTAAGTGTTTTGACTTTGACAATGGGATTATTTACCCTGCAAGGCAAGCACTAAAATCCCATGATTTCACTTAAGTCACTTTCCTTTTATTTTATCATAGGAATTTTCACCCTGCAAGGCAGGTAATAAATTCTCGCCTGCCTGCGGCCTCTAACTTTCCCACTGCAGTTTAAGTGAATTTTATAACACGGGAAAAAGTACCCTGCTAGGTAGGTATAAAATTCCCACCCTGCCTGCGGCTTCTATTTTTCCCATTGCAGCGTAAATCCTTTGTTTTCCAAAAATGCGCCCATCCCCGCAGGGGGTTTTCTGTGCACGACTTCGTTTTTTCCCAGTGATCCAGACCTCCGATGGTGACTTCCTTCAGGCATAATGTGCGTATATGTTTTCCAGCTACTCCAGACCAAAAATTGGGCTTACCCGGCAAAGGAATTGCTCTAGAGAAATTTCACAAAAAACGAAACGGGACAACACAAAACACGAAAAATTGTCAAAAGTCACAAATAAAGCCCAAAACTTATTCCAAGTTAAAACCCTTCTCGTACATAAGAGTAATGACATATTCGATCATAACAGAGTTAAAACGGAGCGCAAATAGCCTCATACGGGGCTCAAAATAATTAAATACAAATTTCCCGCAGACAAATCCCGACGACAGAATATAACTTTGAGCATCTGGGTATTTGGCGAAAAAGGCTAATACGGCTCTTTGGGATTATCTTGATGCAATACAAGAACTTTTAGGCAATAAAAGCACAAAATGACCCATTATTTTAAAAGTATGAAAAAAATTTGGATAGGGTAGTCACAAATTTCAGGGTGAAATCTGGGTGACACCAATGATCCTAGCACTCCTTTTATAAGCAAGGAGGCACAAAATTCGAAATCCCTAGGAGAGGGAAATTATTAAATAAAAGTAGTTTGTTTTCCCTAGGTGTGGCGTCCCCTTTTCAAAGGGTGATTTTATCAATAAAAGCCACCTAAATGTTTATTTAATTAATTCCCCATTTAATTTTTTATATTTTGCGAATTAAATTAAATAATCTTCATAATTAAATAATTAAATAATTAGATAATTAAATAATTATTGCTCCAGGCAATAATATTTAATTATTTAATAAAGATGTTCCCCTTACAACATCCCGAAGCCCACGGGGAAGTATAGGCTAAAGGTCTTCAGAAATGGGGGACATTACAAGAGACTTTATTTGCAATGGAGTGAACTTTGTACCCTTACTCATCCACAACATACCTTGCACCCCATATTACCTTTTACAGCTCAAGAACCTTTATGACATGAGATAAACTATTCTCCACTGCAACACAGATCACATTTGATTTCAACAATGCATAAGAAGCCTATGCTTAACAAAATATGCCCTGTGGACCTAGTGCACTTTAAATTCCAATGGGATGTTGATGATAACATTAACTGGCACCTACCAAAGATAGGTCTAGTGATGGCCATATCATGCAGGTTTAGTAGGTATCTTCATATATCAGGAACCAATCTAGATTTGTACAAGTTGCATCATCATCCTAGCAATATATGCACCTGTGCATGCACACACATTAGTGCTTGTTTTCTCTGTTCCATGTGTTGATGCAGCTACAAGGATAACAATTTGTAACATTTAACCATGTTCCGCCCACTCCAATCATAAAATCTTATATGATTAAATGCATGATTACTAATGTTGGAATGTTCATAAAAAGAAGATATGCATCCATGTCAAAAGGAAAATATATATCCTTCCCTTCCATGTACACAAACTGCATCCCCTATTTGCCATATTCACTCAACATCAGCCATACAATCTTAGACTTGTTATTTTCCTAACAGAGGTTTTGATTTTATTCACAACATTACATCTACCTAGAGAACCTTACTTCATTAGTGGACCACTTATAAATATGAAGCGGGTGTAATATCCCCTTTTAGGGCAAGTTAGGAATTCATACAAATCTGATCACACAACTGAAAATAATTAATTTTCAAACCCTAACTGCTGCAAACTTCAAAAATTCATATCTTTGGCTAGAGAAGTCCAAATGAGCTGAAATTTTGGATAATGGACCACAAAAATATGAGGAACAATATGCAAAAATCAGATTTCGCACAGCCAACCCGAAACCCTAATTTTGACCTAAAAAATAGGTCATCTAACACTTTTACGGCACCAAAACTCCTCTGAAAATTATGAAATCAATTTATCCTTATTCCTCCTAATTTCTATAATCAGATGCAATATTAAATCAACCCCCAAACTGCAGATCTGAAATAAATATTAATTTACCATACCCAGAAAAGCCTACAGACAGCTGAAATATTCAAAAATGCATAACTCCTTCAAGACTCAATATTTCTTCACCAAATAAATTGCAGATTGTTCTATAAATTAAGGGCTTTCCAAAGAGCTATCAATCTGAATTTTCTGAGCCTTAAAACCTAGCCAAAACAGTCCTAGAAAACTGATTTCAAGTCGCTAAAGTTAGATAAAATTATATAAAATAATTCCAGCTCCTTCCTAGCCTCCAAATACACCAAAATACTAGCCCCTTGCTCTGAAATAATCAATAACACATGGCAGATTGCAGATCTATCATTTATGGCATCAAAACATAATCAAATCATCACCAACCCAAGTCGCTATGGTAAGAATATTGGCAACAATAATAGAATGATTCAAAGGAGCAATATCAAATGATTTTCACACTCTAAACTTGGCGCCAAAGATGTAATAACTCAAGCAACAATGGCAAATCTTCAACACAAGAGAACTCAACAAATGGAGCAAGAGAAAATACTTCAATAGATCAAAACCAGCTCACTAACTTCCCACGTAAGAGAGAGAGAAAGCATCAATGGGCATACATCCCAACTCCAAGCATGGAGCATAAAATAATAATCATCATAACATAAGTCTAACAATGATCCTAGCAATCCTTTTATAAGCAAGGAGGCACAAAATTTGAAATCCCTAGGAGAGGGAAATTATTAAATAAAAGCAGTTTATTTCCCCTAGGTGTGGCGTCCCCTTTTTTAAAAGGGTGATTTTAATATTTAAAAGCCACCTAAATATTATTTATTTAATTCCCCTATTTTATTTGCATTTTGGAAATTAAATTAAATAATTACTTGCTCCATATATATTAAATAATTAAATAAATATTGCTTTATAATGTCAAATGATAAATTTCACTCTCAAGGCAATAAGGCATGAATTATTACCATACTTTTTCCCTTGCAGCATCCCAAATCACTTACGGGGAAATGAATTAATTCGAGTCCTTTACAAAAGCATCAACATTATATCCCTTAGGAGAATTGCCACTTGGGTAGGACCAATCTTTGGAATGCTTTTGCATAGAATTAACACCAACTTTCGATTGAGGTGTGTTGAAGGTAAAATTTGGGCCTCATCCTTCAAATGTTGTGCAGGGGTCGACTTGTCTGGGCATCCATTCACTTCTTCTTTCTGCTATTAATTAACTTTGGAGCTGAAGTATCACTACTGAGCATTTCCCTATGGATATAACCCTCAAGGAATTCTATAGAGGTAGAACGAAAACTCTTCATCCATTATGAGAAGGATCTCTATTTAGGGGTTTCCATTGAGTTTCAAGGATAATTCTAAAGTTCTAACATTGTTAAAGGTCCTAATTTGCAAATTTTTGTTCACATCCATTACTAGGGTTTGAAGAAGAATTTAATTGTTAGCCTTGGCATGCATTTCCAGCCAGATTCTAGAGTTATTTACACCCTTGTGAGTATTTTGACACATTCTAGGGCACGGCTGATCTGGATCTCATCTCCATCTGTCATTGCCATATTTTTAGAGGTCATTTCCAGTTTGTATGCATCTGAAAGGGCTTTGGCAACATTTTTTTCCAGCCTTGAAACTCTAAGCTGATTTTCTAAACTTTAATAAATTTTCCATCTCTTCTTTTTTATCTAAAAAAATTTTATTTTTTGTGTTCTTGCATCTATAATAAATTTATGAATTGCCTTGGGTTAAACATTTGTAATTGAAGGTTAATGGAGATTATGAGTATGCAATCAACTCCAAGGCAAGTCACATTTGCCTTGTAGAAATTCATATCTGCAAACTTATTTCTCAATGGGTCAATCTTTGTACCTTCTATAAATTGTTGTTATAGATTGCGGATTTGCAGTTGTTCTAAATTTTCCTCATTGGGTTAGACATTGTCCATTCCATGGGGACATAACAGTGGTATCAGAGCGATGATTCTCCCAGCCTGTGAAGGAAAAAAGAATCTAATTAATGGACGTTATGTGAAGAGGGTTTTAGATATCACTACTCAAGAACTCCAAGAAAGGAAGGTATGGATGATAGAGAGCAGGCCTCCACCCACAACTAAAATAAGCTTGGTTTGAATGCAAACGTTCACTTTGCAGAGGTAACAGAGAATTCCAAAACTATTTGTTTGATGCTCAGAGGGATCTACAAAGACTCCTTTGTAGGAGTTATTGCTGATTTGAATCGATCTATACAAGGGCTAAAGCACTGACCATACCGAATTCTCCAGAGGAAAAGGATCAAGGTAATCATGGTGAAGGAAGTTGCCATTTGGACCGGTAAAGAGCATTCATCAAGCCTCCACCTCAAATACTCAGAGCCAAGTTTCTTCAAAGAGAGGAACAACCAATTGAGGTAGATACTCCTAGCTGATATTGAAGACACAGAGGCATGGGTTGAAGAATATTCAACCCTCAGTTTACAGGGTGAGAGAGATGTTGTCTTTCAAATATTTCTGTGAATTGAAGAATTAGCAAAGGCATAAGAAGGAATAGAAGAGTTCAACGGGAGCATACCAAGAAGAGACATACAACAAACAATTGACAAAATATTACATGGGAGCCTCACCAGTAAATGAGGGAGATTTATCTCATGACTGCCTAGGTTTTCAGCTGTGCAAAAAATCTAGCCAACAGTTTTTGGTGACTCCATTGGGGAACAACACAAATTAGCAGACCAGAGCTTTCTCTTGCCAGTTCCCTTTTATATTATAAGCTCAACCTGGCAGAACGTCCATTCACGCGGTCTAGTTCAGAGCTCAAGGAAGGATGATCATTTTTATAGATTGCAGGAGTAATTAATTTCAATCAACCATCCTCAAGTTAGAAGCCGCAGATCCAGTCTTTCACCAGGAAGAAGAGTGTAAACTCCTCTAGATCTGGATCATGTGCAACACAATCCAACAGCTGAGGTCATTATTCACCTTGTAGTCTATTCTCAAAGAAGACGTGCTCCTTTCATGATGCAGAATCAGCCACTTGCCCCTGCAGCACCTGTTCCATGGGGTGCAACCTTTGGACCTCTGAATCTAATCCTCCTATGCATGATCTACCTAAAGGGACGAGAAAGAATTTTCCAAAATTCTTTGGAGATGGTAACCAAAATCCAGATGACCATTTGGCTATGTTTTTCATATCCAGTGGAGTTCTTGCAGTAGAACATGAAAATGTGTTTGTCCGGCTTTTCATTGAGACTCTGCATGACTTGGCTGGAGAATGGTTCTACCGGCTAGCTCCTGGCACCATAACCAACTGGGCCACTATGCGAGATGCATTCCTGAAAAGATTCAAGCCAGCTAAAGATTCCAATACCTTGATAACTCAATTGACTCAGTTGAAGAAGGAACCACATGAGCACATGTGGGATTTTATTTCAAAATTCCAAAGATTACTGTACAAAATTTGGCTTCTGCTTCTCTGAATGACAAGAATCAAAAGGTTTTCTTCATCAATGCTTTACTTCCTTGAAGTAAGCTATCAATTGCGAAGAGCACGTCCTGCTGACTTGTTATCAACCCAGAACATGGCAGTTGAAATTGAAGATGACCTCATCATGGCTGGAAAGATAAAGAGCAACACTTCTAGAGCTGAAAGTTCATCTTTTGCTACTACATCTGATTCACTATTGCAAAAGTTAGCAAATGAGATGTTACAGATGAAGAAACAAATGACTTAAATGGCTCAAAACAATATTGACCCCTTTCTTGAAATTTCAACAACCACCGAACCTGCATTGTTGGTTCCCAAAGATTAGCAATTGAAGCTGCTCCCAGAAACAACGTGGAGATGAATGAAGAAGACTAGGAAGTTGACACTGATCAGCTCGAGAATGATGATTTTGTAGGTCCTGCTGGCGACTCCAACATTAATTACCTAAACTACAAATCTGAACATGACTATGAGGAGCTTCTTGAAGACGATCATGGTTGTGCATATGTAGTATTTACACAATCACAAACTCACCAAGCTGAGGCATTAGCCGATGAACAAAGAAGGGGCAGCCCTTTACCTTCTTCCTTAGCTCCCAGAAATAAGAATGTGAGTTCTTCATCTCAACCACAGAAAGCAGCTCAGGTATCTGAATCTATACCTTCCTTTGACATTGTTGATCATGTCAAGAAAACTAGGATTCAAATGTCAGAAGCTGAATACTTGAGAGCCTTTCCTGAGCAGTTAAATAGGCTAGTCAAATATGTGCAATCACCAGGACAATCCAATACATCAAAAGGCCTTTTGCCTAAGCCCAAGGATACTCCTCCCCAGAACAACACTACAGTTGTTAAATCCTCACCATCTTCTGAAAGAGTGGAACCATTCTATGTCTCCCTATTGCTTAATGGTTTCAAGTTAAGCAATTGCATTCTATATTCGGGTGTTTCTGACAATGTCATGCCAGCTAAAGTTGCAAATGCTCTTGGGCTTACCTTGACAAAGACCATAAAAAGGTGTTACTCCATGGAGAGACAAGTCCCTTTAATCGGACAAATCAAAGATGCACAAGCTGTTTTGGCAGCTTTTCCTGACAAAAGATTAAAGATGACAATCTTAGTTGCAGATATTCCTATCTCCTACGGGATGTTGCTAAGCAAAAATTTTGCAAAGAGTTGGAGGAGAAGTAAAGATGGATTGGTCATGTGCTCATATTCCTATCAAAGGAATAAATTAGAAGACTGGAGCCGGAAAAGAAGTCTAAGTACACTGTGACAAAATCTGAGGATCCTAGATCTTTGATTTTTTTTCAGGAATCTGACTGTGGGTCCCCTATTTCTTGGAAATGGATAAAAATTTACCAGAACCGGAACTTCAACCAGAGCTAGAACCAAAGGAGCTTTTAAAATTTGGACTCTAGAGTTTTTTGGCACCTGTTGTTCTTTTGGATCAGGAGTTGACGTATCTACTTAATATCTCCAGATCATGAGATATTCCCATACTCCCACAAGTTGATGTTCAGAACACCAATCACTACATTTTAGTATCCGCCAAGCATTGTCTGCTAGGAATGGAGCAAGCTATTTATTAAATAAATAAAACCCCGTTTGAAGTAAGGTGCTCCGGTTGAATCCTGTTGAAGTTTTGCATGCCAGTATCCACAATTCAATAGGATTTTCACCAGGAATGAATTCAGAGCTTTTTCTGACTTCTGGCAACTTTTTTCGTTTTTATTTATTCTCTTTTGCGACTCCGGTTTCCCTCAGTCTTCCTGTTTAATTCCCCTGGGTCAGTTCTTTGTCCACTAGTCTGTTTAATTGCCTGATAGCATCAGATCATTTACTGCCATTGAATCCGCACCAGACCACCATCCAAAGGAATCAGCCTCAGAAATCCAAACTTCTGAACAAAAAAGATGAAGTCAATGCACAAAAAACCTCTCCTAGGCAAGTTTGCACATTTTTTGAAATAAGTCACTAATGACAAACAGTAAGCATGCAATGGGATCCCGGTAGTGACAGGCAGCGGGAATTTCTTACCTGCCTTGAAGGGTACTTTTTCCCATGAAGTCAAAGTCACTTAAGCTGTAGATGGGAAAATTAGAGGCAGCAAGAAGCAAGAATTTCTTACTTGCCTTGCAGGGTAAATGCCCAGGTAAATCAAAGTAAGTTGATGCAGAATTTTTCCAGGCAGAGAGAAGAAAGGATCACCAAAGATGAAGTTGATTCTCAGGACTTGCCCAAGTTATTTATCAAAGGGAATATTAGAGGTGGCAGGAGGTGGGAATTTCTTAACCTGTCATTTTTTGGTGAGGGTAAAAATTCTCATTATAAAAGAAAATCACTTAAAGCACCACCGGGAATTTCTTACCTGCCTTGCAGGGTAAAAATTCCTGGATTATGAAAGTCAAATCACTTAAGTGGAAGAGGGGATTTTTGGAGCTGCAGTGCAGGGTGGAAATTCCCATCAAAGTTGACTTCCTATTTTTAGAAATTCCCTTGCTAAAAAAATGCGACCCACCTTGGGTGAATAACAATGAATTTAATAATATTTATTAATGGTTTATTCACCCAATTTTGGTGCCATAAATAGAAGGAAAGTCAATGCAAGTGGAAGAGCTAAGGAGAAGTCAAGGATGCATGCTAAAAATAAATAAAATAAATTTATTTAAAAAACAACCAGCAGCATGCATAATTGGGTGCCCAATTTGGGTGAATAAACATGGCTGTTTATTAATTAAATTGCCAGAAATAGGAAGGGACAATTATTAAAAATAGTATGCTTGAGGATTATATAAGCATGGGCTACCATAATAAAGAGCAATTAATTCTTTTTGCCAAGGATTGCAGCCCGGACAGGTTTTGGCACCAAAAGGAGGATTTTGCATTAAAGTTTATTTTCCACTGCCGAAGCTTCCAGTTTTGGTGCCTAGGGTTGGAATAGCCTAATTTTGGTATTCTAAGCATCTGCATGTTGGTATAAGTGCTCTGGGTGAATTAAATAATATTTTTGCTTGCTTTGCATGCAAGCAAAACCTCAAATTTTAGGGCAGCAGACTTTATATGCAGATTTTGGTGATAAAAATCAAGTATTCATGCCATGGACTCCATCTTTGTCTGAATAAATTGCAGGTATTCATCACAGGTGCTCAAATCAATGTCAGGTACATTGAATATATCTTCTGAATCTGAAGAAGTTGCTAGATCTGCACAAATTGATCCAATTGCAAGGGATTCCGGCAGAATTAAAAGAAAAAGAGCTTAGACAAAGATTGTTCCAGCCATGATGAAGCATGATGAAAGAAAAGGATCAGCAGAATCATGCATAGCTTCCAGATTTGCTGAAGTCAATGATACAGACATAGGCCCTTGAACCTATCACCGATTTAATTGACAGATCCAGATCTCATAATTGCAAAGGCTTTGGCAAAAATTCATCCTCTTGTTTCTAATGCAGCCCATGTAGAAGTTAGTGCATGGAAAATTCCTTCCAGGATCTTGTGCATGTGCTCCCAATCTTCCAGTTGAAGCCTTCATTGAATTTACTTGTATTTGCATTCACCCAAAGTGCTTTCCATGTATATGCAATTAGAAGATGAGTTTTGTTGGAATTTACTAGTCTAAAATTTGCAAAATTGAAGAAGAATTACAAAAGCTTCAAGGATAGAAGGGAAGACAGGTCAAAGGCAATACCCACAAGCAAATCACAGTCATGCATAGCTTCCAGATCCAGTTTGGTGAGAATCAAAGGCAAAAGAGTCAACCACATGCAGAATATGGAAGAAGAACAAGACTGGGAGGGTTGCAACTTTCTTCTTATTTCTTTTCCTCTTTCTTTTATTTTCTCCGACCCCCAAAAGTAATTGAGTAATCAATTAAATTATAAAACTTAAGTGATTGGTTTAAAAGCCGTTACTTGAAGAAGTCAATTACTTGGAAATAGGTGGCAGACATGCAAAATAGAAGGTTCTATTTTTCAGTTATAAATCATGCATGTCATGCAAAAAGGAATTCCAGGAGGAAGATTGCTCAGTTGTTTCCCTTTTCATAGCTTCCGCATGTGGGAATTCATTTAAAGTTTCCTATTTGTAATTGCCCTTTATACACTATAAATAGAGGAAGAACCTATGGGTTAAAGGATCAGAATTCGTAATCAACATTCTTGTGTTCTAGACTTTGAGCTGAAACCCCTGATTTTTCAAGCAGAGGAATAGAGAAGAGAATTTCCGGAGAACTTTGTGTCAACGATGCATTTTGTCTCTTATTTCTTTCTAGATCTATTCATAAACTTTGTGTTATTCTAGATCTAGATCTGAAAGTTTCCTTTGCTTCAAATTCTGTGTTTAATGATCTATTTGTTTCAATCTATGTGCATGCAATCAACTCTGTAAACTATTGATTGGGTTGCACATCTCCTTTTCTTTCTTCCCATTTCCTATTATTTTCCTTTCTTAACATTTTGCCTTTCTTTTACAGCTGCTTACTTGCAGCAAAACTGTATAGCTATGGTTCATGAGCTACATAGTTAAAGTAATACCAACAAATAGATACTAGTAATATATAACTGACAAAATCTTACATGGATTGCCTCACCGGTAAATGAGGGAGATTTATCTCATGACTGGACCTAGGTTTTCAGCTGTGCAGAAAATCTAGCCAACATGACCGATGTGTTTCATCTTGGAGTTGGAGTAGGGCACCATTGTGCCACAAACTCAAGAGATCTAGAGCTTCAAAATTAACATGCATAATCCTCTTCATTTGGACTCTTCATGTATTTATATACTCCTCATGTTGTTCTTCAAAATCAGGAAGCCCAAAGTTCTAGGCCGACCTTCAAGTAAATCATGATATTTCCCATGTAGCCCACATGTTTATGTTTGAGAATACCAATCATATGTCGATCCATAAAGATTAGCTAGGAATGTCCACCATTTTCGAATGCAGGATGCAAATAGAAGGCCTTCATGCCCAACTCGCTTAAAGTATTTAAAAATATCAAGTTTATGCCGTTACATCAAGTAGAATTATCATTGTTGAGATAATTGACATTCAAGTCAAAGACATAATGGGAACTTAAAAGAAAGATGTGCAATTCTGGATCATGTCCCATTTAGGGGATTTCCCTACATCGATTTTCATGGGCAAGAAATTGGGGTCCAAATTCAGGAAGCTCAGAGTTCTTGCAATATTGTTCCATAGACACCATCTGCATCAAGCAAGCGTGAGAAAATGTATTTGAGCTCATTGCCAACCTACCTAAAGTCACCCCTAGTGTTAAATGATGTAGAATTTCTGGGTGATTTATACTTTCCATACTGCTTGGAACAAGATCAAATTAGATGTTGTGTGAGAAGTTGCAGAGTACAAACCACCTAACTGAGCAACCACTAAGAATTGATCCATCATTGATGTAGTGGTAAAATGAAATGAAACATCTACATTCCATTTTTATCGCTACTGGTGAAGACTTTCATCAAGCATCGATTTGGTACACCATTCAGGAGAAAAAGGAGCAGTAGAAATTTCCACAATTGGTCCAGTGATCCCTAAATGGAGGAAGTTGCGACCCAATTTCTCTCAAGAGGAAGAAAGAATGATCCAACGATCATGTAATTGATAAGATAAGATAAGATAACAATATTAATGTCCAACAAATGACCAAAAAAGTAGGTCAATGGGATTGTAGTACAAAGCCAAATTAAGACCCAGCAGGAGACCCAAAAGGGTCCCCCGAACTTGTCAAAAGAAAGGAGAAGAGAAGGAAAAAGAATGCTGAGAGAAAGGGCTACAACAACAATAGGAGTGAGAAGGTGTGGGGAGCAGATGAATGCCCCAACATTTGACAACTGTCACCTAATGGCTTGCAAGGCCGGATGAGAAACTCGCAGTGCCTTATGTCAAGTAGCTGAAACTGTGGAGAGTGCTAGGCTTTGTAATGTCATGTCCGGGAGGAAGGCGGTGCCTCAAGTAGTCCTCTGTATCGCTGTCTATGATGACTGAGGTGCCCTGGGACATTAACTGAGTGTAACATGAATAGCCTCTGAAGGAAGGTATCATCTCGATGATCTTGACATAATTTGTTCTGAGGGTCCATAGTCATGTCAAGGTGCCTCTTGGTGCCCTCTCTTGAATGAGAGCACCGTAAAGAAAGAGTGATCATGTTAGTAGCCAACCACCTAGGAGGGGGTTGAAGGACCTTCTCGAAGTCTGAAAGCCTCCTGATAGATAGAGAGCAAGACACCTCTAATCATGTATCTAAAGAATTGTGCAAAAAGGAAGCTTCATGTGGAAAAGGTAATGGAATAGCCCTCGAATCTCATAGTAGAATGGGACACCTAAAAATGAAGTGTTCCTCCGTTTCAACCTCTTGGAGAGAACAAAGTAGGCAAGTCCCTCCAAGTAGTCTAGTTGGTGGTCCTCAACACTAAGTCTATGTGAACCCACTTGAACTGACCCAGGGAGTATACGAAGGAGCATGCAACCAGTGTCAGGGAAATATACATGGGCCGAGGAATAAGTCCATCATTGATCAAGGAAATGTGCCACATAGAAGGCCATCTTCAAGGCACACAAAACCCCCCTGGGAGCATTGATCCATGTGTGCTGGATGAACTGTCTGTAGGCATCATGAGGACAGATAAGGATTTGCTAGGCTAAGGTATTTGACAATCTCAGATTTTGAGAAAGCTCTCTCAGTTTGAGATCGAAGCATGGGTACTCTAGGCTGTTTGGAGCACAAGAGACATGTTTTAACCGAAGGGTATGCATGGACAAATCTTGATTCACTCATATGGAAATTGACCCTTCATGCTCAAGAGAGCTGCAAAATTTGGGAAGAGGATTGTAGTGTCCCCTTCTTTGCACCAGGAATGGAATTGATTTACATATTGTCTTTCAAGTTGGGCCCAAGCATCAAGGTCATTATCTGAGAGGCATGGTAAAAACCTGTTTAATATTATTAAAGACTTTTGTTGTTTTTTTTTACTGTCAGGTAGAAGACCTTTTTAGCTTATTGTTCCATTGTATTCAATCGGCTAAAGGGAGAATCGAACCCAAATTAATAATCTAAGACACGAACCAAAGTATTCTGGGATCTCATCTTCACTTTAATTAATTTTGACGGAAGGTGGAAAGATGTCCACAGACAGAGCCGACTGGTGTCCCCAAATTTCACCTTGAAATCTAGGACTACCCCTTTTAAATTTTTTTCATTCTTTTCAAGTAACGGGTTGCGTTTTGTGTTTGTTTTGCCTGCAATTGTTTGCATTGCTCTAAGGTATCCCCAGAGAGTCATAAAAACCAAATTCCCCAAGTACCCACATGCTAAAACTCACTCTATCCCTTCACCAGGTTTTGTCTGAGAGAATTTTATTTATTTATTTATTAAATAAATAAAGTTCTTTTAAAAATAGATTGAGCTAAAATTGGAGGATTTAGGTTATATAAAGCACTTCACCCCATCATTATTACCACAAAACATTCACTCGGGGGGAAGAATTTTTGCAGATCAGCTAATTGGAGAAATTTTTCGAGCAATTGCCTGCAACTTCTTTTGTTTTGTTTTATTTTTGTTTGTGTTTTGGTTTGTTTTCTTCGGCAATTCCCATAGCCTATTCATTCTTCTTGCCAGACCTTTCCCGGGCCTAGGGTTTTGAAAAGCTATCTAGTATTTTTAATTACTAATCTTTCTAAAGGTGATCAGAGCTCAGGATTCTTTCAGAAGATTGCAAGAAGTCGCTTGGTCCAAAAAGGTGCAAAAATGGATTTTATGAAAATAAGAAAAATATTTCCATCAATGCGTAGAGCTCGAGAAAATATGCACTTTTAGAGAAAACGACACCTAAAATGGAGCCACAAAATGAAAGTTATGGCACATGCAAGTTTTTGCTGCTACATCTTCCCAGACCCTTTCCAAAAATGGAAAGTTTTATTCTATTCTTGTATTTTCTTCACCAAAAATCCAAAAATGGAGAGTTTTATTCTATTCTTGTGTTTTCTTCACCAAAAATCCAAAAATGGAAAGAAATGCAGTCTTCATGCTAGCCGCAATTTTCAAAGCTGCCTTCCATGTCCAATTTCCACGTTGCCTTAAGTGATGAATTTTCACGCAATTTTAAAGGTAGAAGTCATAATGTAAGTTGAACTTTTGGAAAAGAGCTATCTTTCATGCAAGTCGCACTTTTTTGGAAGGAATCACTTAAGCTGCCAATGGGAATTTTGGTAGTGGCAGGAAGACGGGAATTTCTTGCCTGCCTAGCAGGTTACTTTTTCCCATCAAGTCAAAATCACTTAAGCTGCCAATGGGAATTTTAGAGGTGGCAGGTAGACGAGAATTTTCTACTTGCCTAGTAGGGTGAAAATTCCCATTATGAAAGAAAAATCACTTAAAGCACCGACGGGAATTTCTTGCCTGCCTAGTAGGGTGACTTTTCCCATCAAAAAAGTTTATGCACCCATGCAAGTCGCATTTTTGAAAAGAAGGCTATTTTCCATGCAAGTCGCACTTTTTGGAAGGAAGGATTTAAGTTGCCAGTGAGAATTTTGGTAGTGGCAGGCAGGGGGAAATTTCTTACCTGCCTAGCAGGGTGAAAATTTTCATTATGAAAGTCAAATCACTTAAGTGGAAGATGGGATTTTTGGAGCTGCATTGCAGGGTGGAAATTCCCATTGCTTTGACTTCCTATTTTTAGCAATTTCCCTTGCCAAAAAGTGTGACCCACCTTGGCATTAATACATGTATTTAATGATATTTATTAATGGTATTTCTAGCAAGTTTGGCGCCATAAATAGAAGGAAAGTCAATGCAAGTGGATGAGCTAAAGAGAAGTCAAGGATGCATGCTAAAAATAAATAAAATAAATTCATAAAAAAACAATAAGAAATATGCAGACTTGGGCGCCCAAATTGGAAGAAGAAGCATGGCTTTTAATTAATTAAATTGCCAAAAATAGGGAAAAACAATTATTAAAATTAGCATGCAGATGACTATATAAGCATGGGGTGCCATAAAGAAGAATCAATTAATTCTTTTTGATGAAGTTTGCAGCTCGGAAAAGTTTTGGCGCCAAGGGAAGGAGGATTTTGCATTAAAGAATAATTTCCACTGCTACGAAGCTTCCAGTTTTGGCGCATAAGGTTGGAATAGCTTGATTTTTGTTATTCTAAGTGTCTGCATGTTAGTATAAGTGCCCAGATGAATTAAATTATTATTTTTTGCTTGCTTTGCATGACAAGCAAAGTCTCAAATTTTAGGGCAGCAAGCTTTATATGCAGATTTTGGTGATAAAAATCAAGTATTCATGCCATGGACTCCATCTTTGTCTGAATTAATTGTAGGTATTCATCACAGGTGCTCATATTAGTGAAAGGAAGTCCAAATCAATGTCAGATACATTGAATATATCTTCCGAATCAGAAGAAATTGCCAGATCTGCACAAATTGATCCAATTACAAGGGATTCTGGTAGAATTAAAAGAAAAAGAACTCAGACAAATATTATTCCAGGCATGATGAAACATGATGAAAGAGAAGGGTCAACAAAATTATGCATTGCTTCCATATTTGCTGAAATCAATGATACAAACATGGGCCCTGAACCTATCACTGATGTGATTGACAGATCCAAGGCCATTGGTAGATCCAACTCTCATAATTGCAAAGGCTTCCGGCAAAAAATTCATCCTCTTGTTTCTAATGTAGCCCATGTGGAAGTCATTGCATGGAAAATTCCTTTCAGGAGCTTGTGCATGTGCTCCCAATCTTCCAGTTGAAGCCTTCATTGAATTTACTTGTGTTTTCCTTCACCCAGAGTGCTTTCCAAAATTTAAAATTGCTCATATGCAATTAAAAATAAAAGATGATGAGTTTTGTTTGAATTATTTATGGCAAACATTGCATTGGTGCATATACTGGAGTAGAATTGCAAAAACTTCAAGGATAAAAGGGGAAGATAGGTCATAGGTAGCACCCATAAGAAAATCACAGTCATCTGCTTCCAGATCCAGTTTGGTGAGAATCAAAGGCAAAAGAGTCAACCACATGTAGAATATGGAAAAAGAACAAGACTGAGAGTGTTGCAACTTGTAGCTTTCTTCTAATTTCTTTTCCTCTTTCTTTTTTCTCTTATTTTCTCCGACAAAGTAATTGAGCAATCGATTAAATTATAAAACTTAAGTGATTGGTTTAAAAGCCGTTACTTGAAGAAGTCAATTACTTGGAAATAGGTGGCAGACATGTAAAATAGAAGGTTCTATTTTCAGTTATAAATCATGCATGTCATGCAAAGAGGAATTCCAGGAGGAAGATTGCCAGCTGCTTCCCTTTTCTATAGCTTCCACATGTGGGAATTCATTAAAAAATTCCTATTTGTAATTTCCCTCTATACACTATAAATAGAGGAAGAACCTACGGGTTAAAGGATCAAAATTTGTAATCAACATTCTTGTGTTCCAGACTTTGATCTGAAACCCTTGATATCTTTCTGAAAGCTAAGGAATTGAAAGGAGACAGATTTTTGGAGAACTTTGTGTCAACGGTGCATTTGTTTCTTATTTCTGTGTAGATCTTTGCATAAACTTTGTGTTATCTCAGATCTAGATTTGAAACTTTCCTTTTCTTTAAAGTACTGTATATTGTGAGATCTGTTTGTTTCATCTATGTGCATGAGACCAACTCTGTGAACTATTGGTTTGAATTGCACATCTTCTTTCTCTCTTTCCCGGATTCAATTATTTCCCCTCTTTTTGCAAATATTTATTTACAATTGCGTACTTGATGCAAACTTGCCTAGTTATGGCTTATGAGATTTGCAATTAAAGTAAAACCCACCAACAGTTACTCAGGTCCATAATTGATAAAAAAAAATCATACACAAGAGCCTCACCAGTAAACGAGGGAGATTTATCTCATGACTGCCTAGGTTTTCAGTTGTGCAGAAAATCTAGCTAACTTCCATTTGCATTGTTTTTTCTAATATTTATATTTTCTTTTTAATGTTTTCCCTCTTATAGCAGGTTGGCTGTGTTTTAATTGATTAATGGAAGCTAATGAAGGAAAAGAACATCTCTAAGGGGCCAACCTTACCTTTTCATGCTTTGGTGCCAATGGAGGAATATAAAATGAGGGTCAAGACATCATTTGACAGTTAGACTTTGGCGCATTTTATCATACTTGAGCATTGTGAACTAGTGGCTCCTTGTTCTTCCACTTGAGGACGAAAACCCTCATGTGTGGCTTGCCTAGGAGGGCGAAAACCCTTCTAGAGGTTGAGTGAAGGACGAAAACCGTTCATCTTGACTTGGTAATGAAGTATAAAGCAGATTTAAGAAGATATTTATCATTTTCAGATTATTATGGGCTTCTTTCATGTGGGGCGACCTACCTTGTGTAGAGTTTTGAGGGTTTGGTGAACTTACATTTGCATTTTCAGTTGATAATCTGATTTGACATAATTTCTAAGGCCGGAATCTAAAGTTTCATGATTTTTGGGGGTTTCTAGACGCATAATCTATAATTTTCTTGTGGTTGCTATTCACTAAATATTAATTAATTTCCAGCAGTGTGTTACTTCAGATTTTTTGTTCTTTTTGGTTCGTGTGGATGCATAAAAGATATATCTAAATTTTGGCAAGTTTATTTAAAGTATTTGATGGTGTTTGACATATATTTGCGAAGGGTACAATTTGCTGATTTTTTATTTTTAGTCTGCTGCAATAAAAATCAGATTTGAATAAATTGGTGTTTGGTTAAACTCCCTTGCTATTTGTCTAAACCCTTGAAAGGGTCATTACATGGGGGAGCTTAGGAAGATTATGAAGGTTGTCATGGTGAAGGTGAGAGTTTCTCTAGATACTTCCGAAGAGAGTGAGAAGCGCGAGTCTTCCTACCTTGAGAAAAAGCAGTCCCATTCCAGCCAAATTCCCCCTCCATTCAAAGCAAAGGAAAAAAATGATATTCAACCATATGAAGGTGAGGTGAATGCTATAAGTTTGATCATTGGTTAGGTCAATTAGAGGTATACTTCCATTTGCATTGAATTAGTGAAGAGCAACCGGATTCTTTTGCAAGGTTGAAGCTAGCTAGTCATGTTCTAACTTGGTTTGAGAGTTATTTGAATTCCTTGGCTGTTACTAGGTTACCCCCAATTAGCAAATGGGATGAATTTAAAACATTATTTAAGAGGCTATTTATCTTATTTATTATGAAGAGGAAATGTCTATTGATTGGCAATGTTTGAGGCAACAAGAAAGACAAAGTGTATAGGTCTATACAAATGAGTTTTGAAATATGACATTTCAAATGGGAAAAGATACCTTTGATCGTGATATCCTCATGAAGTATGTTGGAGGCTTGCATAGTCACTTAAGGAGGCCCGCCCTACTTGCCAAGCCAAAGGATATAGATGAGGCTTGTTCTCAAGCCCACTATCTTGAGATGGCTGAGAAAAAGGGTCCATTTTCCTCTTCAAATTCTTCCAATGTTCCGAAGAAGAAAGGTGGGGTCAGTGCCACTTCTACTATTGCCAAGAAGGATTCTACCAAGCATTGTGGGCATTGTGATGTTGATGGTCATACTGATGAGACTTGCTAGAAGTTGCATCTGTTTAAGAACAAAATAATGAAAAAGATGGTCATGCCATTACTCTAAGGAGAAGCAATTGAGTGCAATTCAGATGTGGATGAGAAGTTGTGTTTTACCACCCTTCAGAAAAAGGTATGTTTAGGTAATATTGATGCTCAAGAAAAAGGTGAACCTCCTAAGCTTTTTCATATCAAAGTGCAATTTAAGATGGTAAAAGTTGATGCTCTTTTTGACTCTTGCTCTCAAGGAAATTTTATTAGTAAAGAGTTGGTAGATAGACTTGGGTTGGAAATGTATGATCATCTTAATCCTTATGCTCTAGGATGGGTGAAACAAGGAGTAGAGAAGGGTTTCCAAACAATGCAGAGCCAAGTTTGCAATAATTGAACATTTCATTGTTGAAGTTGTAAACTTTGCACCTATTGACGTTTTTGGTACAGTTTTGGCAGCCCCTATATGTATGTTAGAGATGCTATTTTCAAGAGGAGACTGAACCAATACCGTGTGGTTAAGGATGAGAAAAACTACACCATAAACTCCTACGAAGGCAAATCTAAGCTCTCTTTGGTAAGTATCACTAAAGGTAATCAGTTGCTTAATGTTAGTGCGAAGGTTTCTTTTCTCATTTTGAAAGACAAACAAAAATGCAAGGATCAACATAGCTGTTTTACTAACAAGGAGCATGAGATGCAATTTCTACGAGGTTATCCACAAGTATGAAAGGAAATGACCCACACAAAGGGCATGAAAAGGTGGATCAAGAAGTTCAAAAGGTTGATAACTTCATTCAACATATAAACCTCTAGGTACAAAAGAGGTTCAAGAAGTGGGAAGAGAAAAATTCTCACCATATGAGTTCCTAAGCTTTTGGGGAGCAAAAACCTTCAATTGGGGAGGCATGATCCGAATTTTTGATCAATAATCTTAGCCACATGAGCTAACTAATTCGCTTTTGTGATTATGTAACTTTGAGTTTGAATTACTTAACACTCTTTCTATTTGTCTTTGTTAGATGTAACCATTGAACATGTTTCAAGATGAAGTTGCGAAACCATGAGACCTCAAATAAGATAGGTTTCAGTGCAAAGGATAAAACACTATGAAGATATCATCAAAATCAAAACTTGATTGCATATTTGTGTTCCTCTAGAAAAATTATGCAAGTTTAGAAAACGACACCCAATTTTGAGTTTGTATGTGGAAGTTATGGCCTTTGGAAGGCAGAGGACTTTCTATGGTGATGAAACCGCTAGTTAAACCAGAGTGGTGGTTTTGTAACTGTAGAAAGTCCTTTGCCTTCTAGAGGCCATAACTTTTGCATACGAACTCGAAATTGGGTGCCATTTTTTTGAATTTGCATTTTGTATTTGTCACTGGCGGTTTCATAACTGTTGCGACCGTTTCACAACTGCTTCCTGCATAAAGCAATGGTTTAGGCATATAGGAAGGTTTTTGGAGGAGTGACGGCTATAAACAGTGTCTCTTCAACTTCTGATTGATTTGAGCTCTCTTTGGTGTCAAACTTGTATATACATGTATGAAGAGGGTCTTTGTAAGCATGAAAGGCTCCTAACAAATGTTCTTCTTGATTGTATATGGTTTTTTGAATTAGAGTGTGAAATGAAATAAGGAGTGAATTACAAAGCTGGTATGAGTGTTTGAACATGTTATGTTCATGGAGACTTTCAGAGGGCAGTAAACTTGTACTTGAAGAATGAGATAGTGAGATGAGGAAGCATGGCTTCACTCTTGCTGGTGTTTTCTCAAATTGAGTTTCTCCGAAGGTAATCTTGTGTCTCGCTAATTCTGTTTTGTTCTATTTCATTGTTCAATATTCCTTTGAGTATGCAACACGTTCAATTCATTCAAAAGCACATTTTATGGTGGTTTTATGCAAATTAACTAATAAACAAGCTAATTAATGAAGGAAGTTAGGAATTTATAGGATCCGTTTTGGTGAAACTTAGGGTGGAATATCCACCTAGTTTACGGATCATGTAGGCTCTTGGTGATGAATCTAGCCCGATGGCCGATAATTGTGCATATGAAGATCTCGGGAAGGAATTGGATAAATATTCTTGTCAATGGAGGTTTGGAGTGAATGTTCTTCTAGAGGAGACCTGGAAAGGTTTGGGAAGCCCACTATTTGGTCGCCAACTTTACAATTGGCGGGAGTCGATCAACTTGGTACAAGGGTATTGAGGGTTCTTATGGCTCAAAAGGTAATGACTGACACCCAACCCATTATGATACATTTTGTAGTCATCTTGCTTAAAACAATCCCTATGATGCACTATTGGGTCGGCAATGGTTGATAGCAAAGTTTGCAAACTCGACGAATACTCGCTAGATTATTCCTTGGGCGAATACTTGCCCCAAAAACTCGCCACCGATATGTGCCGCGTTTTCTTGGAAAACTTGTCGTACACTTGCCAAAACACAACGTGTGTTCCTTGTGGACTTGCCAAACACAGTTGGGACTCGAGACACTACAAAAACGTGGATTTTATGTTGAAAAAATGTTGTTTTTTGTCTTATAAATGCTTCACATTCCCACTTGTAATCACACAACTATTGAGCATCCTTTGCATGAGTTGAAGAGATTTTATAGCGATTTCGAAGAGCAAATTTGAAGAATTCATTTGGAGCTAAATTCTTTTTTTTTTCTTTTCAAGAATGTATTTTTTTTTCTATATTGCTAGATTGCACGGATACAGGTACGGTTTCGGTACGTTGATACGGCAAATTTTTAAAAATCTTGAGTACGGTACGCTTTTGGGTACGTAATATATATATTTATATATATATATGTATATAAATAGATAAATATGTATATAAATTATAAATTTAGAGAAGCATTTGCATACTTATTGAAATTTAATTGTCATACACTGCATACTTATTGAAATTTAACACTCATAGAGTCATACAACTTAAAATCATTCATAGAACATGAAAACAAAATTGAAATTTCCAATACTTTGAGAATTGAGTTTGTATTCATTCATAATGACATAATGCTCAAAACATGACAGTAAATAACATAATACATTCAAGTTCTCAACTTCTAGAGCATATCATCTAGATGATTGTCAAAATCATCTTCATGGATACCACTTGCAGCTCCACTCCCACTAGCTCCACTTTCGAACCCTTGTGAAGGGCTCCCTGGAAGTTCCTCATCAACGCCAAGAAGTGAAACATTGGCCAAACAAGCAGTTGAAGCTTCAAAGTCCGTGTTTTCAGGTTGGAGGTCCCAAAGCTTGTTAGGACCACTAGTATACTCTTGCGTCATGTGAGTTAAAAGGTGCAAGTTGGAATGAATGTATACTAGATCTTCAACCTTCTTCGATGCCAACATGGTGCGTTTGGCTGAGTGGATGAAGCCATAAGTACTCCAGTTGCGCTCTGTAGAAGAATTACTAGCCACCTGTCACAAAAAACAAAGTATTAATATTATTAATTAAAAAAAAGAATGATATCATTTTGAATTTTAATTCTTAATTGGTAATTAAAATATCAAATAACAAGTCACAAAATTTATACCTGTGAGAGTAATTTGATTGCAACTGGTCGTAAGAACTTGGCATCATGGCCATGACAAGTCCACCATGTGATTGGATCCATGGTGGGTTTGTCGCAAATAGCCTCTATCTCTCCCATGCTACCTTGTTCATTTACAAACATCGACATCTCCTGATGGACTGCAAGTGATGTAGTTGGATCAGGAAACAACCTCCTGAATGCTGACCTCATCCCATTTGCAACCTCATGGTCATCATATGGTTGCTGCCTACCAGCTCTCCCAACTATTTCACTGTTGCAATATTTGGGATTTAAAGCATAAACAAGGAGATGTAATGGGGTGGTCATTTTGTTCCTTTTTCTCACGATCACATTTTGAACTTCACTGTAAAAATTTTCCTCAGGGTGCTGCTCTTTGGCTTGTATGATATCATGGATTTTTTCAAGCATGGAGTCAATGCCATCATGTATTTCTCCAATGCAAGCATTATCTTTGTCTATAAATCGTATCATACTCAAAATAGGCTCCGTAAAACTCAACAAATATTCAACTTTTCCCCACCAATGCTCATAAAGGATCCATGATTTTATTTTTCGGGCTCTTTCTATGTTAGATTGCCTTTAGACGGTCCAAATATCATCAATCACCATCATGCTCAAAGCACGTCTCACCTTCACAAGTCGTCTCAAGACGAGTATGTGAGAGGCAAACCTAGTCTTAACAACCTATTAAAAAAGAATGGAAACAATTCAATAATAACACAATTTGAAATTGATTTAAAAATTTAAAATCAAATATTAAATTTAAAATGAATTGTTCCGTTACCTTCAATAGCTCCAACTTTGCAAATCTTTTGAATATGGCTTGAGACATGTGATGGTTGGTGACAAACATCTGAATCTTTTTTGCCTCCTTGTATATTTGCTTAATCCATGCAATTTTCCCAATCTTCATCATCATTATGAAAGATCCCAAACCCGTTTTTTGTCTGAATTTTTTTTTTTTTTAATATAATGCTCTGGCTCAGATCTGAACTGATAATATTAAAGGAATTCATAAAACATCACACTGAAACTGCACTAGATAAATAAATACAGATTAGCCCGCAAATCGGGTGAATGTAAAATAGGCGCCCAGGGCAAATCTGGCAGATTTCTTTGTAAATACTTCCGCTGAATATTTAATATTGGTTTCTGAAGCTAAATATTACAGCCAGACAAATATAAATCTGTAGAAAGATTTAATAACAAAGATAATCCAAAAATCCACCGTAAATGAACCAAAACCCTAGCCGATTTGCTTTATTTGCTGCTGAGAATTACAATAGATATCTAACATGAAAAATACCTCTGACACAGCAATGATGTAACTGGATAGAAACAAGCCGCCCCCACTCAGATAGATGTGACAAAGCCCACAGCTGCAATTTATGGTCATCTTTCCTGTGAAAGCTACTGAAATACTGAATAACTGATGTAAACATATGAAGATTCTTGGATGGGAACTTCTCTCACGGCTCCTAGGGTTTTCACTCCGCAAGAGGAATAATCTAGAGGGTTTCCGTCCTTGGATTATGTCTGCAAAAGCTCTGTGCTAACTGCTTTGTGAAAATAATAATAATCAATTGGATGCTTTACCCAGGCCGCATTTTTCCTCATATAGCCAAAACCCTCCAAAGGCCAAATCGCACTTTTTGGCTAATACCATATAATTAATATTTAATTAATTATCTTTTGCGTCAGATTAATCAATGTCGCAAACTTTTGGGTATATTTGGCCATTACCCAAACAAGTCGCATTTTTGGCTAGGAAGGCAATTTAAATAATCTTATTAATTTATTTAAATGCACTTTCCTAAGTCAAATCCACTCGAAATTGATTTATTTAATTCATTATATGTGCTTTAATGATATTTTACTTTAATTTGAGCACCATATTTGAAAATAATAAACCGAAGTCACCCTTGAAAACACCCCTTTGGCCGTTGGGTAGACAAAACAGGCTAAAAGGTCTTCGACCGAACTAATCGAGAAAGAGGGACATTACACATTAGATTCAGGGAGTGTATTGCACATGGTGTCCACAATATGTGCTCATACCTACCCTCTACTATCAATCCTGCTACCTTGCAATTTTTGACATTGTCTGTGATGACTTGGACAACCCTCTGTGGGCCCACTAACTCAATAGCCTCAATGAGAATATTTGCAATGAATTGAGCATCTTTTACTTCCCCCTCACAATCAACAACCTTCAGAAGCATTGGCCCTTTAGGGCATACTGCAATAATGTTGATGAGAGGTCTGTTTCTGGAGTCTTTCCATCCATCTGATATAATAGAGACTCCTGAATTAGTCCAAGAATCTCTAATTGGTTGTAGAGATGTCTGAATGTGTTGCACTTCTTTTGCCAAAAGAGAAGTGCGAACCTTATTATAGCTAGGGCTTGTATACCCCTGTGGTGCCTCATTAATGCCTCTCACCATCTACTGCCAATAAGGTGATCTCAAGACATTGAATGGTAGTCCACATGCAAATATACACCGAGACACCAATTCATTAGCAATATCCCTCTTCTCGATGTTAAATGCTTTTTCTAATGGGCCTTTTGTTCTCTTGCTTGATGGCCTTGAGGTATTTGCAACAAAAGGTCATCATCTGGAATAGTTTCAGCACAAGTTTCAATGAAAAGATGAAATGATGGTGTTGATGTCGGTGGTTTTCCCATGGTCCTCTGCTGTAAAGACAGTTCTAGAGCGAGCTCTTGCTGCTTCAATGTTTGCATCCTCTTGCTCTTTTAGGTACATGGCTATGGTTTTCTTTTCCACCTTCATACACGGTCTAATAGCCGTCCCCGATGCCCCAGTCAGATGAGCTCTCAAACGGGTATACGAGGGTTTAAATGTGGCAGCACAATGGGGACACGTCCAAACACGGACACCACCATCGGCAACAAGCTCTACCACTTCTACATGTCTCCATAAAGGATAATATGGATCCATTTTCATTGCCATACCACCCGAAACATTTCCCCCCTCTTGCTCCACTGAAGCTGAACTGGATGCCATGATTGTAGGATTGATTTGTTTTAACTTTTAACCTATAATAAGAGATATTTTTTAAAACATTGCTAAATATTAAAATAATTTAATTAAATAATAAAAACGTCAAATACAAAGTAGAAAATTAATTTGTTAACCCATACACGTCATTCTCTGATTTTGATCACCAAGTTCGCCATAAATGGTGTGAGGTGAGAATATACACAGAGGGTAGATGTTTAAATTTTTAACAAATTCAATTTAAAACTTTAAAATAAAAAAACGAATACATAAGTAATTAAAAAAATTATACAGTTAGTCCTACACATCAATCTCTGATTCTGATCACTAAGTTTGCCATAAATGGTGCGAGGTGAGTGCATACACAGAGGGTAGACGTTTAATTAAATAAAACTTCACTATTAAACTTAAAATACGGAAAAATTAATTAATATATTATATTTTAATAACCGTAAAATAAATAAATATTAAAAATAAATTTAGATCATGATCAATAATTATATCATGAATGATCATTCATGATATTGATCATTGATCATATTCATATACAAAACATTGCTCAAAAGATTTAAAAGAAAATAAAAAAATGCTTGAATGCATGTAAAATACCTGGAAAAATCCTCCTTGATGTTTGTAGACTTGCTTCTCCTTCTCTCTTTCTCGTTCAAGCTCTCTTTCTCTCCTACAAGATCTTTCTTTCTCCTTCAACCTCTCTTTCTCTTTCTCTCCTTCAAGCTCAAGCAAAATAACAAAAATTGAGTGTGAGAAAAAAATAGAGGGATTGGATGTTTATATAAGTGTTTAGGGGGGTTGTTTAGGGTTAGGTTAGAAATAGGAAACTTTAAATTTAAAAAAATTGCATGATTTTTAAGTTTTTTTGAGTTTTGTTTTAAAAATGACGTTTTAAGGGGACGGGTACGTTTGGAAACCTACCCACAGAGACAGGGTACGTTACGGATACGGCAAACCGTACCCGTAACCTACCATGTCTCTGTGGGTACGTTTCCAGACGTACCCACAACGTACTAGTACTCGTACCAATACCTGGTACGTTTTCAGGATGGTACGAGGACCCCTATGGCGTTTCCGTGCAATCTAGCTATATTGCATCCAAATATTTTGCAAGTTTGAATGCATTCCATTCGGTTCCAATGATTTTAATTGTTATTTATGCTTGTTTATCATCATTAATGAACAAAATTGCCGGAATGTATTGTTTTAAATGCTATTTTTTGGGGAGAATTTATTCTTGTTTGTAGGGTTTACAATTACAAATTTGCAATTGCGGTTACATAGGGCTTTAATGTTGTTTTTAAATTTTTAAAACAGTTTTATAATGTTGTTTTTAAATTAAATTTACGGTTTTATAATTTTCTTAAATGTCCATGAGCATATTAGAACTTCACATATGATGGCATTTAGTCAACATCAGGTCGGGCATCAAGTTCAAAATCACTAGCAAGAACTATTCACGCTGATGTCCATTCCGTTGCTTGGAAGTATGATGTACATGGAGCGGTTTTGGGGATTGTAGTTTGCAAATTTTGTGGGAAGAAGTATTCTAGAGGCATTAATCGCTTAAAGTATCATTTTGCATCTATTGTTTGTCACAACGTTGTAGTATGTCCCAATGTTGCAGAAGAGGCACAACAAGAGATGAAGGTAGGACTAACAGAGTTGGAAGAGAAGAAACTAGAGAAGGCAAGGGTGCAAGAAACCATTAGACCTAAAATGGAAGGGGAATTAGAGGCCAATGCGGCAATGATTGTGGGCTCTACTTGCGGTCCACGGATACAAAGAGGCACATCTGATTCATTGAGTTCAGGCAAAGGGATACAAAGTTTTTTGTACCTAGAACCATACCTAGGGCACAAACTTCGCTGTAAGGTATGAGTTGGAACAAGGATGCGCACGAGGAAGCAGATAAGGCTTGCGCGAATTTCTGGTACTACAACAACCTTCCCTTCAATGTGGTAACAAACTTGTACTAGGAGTATTTGGTGACATCATTGATAGTTGTAGGGAAAGGGTACAAAGCATCCTCTACAAAAGACTTAAGTGGGAAATTGCTCCAAGTTGCGGTTGCAGATGCAATGCCAATTTTGGAAGATCAAAAGAAGAAATGACAGAAATACATATGCATCATTCTTTTATATGGGTGGGCAGGTGAAAGGAACCACACCCTCGTTATTTTTTTAGAAACTTCAAATGGTTAGATGGTATTTTTGAAGTCAATTGATGCCTCTGACGTAGTAAAGAATGCAAAAAAGTTGAACTTTATGTTGGAGGAAGTTGTCTTAGAGATGGGTATCTAGGATGTTGTGCAAGTTGTCACTGACAATGTAACACCATATGTGGCGGCTGGGAGACTATTACAAGAGAGGCATCCATCACTCTTTTGGACACCTTATGTGGCCCATTGCCTTGACCTTCTTTTGTAGGACAAACAAAATTGATTGGGTGAGACTAGTTGTAGAAGATGTAATAAATATAACCAAGTACATATATAATCGCCTTTGGGTTCTCAACTTGATAAGAGAACACACCAAGGCAAAAGAGCTTATGCAAGCGGGTGTCATGAGGTTTGTAGCTAACTTCTTAACATTATAAAGTATTTCTAGTTTGTTGACATCGTTGAAGCAAATTTTTGTGAGTCAAGCATGGCTAAACTCACAATATTCAAAGAAAGTCGATGGAGAGAAGACTGCAAAGATAGTTTTTGATGATGTCTTTGCGAAGAGAGCCGAATAGATTATCAAGGTAACTTTAAACTTCAATTCAAATTTCAAGTCGATTCCTTTATTTTCATCTTTTAAATGTATACTTATTTATTTTATTTGTAAGTTTGTAACTTTAAAGTTTAATTTGTTTGTAGATGTCAGAGTTGATGAGGGTTTTGTGCTTAGTTGATGGGGTGTAAAATCTGATGGGATACATTTATGAGGCCATGGATAGGGCCAAAGAGGCCATCCAAAACTATTATAGGGGGATATAACTAGATTTGGTCCCTTTTGCGAGATAACTGATTGGAGGTGGAACAATTAACTCCAACTCATTCATGCAGCAAGGTACTACGTCAACCCCAACTTTTTCTTCTCTAATGGCTTCACATTTGTTCACGGGGAGGTTATGAAGGGTCTCTCAACATGCATTGAGAGATGACACAAAGTTTGAGGTGAGGGACCTAAATATCTTAGAGTTGCAGAATTACAAGCATGCTAGGGGGAGGCTCTTTTCTTCAGCGTTAGCTGTTTAAGGGAGAACCACTCTGCCACCACGTAACGAAAATTAGAGTATTTACTTATATGCTACAAATTAAAAGTTTAAAATTATTAATTATTTATTAAATTTTAATTATTTTGTTTGTAGGTTCTTGGTGAGAAGATTGGGCAAGAAATACCCCACATCTTCAAAAACTAGACCTCAGAATTTTATTTCAACTTTGTAGCGCTTCTGTTTGTAAGCGCAACTAGAGTTTGTTTAATGCCATTCACACAAAGAATTACAAGTTGATTTAAAAACGCCTCAATAACCTAGTTTTTGTGCAATACAATCTTTGGCTTTGCACAAGAAAGGTGGAGGCCACATCGCAAGAGCCTATTGATTTGGATGGGATTGATTCATACAACGAATAGACTTTGCAAGAAGAGGAAATCCCCACATTCACAGAGGACAAGATTGTTGCTATCGAGAGGGAAGTTATGTTATGGATATTTAAAAAGGAGGCTTGCAAAGAGACAGAAACAAATTTTGGTGACACCAAGTCCTTTTGAATCGTCAACATTTCGGTCAAATAACCCATGAGAGTTAAGAATATACAATGTAAGATATGCAAAGTTTGATGATAAGTTGCTCTACTAGCTTGAAAGACTGACCAACAAAAGTTCAAAAATACTGTTGTGAGCATGCACGTAGGGTCCAAGAATAAAATTACATTGGAAAGTGAAGTATGACGTATGTTTGAAGCATAGTTGGATGCAAAGATGCTTTCCCCAATTAAACAAATTCATGGCACATTGGCCAACTTCGAGGGCTTGTGTATTAAAAAAATAGAGGAAGCACTAGTATGATAAATGGTTAAGGCACAATAATTTCATGTTTGAGGTGTTTATTTTAAATATTGTAGGTCAATTGGAATGAAATCCAGACGAATTTAAAGTACTCTTGCTATAGCCATTTAAAATCAATAAAATAAAGAATAATTGGGTCGAGTGACTAGCAAATTTAGACTGTATGGGATGTAAAGATGCAGTGAATGGGTCCAAATCAAAATTACATCGGTTGACAATGAAAAATATTTATAAGATAAATACGGAAATTCTATGTTTGGAATATGCAGTATAGGGACGTACTAAGCAAACAGACAAGGATCTGGGTATTGTAAGAAAAGGGAAAATTACAGTCAATAAGTCTTGGTGGAAAAAGTAAAACTGATAAAATACAGAGAAAATATAAAAGTGGAGGTGAAATAAAAAAATAAAGGAAAAATTACAAATGATGTAAGAGACAGATATAAAAGTGAAGATAAATATTAGTTACTCAAATACAAATATAAAGGATTTCTAGCAGTACACTACTAAGCCATACGGACAACAAAAAATCAGACTGTATGTCTTCCATGTATGTCAATCCTCCCAATATGCATACACTCTGCCTCAAGTTTCAGACCATATGCTCCTGTGTAAGTTGCCACACATCCATTATTTGCATGTCCTTGTGCTGTACCTACCATTTTCTTGCTCTGCTGCCATATGTCCTGGGTTTTCATTGTACATTCCAATGAAGCCACTATGCCTTTGTTCATTCTGTGTTGTATTGCTCTTCCTTGTACACTCTATCTGGTCTTCAACTGCCTTATGGCTCTTTGCATATGCTTTCTGCTGGTAACTTGCCATAAGACCAGTTAAATATGGATTTTTCATCTCCATATGCTTCATTGTCCCCCGTGCAGTATCTTTACATTCACAGCCACTGGAGGACTTGTTGGCAGAGAGAAATAAAAAAAGGCAAATAAAACAATTCATTACTGGCTTCATGGGTGTTGTCATGCAAATGTGTTGCATTAAAATTTCAAACTTTCAAGCATGACAACTTAGCAAAAATTGAATTTTTTTCTCCCGAGTCATTTCGAAACCCTCCCCTAGTCAGTTTGTTAGTTGTGTCATGTACATATTGATCTTGCAGGTACTTCTAAGATGATGAACAAGCAAGTACATGTGTTTGGAATGATGCGAAAAGATTAGCAATTTCATTCAATAAGGTACTTACAACGGCTAGTTTCTCAGCAGGCCTGGAAAGGCCAACTTTGACCTTCTCAAGACTGATGTGCATCCTCCGGGACGGAACGAAAGGCTCAAACTCATCCGGAGGTGATATTGAAGAGCTAGGAACATGTTTGAACTGATTTAGGAAAGTTTCAGTGATTTAGGGAGGGTTGTAGTGAAAGTGGGGTTTTCGAGGTTAAGGAGATTGCAGTCTAAAATGGTACCTGAGCTTCATCAGATGATTCCGGGAGCTCCGTAAGGAGCTAGGAGTCAAACAAGTAGTCATTGGAAAGCTAGAGGAATGCTCTACATGATGAAATTTTCAAATCTTTCACAAGACTCAAGTATCTCTGTAATGTCCCAACTCCGGGATCAATGGGAAATAGGCAATCAACAACCCCTTCAATACACCAATCAACTGAAAATAGCAAAATTCAATCAAACCACTTGAACCAGTTGAGTAGATGACTCAATAAACCCGAAGACAAGGGTTTAATGGCCTCTATCAACAATTTACCCAGTTAATCCTCAGCTGAATTTAAAAATCAGATCTAAACTTCTAATGCAACCACTGTATTACACATCAAACAAGCATGGCACAGCTGTAATGAATAGTGAAATTACTTTCGATATCTTTACACAACACTTAACCAATCATGACCATTTTAGAGAGTACAAATCGCTGAAGTATTGATCTAATATTTCATATATAGATCAATATAAAGAACATCAAACCCAATCAATTCCACTGCCCAGCTGGTATCAAACTGATCCTGCAAGGTGTGCTGCAATCAGAAGCTACAAACCCTCATACACCATGCACTAACCCAGTCGCTTTTATGAGAGCAATATTAAAAACTGTTATATCATTAAATCTGCTATGAACAGATCCCAAAATGCCCCAAAAGACATGCAACTATTAGATGCCAATGTTAAAATATAACAGCTGCAAAAGATTTGCACTCAGGCTATGAATCACTGCAAAAATGATGATGAAAACATACTGCGAACTCAGATCTATTCACTTACACAATTCGCTGCTAAAAGAGGCCCAAAGCATCACTGAAATATGCACTAAATCATTGCAAAGTAGAGTTATCATGAACAGTCACAGAAGGAATGTTCAAACAGGGTAATTCGCTGCCTTCAGGCTTCAATTCATCATTAACACATACATTCAAATCCAGTCGCCACCCTCAGATATAAACAGCTCTAAATGGGACCCAAGATAGGTGGAATCGACATCAAAAGATAGTTAATATTATATTTCAGCACCTTCACCCGGATCGCTGCTTCATGGAGCCCAAAATATATCAAAATATCAGTTAGAAACAAGTTTTATTATCAGCAAATGATATCACCCAGGTCGCTGATTTTGGAAGGAACTAAACAAGCATTAAACATTCACATTCATCCCTGAATGAAGTCGCAGATTTTTAGAGGAAGAAACAACAGTATAACTCAACCACAAACAACCATTATACACCAAGTAATAGCACCAGTTTTGACAAAAAGGGAAGTCGCTTTAGCAAGGCATAGAGAAGGTATATAGATCAGGTCGATTCTTATAACAGAATACTCTAAAAACCAGCACTAGATATTGCATTCAAACAGCCCATAAACATCAATGACAAGTCGCCAAAGCTAGAAAGGGAATCACTAACAATTCGATTTGCAAATCTCATGAAAATAGTTCAATTCAATATAATAACCAGCTCAACAAACCTCCATGCAAGACAGAGAGAGAGAGAGAGAGAGAGAGAGAGAGAGAGAGAACATTAATGGGCATGCATCCCAACTCCAATCATGGAGTATCAAAGTAACTTCATCATAACATAAGTTTCAAAATGATCCTAGCTCTCTTTTTATAAACAAGTAGGCACAAAATTCGAAATCTCTAGGAAAGGGAAATCATTAAATAAAGATGGTTTATCCTCCATAGGTGTGGCGTCCCCTTTCTAAGGGTGATTTTAATATTAAAAACCACCCAAAAGTTATTTAATTAATTCCCCTTTTAATTTTGCATTGTAGGAATTAAATTAAATAATTAAATAATTAAATAATTATTGCTTTATAATGTCAAATGATAAAAATCACTCTCCAGGCAATAATATTTAATTATTTAATATAATTTTCCCCTTACAACATCCCAAAGCCCACGGGGAAAGATAGGCTAAGGGTCTTCAACAATGGGGACATTACAATCTCTCAATAAAACTCAAACTGTGTAGACACACGTTGCTGTCCCGAGAAAAAATGAGTTTTTTGAAGGAGTTATAGGCAGAATTGAAGGATGAGACCCATTCCATTGATCTTGGAAGGCTCTTGGGAGTCAAAATCATATAATGGGTCATCAAAAAAGACCTCCTGGAGCTCCGACAACATCTTCGTCAAGTTGCTCTCTCTAGTAGGCATGCTCTCGCAGTTAGTCAATTTTGCAAGAGGACACTTGTCACCTCCAGGGTGAGGCGCATTTTGTGTCCCTCTTGTCTCTTGGGACAAGAAAATGTGCCCCACCCCTTTTTTGCCTCCAGGATCCTCATGTGACCATGCGAAGCAGTCTACAAGCATTTTTTACCTATTTCTAGCCCCTTCCGTCGTGCAATGAAAGTATGCCACTTGTCGTCACTAGGGCAGGGCACATTTTTTTGCCCCTGTTGTCCCTGTCCCAAGGGGACAAGAAAATGCGCCCCTCTCTTGCCCCTTGCATGGTTTTCAATGTGATCAAGTTTGAACACTTAAGTGCTTAAACAAGCTTTTCCCCCTCACCTCCTCACCGAATCACGCTAAGCCACTTGTCATCACCACATGAGGACGCATTTTTCTGCCCCTCCTATCCCTGTCCCTAGGGGACAAAGGGGACAAGAAAATGTGCCCCTCTCTAGCCCCTAGTCAGGTTCTCCATATGACCCTGTTTTAGCCCTCCAGTGCTAAATGGCTTGCTTTCCTCACTCCCCTCTCGTCCAACCACACTGTGACACATGACAAGCCCAAGTTGGGCGCATTTTTCTGCCGCTCTTGTCCCTATCCCAAAGGGACAAGAAAATGCACCCCATACCAAGGAGGTTGAAAACCCTAACTTTGCTTTAGTTGCTTCTACTATGCCGTGTATAAATTTGACTGTCGTATGACCGTCAAAACCTGAAAATGACTAACTTCTAAGGGTTTTCTCACCTGGTTCGACCAAGACTTCATTGTTAAAGCCATGAAGCATTCCTGCAAGCACAGCCACCACGCTGTTAAAATTCTTCCAGAGCATCCTCAATTGCAGGAATGAAGCTTTTCTCACTGTCAGTGAATTAGGAAACTGATCGTACCAAGGGTTTGAGCTGATTTTTCTTCTTCCAGACATCCCTGTGATGAATGAAACTCAGTGACTCTATTAATGGCTGCCATAACCCTACCTCCGAAAAATTGCTTTTTTGATTTCCAAGCGTTTTAGTGGGGGTGGAACACAACGAAAATTGGAGCATGAGATCACAACGAGGAGCTGAATCTAAAAAGATGTTTTAGATGCAAACTGAGGTCATTTTTGCCAGTTTCTAAAAATAACATATGTCATGCCCCTTTACATGCTAAAAATAGTAAGTACATTAAATTGCAAGTTTTGATCACTCAGAACAATTAGAAATGGTGCAAAGTGGAAGGTAGGGCAAAATTGACAATTTAGCTGAAAAAACAAAAAGCAAAAAAACAACTTTCTAAAAATAGGAACTTGCTAAAAATAATAAGGCATCATCAACGGAGGAGAATTGAATGTGCCAGAAGTTTCAGAAGGTCAAATTTGAGTAAAATAGGTGATATGTCCCAAAATAGTAGGTTCTTGTCCTACCTGCTAAAAATAGGAAGTCTCCGTTTTGGATATAGAAAGTTGGCTCCGTTTTCCCTCATCTCATTGCTTTTTGGCATCTTCACAAGGTTGTAAGATGATTTCATAGCTCAAGCAAGGAAACTCACTCTTCCCAGGAACCCCGAAGCATCATCTTGAGCTCAATTGTGTCCAGAAGCAAGGCAGAACATCTTTGGGTGTAGCAAGTGAAAGTTAGTGGCACTGAGCAACTGGAGAAGGATTCCACAGGTGTCAAGGACTCCTTTGATTCATCAGAAGAGGTCATCATGTTCATCATCTGGTCTTGAAGTCATCACCCTCTCATTGAGGTGAGCTGGGAGAGATGGGTGAGTTGGGTGAGTCAGGTGAGCTAGAGAAGAGCTCATCCTTTCCTATAGGGGGCACACAAAGGTTGAGGTATGCAAATATCATAAATACTCTTGAGATAAGAACGTCAGATAAGTGATCTTCACTCGAGGCTCCATTGAAATCCAAGATCATCAGGGGAAACCATCATCATCTCGCCAGGTGAGCTGGCTAACTGAGCTCGTCGAGGTGAGCTGGTCGGGTTGAGTTCAATGAGCTGATTGAGTTAACCAAGCCAAGTGAGCTAGAAAAGAGCTCATCCTTCTTCCTTCAGAATCTCACATCTCGCAGGTCAACAAAGCCAGAGTTTGCAATGTTGTAGTGCAGTGTGTGGGACAGGAACACAAGCATCAAAGGGTTTGTGCATCATGAATGACAATTGTGAAATCCTACGGAGCAAGAGAGTGATCCTCACTCTCATTATGAGATCAAGAATGCATCATCATAAGTGATAGGTGTGTTCATCTCAAGCTCACATCAGAAGGTCTCACAACAGTGTTTCTAAACTCTCATTCGGCGGTCCGAGGAGTCTGTGCATTTGGCAGGAGGAGGAAAGTGTGACCACCATGTGTCGAATCAACAAGTTCTACATCAACAGGAGCTTCTTCAATAGAGCAGCCAATTTGTTTCCCTTCTCCTCTTCTTTCTCTTTCTTCTAATCCTTTGTTGTACACAATCATGGTATTTTGTCCTATTTGCTTAAGTGACGATATTTATAAATTGTAAAAGTACTCTCTTAAAATTATAAGAGAGGTATTTAATTTGTCTCTTCTATGGGCAATTGAAAGGTCACAAGTGGAATAGGAACATGAAGAGTCATGTTGGGGTTAGATGAGAAGACAATTCACAACGCTATAAATTGGAATGGCTTCTCCATTGTAAGGGATCCTAAATTTTAGTTCTTGGTAGCAATTGTGGATTGCGGTTTGGGTGTTGAGCTTTGTATCACCAACACAAGAAATAAAAGCTACTTTTTTCCATGTTCTTTGTTCATGTTTTCCCTCTACTCTCTATTTTCTGCAACTTTGCAAGCATGGTGATCAAGAAGGAACTTGATGTCCTTCATAGATGAACCTAAAGAAATGTGTCTCTAGTTTGGCAGCCTCACTAATTGCATTGTTGTTTTCTTCTAATTGAATGTTGAATTACTATGATCATTGTGTGTGAACTCTGCTATTGCCTACTCACAACAATAACCCTCTCTCCTAATTCCTCTCCTATGTCCCTCATGGCTGCAATTTCCTCCCTTGTACCCCATACAAGCACTTTGCCAAAGGTTCAATGAAATGTGCTTGTGTGATCCCTAACCTATTTGGCCACCCCACAACATTTAGATAGGATTAGGATAGCTACATTCAATAATGGGAGCTTCCCCATACACAGGAAGGGGTGTAGCCCCGTGAGCGTTGTGGATACAAATGTATTAACAAAGATCAAAAACATTGTTACCAACAAGTGTTTGCAAACTGAACTTTTCTTGGAGCTCCTCCTTGACTTACCTTGATCATTCGAATGATAGCCAAATTAGTTACAATTGAGGCTTTTAATATGTTTCCACAAGCCTTCTAACTGATTCTTGGTCCTTTAGACCCCTTCACATTACATGTTTTTGTCCTATATTACATCATTAATTGACTCCATCTAGTCTAAAACCCTAGGATCTAAGAACTAGGTCATCATCATGAACTTTCTAAGATTCCTAAACCTCATTTAGACTTGTTACAAGTTTAAACACACCCTTTTTAATGCTCCAAGATTACATCAACATCAATTACAAACCAAATTTTGCCTTCTAAATTCAAATTGGCAATTTGGAGGGAAATTACCAAATTCAAATTTGGGAAGGAACTAGACAAAACCAACCCACCTAATAGACCTTAGATGACCCCTAGTACCTATAAACATACTAAGAAAGCCAAAATTGATGATGTCGTGTATATATACATGCTAAGAGTTGATGCTCCTACATCAAATATCCACACTCAGTTGTATGGATCCACCATCATTTGGATGAGGTGGGTCAGGGTACTCACCATGGTTGGGGATCATCTTGTCTCCTATGTCCTTTCTACCGCAACAATCTTTCTAGGTTCACTTGTTTTAATCATCCTTGAGGGAACATATTGGATCAGTCTTGATAAGATCATGAATATATACAAATGGAATATGTAAGAATCTCATCTCAAACATTGAGAGTTATTTATTTTTGAATTGCAAATCTAGATGTAAATGTTAAGAGATGAAGGATGTTGAGGAATCGTTTAGTTTTGCAATCTTCTGATTGTGAGTAGTATCAACAATAAGGATAATGATATGATAAAACTTGGAATTAATAGTAATTTTTTAAAATAGTTTGCATTTTTGGAGTTACATTAGACGAGGAAAATTATTACGCCATACATTAACCTGGAAAGGTTTTGCTTCAAACCCTAACAAAATTGCCTGATTGGGAAATCAAACCTTCCCTTTCGCTATGTAATTCTCCAAATAATTACAAGTTTATTGTCAAATTATGACCTTTTGGAGGGATTCAATCTCCTTCCACTTGCATTACTTGCTTACAATCCTCAATAAGAAGAACTCGGCTACCTATGAACAAGACAAGAACAATTCCAAATTCCTCTCTTTGCTCACACTTGAATTCACTCCAAATCACTTGCTTAGAATGAAAAAATGCTTGTATTTATAGTTGCTCTGCCCAAGGACGAATGGAAAGGAAAAACAAACCGATTTGAGAAGCACAAACATTTGCAACTATTTGGATTCCGCATTTTGACATTGTCGGGTGCAGAACCACCATTGCCTGTCTAGGGGGCAGTTGCACAACCGCTGCGACAGGTTACGTGATTGTCAGTGCGTGCAGTGACCGACGGGTTGCGCAATCACTACTTTGTGAAGAGTGACAGTTCTGCAACCACCACGATGGTTTCGTGACCACTCGTACAATTATCACACGGAACAAAACAATAATGGCCTTTTTCGTCATTCGAAGGTGTCCGGATCACCGTCAACCTAACTTAACCATTTCTTTGAACCATGAACATGTTGAGGGGATGTACTGCAAGTTTCAAATACGAGAATACATAGAATTGGGTATTTCTAGATCCATTTTTGGATCATACCTCCCCAATTTGAGGCTTTTAAGTCCCTAAAAGCTTCAAGGATTAATGAGGTGAGGAAATTTCTTCCCCACATCTTCTCTAGAATACCACTTGGCCTTGGTAGGCAATTGACCTTTCAACCCAATTAACCACCTTGTCTTGCACTCCTCGTTGTGTTGTCCTCTCTTTCCACTGCAATACCACATCTTCCTTCAATTCCAACTGACTGCCCGGAGCAAGATCCTCAATAGATGGTAGCAAAAATCCCTCTTCTTCCTGATCCAACATGGAGGGCTCAAAGAGACGTAAATTCTCAACATTCACAACTGAATATATTCTCATATAAGGAGGAAAATCCAAGCGAAATGCATTCTTACCCACTTGTTCCAGAATTTCAAATGGGCCATATCGAAGAGGCTTGAGTTTCTTAGCTTTACCTTGTAGCCTTTCTCTACTCAAGTACAACCATACCTTGTCACCAACAAGGAAAGAATGCTCAGTTTTATGTTGATCATGCCTTGCTTTTTCAACCTCTCCTGTACCTAGAGGTGTATCTGTTGAATTTTCTCAATGAACTTCTCATCTTTGTGGACTTCCAGATCCATATTCTCGTTGTCTCTGCATGGTAATCTCAAAACAACATCAAATGCACTCTTAGGAAATAACCAAAACATGTTTCAAAAGGAGTCTTACTGGTAGAAGCATGAACTACCTGTTATAAGAATGTTGGATATACACCAAATTCTCATCCCAAGTCCTAGGATGTTTCTTGTTGTACCCTCTCAAGAGTTGAACCAAGGTACAGTTTACCACTTCTGTTTGCCCATCCGTTTGTGGATGAAAAGTGGTAGACCTTTTCAGCTTAGTATCCATCTTTTCCCACAAGGTAGACCAAAAATTTCCTATGAACCGTGAGTCCCTGTCTGACACAATAGAATTAGGCAAACCAAAATGAACCCACACATTAGCAAAAAATAACTCAGTTGCATCATTGGCTTTAATGGTCTTCTTGTAAGGAATGAGAATACACATTTTACTGAACCGGTCCACTACCACAAAAATATAATCATACCCTTTCTTGGAAGTAGGCAAACCGCCCACAAAATCCATGGAGATGCTCTCCCATGGCCAAGAAGGAACTGGTAATGGCATATATAAACCCAACTTTCTGTTACTAGGCTTGCTTGTACTACATAAAACACAACCCCTGATAAATTTGGCAACTTTTGCTTGCATGTTTGGCCAATAAACATACCTCTGTAAGTGTGCAACAATCTTTGTCACACCAAAGTGACCAGCCACCTTAGAAGTGTGTGCTTCCCTCATCAACTGAACTCTTTCCCCCTTAGGCACACAAAGTTTCTCGTTCTTGTAGAGCAGCCCATCCTAGAAGTAGTATTCTCCCCTAAGTGCAAAGCCCTCACTTGGAGGTTTCTACTGAAATATTTCTCCAAAATTCTTGAATCTTGATCATAACCTTCTTGATATGCTTCACATACAAAAGGTTCAAGAAGAGTTAAAGTGCCCATAGCTGAAAGTAAAGGAGGTCTAGACAACATATCAACTAACTGGTTAGTCACACCTTTCTTATATTTTATGATCAAATGAATCTATGTTAAGAAACCCATCCACTTATAGTGTCTAGCTTGTTGAAGTTTATTTTGAGCCTGCAAATATTGAAGAGGTTGGTGATCCGTGTGTATGATAGTTTCTTTACCCATCAGATAATGTTTCCATTTCTTGACTGCTTGCACAAGAGCATACAATTCCTTATCATATGTACAATAATTCAAAATTGCTCCCTGAAACAATTCAGAATGATAACATACGGGCCTACCTCCTTGAAGTAGGACAACCCCCATAACATAGTCACTAGCATCGATTTCTACTTCGAAAGGAAGCTGCAAGTTAGGTAATGCCAAAATTGGAGCATGACTAATCTTGTATTTAAATGACTCAAAAGCATCTTGTTGTTTCTTACCCCAATCAAAAGCCTTACCACCTGTTGTCACAGAATGTAGCGGCGCTGCTATGGAAGAGAATTTCTTGATGAACTTCCTCAAATACTGAATTGCACCAATAAAATTCTTGGTCTTAGGTCAAACTAGATTGGTGTAGGCCAATTCATAATGGGACTCTATCTTAGCTGGATCACTCCTCAACTCTCTATCTCCAACCACATGCCCCAAAATGACAAGAGATTATTGAGAAAACTCACACTTCTTCTCATTCATCTCTAGTCGGTTCTCCTTTAGAACTAGCAAAACTTGATGCAAACAGGTTAATATGCTCCTAAAAGTTCTGCTAAAAACCAGAATGTCATCCAAGTATACAATGGCAAAGGAATCAATAAAGGGTCTCATTACCTCATTCATCAACCTCATCAAGGCAGTTGGTGCATTGCATAGCCCAGACGGTAATACCAACCATTCATACAACCCTTGCCTGGTCTTGAACGTTGTTTTCCAAATGTCCTCTTCCTTAATCCGAACTTGGTGATACCCAGATTTCAAATCGAGCTTAGTAAAATATTTAACATGTTGTAATTGATCCAAAAAATCATCAATTCGAGGAAGAGGGTACCTATTGTTGATGGTTATTTTATTTAATGTTTTATAATCAACACACATCCTTCATGAACCATCTTTCTGAAGTACTAAAACAATAGGAGAAACACATGGAGAAGTGTTAAAACTTAAGACGGATCATACCTTGCTTAATCAAAGATCGTAACTATTGTTTTACCTCGTTGGCATCCTTCAAGGATTGTCTATACAATCCCAAGTTTGGAAGCGGACTATTGGGTAGCAAGTGTATCTCATGTGCTCAATTGGCTGACTAGAGGTAGCCCTCAGTAGGCTCTTGGAAAACTTCATTGAACTGCTGAACTCAACTCTTTCATTTGCTTCTGCTCTTTGTTAGTGAACATGCTACAAGTGGTTTTAAATGCAACAACTTCCTCTTCTTGTATATCTCTCAAAAGAAGTAATGCAAATTTCCCACTAGCATTAATAAGATTCTTAGCTTGAGAGGCACTTACCAAAGAGATCTTTGAGTCTCATGTAAAGGCCGAAATGAGGTAGTTCTTACCATCCTTCACCAAGCAGTATTGGATGGCTCTTGCTCATGAAGATGACATCCTTGATATACAAGTATGGGATGCCAAACACTACACCACACACATCAAGATAGGAACAATATCCAAAGTAGTTTCATCAATGAAATTCTCATAATACCAAACGTAATTTTGCATTGCTCGGTAACCTTGATGTCTATGCCTTTCTTCACCCAACCCATTGAATACAGATTCAGATGAGTGTAAGTATCTAACTTGAACTTATTTCAAATAACTCCTTACTTAATCAAATTCACCTCAAAACCCAAAGTCCCAATACCTCAAACCTAGATCCCAAAGTCTTGGTCTAATTCCAAACCCCGACCAAAAACCCCCAAACCCCGAAGTATTTGAAACCCCAAAACTAGCCCAAACTCCCGAAGTCTCTGAAACCCCAAAAAGGAAAAGGTCCAAAACCCAAAGTTTGAAAATTTCAGACTTTGGAGTTTCAGGATTTTGGAAATTTTTACTCAAGCAATGAACAGTTTCATGCGACATGGTTTTGAAGTCTGAATTTCAGACTTTGGAGGTTTGGCATTTCAAACTCTCAAGCCAACTTAAGTGATGAACAATAACCTAAACTCCAAAATCAAAAAACAGAAGTCCTAAATCCCCATCTAAGTCCAAAATTTCATATTTCATCTGAGGTCCTCTTTGATGCAGTTTCGGAGTCCAAAAAGAGGTAGATGACCACTGCACATTTATTACAGGATGGCACCCTCATCTTCAAATGACTGTAAATTTTGACTGGAAGATCAGATTTGTATAAAACTAGACTTTTTGGAAATCTCTCAGCATCCTCTACACAACTATAATTTGTTTTCTTAATTTTAGTGAGTCTATGGTATTTAAAACTAAAGTATAGTCCACCATTTTAGGCGTTTCCAATTTTCTCACCTACCCTAATGATGAGGTATGGGCTTCTTTTCTTCTCCAACAAGGAAAATTACATGGAGGCATGGGTTTTGTAGTGGCATCCATCATTTTTGTAGGAGAACTTAATGCATTTTTGGGTGGTTGAAGAAAGATTTCAAATTATTCTCTCTCCCTTCTCTCATTCTTCCTATATATTGGTAAGGAGGGGCTCATCTCAAAAGGTGGGATAATCTTGCCCCTTGTACCCTCCCTTCTTCTCTGATCTGTAAGTGAATTTGTGGACTTCAAACCTCCCATTCAAACAATTCAGTAATGCAAATTAGTGCCTCTTGACCATTGTAATGCAACTGTATCAAATTAGTGTGGAGCAAACTAGTATAAGTTTGTGGATGAAGTTCAACCCTCCCTTGCATGTTCATTGCATTCTCTTGATCTCTCATTGCAATTTTTTTAACTGTGTATTTTAAATTGTGTTGCATATTTAATGGTCTACCTGTTTAATGGTGAATGAATTCATAATTGGTTGACTTGTTTTGATGTTCATCCTCTTCAAATGAATTGGTTTTCATCTCCATGCAATGCAGGTGTTCAACATTCCTTTTAGTGCGAGTCTCGTGTAGATTAGGTTTAATTTCTTGCAATCTTTTCAACCTTGTCTCTTTGGCAAGTAAGAGTATATTTTAGGATATATCCTCTACAATTTGAGTGTGTGTATAAAAATAGAGGAATAGAACCCGTCCTTTATCCAGAAAGTTCTTTCCCGATTGCAAAGTCCCACACTTTGGGAAAATTTCCATGTTATGCAATCACACTAATATTTTCAATCTATCAAGTTTCAATCAATCAGGGATGCTATGATTATACATCAACATTAGTTCCTAACATCCTTCACTAAGTGGTATTGGTTAGCTCTCCTCATGAAGATCACATCCCTAATATTCAAGTATGGGCTTCCAAACACTACACCACACACATCGAGAGGAACAATATTATCCAAAGTAGTTTCATAAATAAACTTCTTATCAATACAAAACATAATTTCACATTTCTTGGTAACATTGATGTTTATGTATTTTTTCACCCAACCCAATGAATACAGATTTAGGTGATTATAAGTATCTAATTTTAGCTTATAAACTAACTACTTACTTATCAAATTAGCTTGCGAATAGGTATCAAAAATAGCATCCACTTTGGTTTTATTCACTTGGATTTTAATAAGAAAGATCTTAGTAAGTTCATTTTTTTGAACAAAATTATTACTACCCAAACATACCTCTTTATGGATGGAGGTACAACACATTATGTCTTCCACCTCTTCGCTGTAAAATATCTCCTCCCCTTGGAGGGAAATTATGGCCTTCTTTTTATTCTTCTTATTCTTGAAGGGATGTAAGTCTAGGTGGAGCTTCCAAAAATTTCCTTAGAATGAGTTTCAACATCACAAGGACCACAATGAACTTTAGTATCCTTCTTAGAAACAGAAGTATCATTCTTCTTACCTTTACCTTTTCTGCTTTATCCTTTTGCTTGGTGTCACCTTGTTTGTTCACTGGGTATTCCAGAGGTAAATTAACTCTTCTTGTTTTCCATATCTAGATAGTGGACTTGAGAACAAACCTCATTCATATTCGTCAGTCTTGGCCAAAAGAACTAGTCTCCTCAAGTGGCTATGGAGTCCACTAATGAAATTCATCAAAATGGCCTTGCTTTTGCGTACAACATATTGCCCATTTGGATGTTTTTTTCCGGAACTCACTAGTGTTCTCTTGTAAATTTTGGCCTTGCTTCTACCTGAGATATTACCAATACATGGACCTATCTTCCTCATAAAAACTAGGATATAATTTCTTCTTTATTAGCCTCTTAAATTCGTCCCACTTAAAATAGGAGGAAGCTTCTTAACAACCAAATTATGAACATAACTTTCAAACCAAGTTAAAGCATGATTGGTTGATTTTAACCTTGCAAATGAAATTTATCGAATCTCATTGATTTTATGCAAACTGAAATATACCTCAAGTTGAGCTAGTCAATGGTCTAGATTCTCAGGATTCACATCCCCATCATAAGGATAAATTTATATCTTCGCCTCATGATTTAAATGGAGGAGGAGTAAGGTTAGCATGGGGCTGATTTTCCTCATACTCGTGAGTGTCTTATTTATAGTCTTTTACTTCCTCTTTTGGAACACCAAGATTCTCCATGAGAAATCCTATTATGAACTCTAACTTCCCTATAGACAAGGAAATATTGTGCACATCTTTGGACAGACTTTCCACAACCACCTCCAACTTGTAGAAATGTTCTTCTTCAGTCTCACATGCATCTCAACTACGAGTCATGCTTCAAATTCCTTCTTTCCACTTCTTGGTGGAAATCACCACTTTAAAAGGAATGAGGATACCTTCACCACATTCAATATTGTTTTGGGTGAAGGGAATCTAACTGAAAATGTCAACACAAGTTAAACCACACAAAAATAATTGATTCTAACCGCTCTAATACCAATCTGATCCATAAACTTTCTCTTTTGAATACTAAATAGATTTTATCTTATTGATAGGGAATGAACAACTTAAAAAAAGTTTTTCTTATCAATAAATTATGCAACAATCATTCACACAATACTGAAATTGAGAGATGAAAGACAAGGAGTTAAAATATTTTTATCCTGGAAAAACCCGATGTGGGAAAAATACCTTTGGGTAAGTAATTGCTTCCCTTTACTATGTAAATATCTAATTTAATACAAGTTTACTGCCAATAGATGACCTTCAAGAAGGATTCTATCTCCTTTTACTTGCATTACTTGCTTACAATCCTCAATAAGAAAGAAATTAGCTATTTATGAACAAAAAAAGAAAAATTCATACTTTCTCCCTTAACTCACACTTGAATTCACTCCAAATCACTTACTTAGATGAGTAAATGTGCTTGCATTTAAATTTTATCTACCCAAATATGAAAGGAGAGGTGAAACAAATTGAATCAAGAAGCCAAAAAAATTGTAACTGTTGAGTTTCCCCATTTTGGCATCATTGGGTGTAGAACCACCATTGTCTGCATGGGTGGTTATAGAACCACTGTGGCGGTTACGCAACCGCTACTATGTGAAGAGTAGTAATTTTGTAATCGGCATAGTGGTTCTATAACTGCCACACATAACAGAATAAGAAATGGCTTCTTTTTTCATTCAAAGGTGTCTGGATCACTGTCAACCTGACTTAACCATTTCCAGTAGTATTTATTTTATGAGGGTATGCATTGCAAGTTTTTAAAAAGAGAATACATAGAATTGGGTACTTCTAGATCCATTTTTGAGTTCTTTCCAGGTACTATTTTTCTTGGCTAAATCTAATTGGTCACTTGATGTCCACATTCAGTTTAAACTGGAGGATTACTCAAGTCTCCATTGATTTTGTAAGGATTATCTTGTTTCTAAATCTTGTGGAATGTCTGAGTGTATTCTTGTAAGCGAATATTTTCATTAGTCACTTCACACTTAAACGAAAAGTAATAACATGCACTGTGCCTTTATCTCACTGTAGTAACTCTAGTGGAATTTATTTAGTTGTATATTTTGCTACTCAGGCTGCAGCTGCATTAGGTCGTGCACTAATTGGGACACTCCTACTTGGAGCTGTAAAAGATGATGCTGAAACTGTACAAGTAATCATAACTCTATCCACTGTTTCTAAATATTGTTGCATTACATATGAAACACTCTTCTTCTGTTCACGTGTTCAGGACAAATACTTGGCTGTTACGTAAAGTAGTAGGCAAGTTACTGTCTGTAACAGGAATAAATAGGAAAGTTGCATAGTGATAACAGTTTTACTTCCTTTGGAACTATGACAAAGCTCCCTTGATGCTCAGGTGCATTTTGCAGGAAATGGACCTTTGGGCCAGATTACTACCATTGCTTCCGGTCGAGGCCTAGTAAAAGGATTTGTTGGAAACCCATTGTGTGACCTACCTCTTTCGGCAAATCAGATGGTGAAGTTATTTCTTTTATCTAATTATACTCTGCCTAGTCACCAGAAGAAGCTCCTATTTTACCAAGAAATCAAATGTCTCTCTGCTCTCCCTTCGTTGTTTGTTTGTAATGAATATCAAAGGATACATGCTTATTACAAGAATTTCCAGCGATTCGTAAAGTTTACTTGTGCCTTTTGTATATGGCAGAATTCTTTATCACTTTAACAAGAAAGTCTCAATTTCTTTGCTCTCCAAACCTTTTCATGATTTCATAACCTTATATGCTCTTACAAAGGACATACTTTGGGAGGAAGAGCTATGGGTGAAGGATAGTATAACTCAGATTATACTTATTTGGCCATAAGCTTGTCCTCCATCGATAGAGATTAATTTTGCATCTTTTGTGATATGATACGTTCATATTACTTTTTCTTATTTTTCGATTGAGATTCCATGGATCTTAACCTTTAAAATGACTTAAATGCCTTCAAATACGCAAAATTGATGTGAATGTTGTTGGTAAACAGTTTTGTTTCAGGAACAAGATTGATTTAGTACAGTATGCAGGACAGAGTCCCTCATTCTGCCCTGGAGGGGGGCTCCCCTTGTCACCACTCACACCCAAATTTGGGGCCACCCCTCTTTATCTTTTAAAATGGAATATTTTAATGGTGTTTACCTGCATATTACTTGTACATAGCTTGATGCTTATTAATATTTTTCGTAAATGCTTTGCATGGTGTTTATCTTGGGGCTTTGGCCATGCATGTCAGGGTATGCATGCTGAATAGTGGCCTTGCTTGAGCTTCAGATCTTAACTTCTACTATTTTCATATGAATTGTGTCTGCAAATTTTCAGTGTTTGATTTCTTCCTCTTAGTTCAAAGTATATTCGTCCGTGATTTCAGCAATTTAGCCTATTCCTTTATTCTTAGAGCCAATGAGAAGGGCTTACTTGTGGCTTTCTCGCCTTCCCTTGCTTAGGGTGTTTTGTTTTCCTCTGATTTTTGTTAGACTCTCAGAATTAACAAGGAGCAACTACTTGTCGCTCCCTCGCTTTTCTTTTTGGATCAGAGTCTTATTTTCTTGCAGAGTCTCCATATTATTTATTCTCTCACAATAAGTGAGAGATGGACACTTGTCTACTTCTCTTCCCATTTTTTCTTGCTGCCTGCCTCAAGTTCCATGTTAGTTGCTTTCAGTGTGTTCCAAGTGAACGAAATGAGGACATCTGTCTCTATCTTTCTCTTCCTTTTCCTCGGGGTCATTTGATCTTTGTTCATCGTGTAATCCTTGTTTTGAGTATATTTACCTTCAGAGTAAGCGAGAGGCCACCATGTGGCTCTATCTCGTTACCTTTCTGCTTGGAGTATTTTGATGTGGGTTTTGACTCAGTGCAGTGATGTTTCTCTCAAAGAAAGTGAGATGCTGACTAATGTCACCCTCTTGTTGCATCTTGGGCTTGCTCACAAATGAGTGTCTACTCAAGCCCATTTTCCAAGTTCTCCTGAGAGGCTGACATATGTTGACCTCTCTCTTGTTTTCATTCTTTGGTGGTCTTTGAATAAGGCTATAGCACATATCAAAATCTTGGCTTCTCTCCATATTTGACGTGTGTGCACGATCATGTTTCTTGCATTTAATATTTGTAACCATAACTACCAAATATCAAATATTACAAATTATATCAAAGTTTTTCAAATTTCCTTTGAGTGGGGACTACAAACCAACATGCAAGCTAAGGAGTAGGAGCGGATTGCAACTTCATAGGTTAATCAACTACGCCACATGGGGACTCTCTAGCACCATCCTTATCCATGATGATTGACCGGTTGAGAGAAGGATTTGTGTTTCGCTTGAAATTCTTGATTAACTCTGCAACCTCTTGTATCTTATTAAAATTAGGAGGAACAATGACATCAAACCTTGTTTCCCACTTGTACGTTTCAGTTGAGAGTTTGTTTTCACATACCCCAGCTTTGTTGCAGACAATATTTGTATCATCAATCAGGTAAAAAGTTTTGGAGAGTTTAACGATTGAATCTGAATTGAATTTGGGGATCTTGGTGATGAGGCCAAACAAACAACAAAATTATATGATAGGCAAAATGAAATTCCTAAATAAACTCCATAATTCTCCTTATGTCTTCCTCTTTTGAGTCACATAAGAGGTCCTTTTATCAACTTGGACTAGACTTCTATTTAAACTTAACTTCTAATCTAAACTTGAGTAGACTTACTAGTTTTAGTAATAGCTATTTTTAGTAAGTTTCTAATTCTAGCTTTCCTGATCCTACAAACTTGCATACATTATCTATGTGCCTACCTTAATTTATTACTCTAGTTTCAACTCAAGTTGACTCATGGTTACAAAGATATGGTATTTTGAATTAAAACAAATCGAATAAATACTTCAAACCCAATTTTCAGGCCCTAGATGGCTGATTTTGGCCTCCAAAAATGATTGAAAACTGCCCTAAGTGGCCAATGCTACTTATGGTGGCATAGATCTTTCTGAGAACTTTCTGTCAAAAACAAATGGAGTCGTTTCAGTTCCCGGAGCAAAAGTTATGGTCTCCACAAGGCAGGCCATAAATCCCGCATCACTTAGCCAAATTCTCGTTGACACACTTTTGAAAATTGGACTTGACTGTTTTAACAATCCTCATATTAGCTTCCAAATTGAATAAAGGAGATTTCATCTTTATAGAAAAGTCATTCAATATATATACAAGCTCCAATGCCTCATCAATATTTTTGCTGATTTGAACATTAGTATTCTTCAATTATTCAATCCACAATTAAATATAGAATCTCCACTCACCGGAAAGATCATGATCTATAGAAGAAATTACTTTAGCTGCAACGAGTTTATCTGGAGCAATTGTTGACATTTAAAAAAAAAAACCAGCCAAAGATTATATTAGGTAATAATGAAGATTGCATATTTGGGTGTGCCAAACCTGAAAGCTATTTGCCCAAGCTTGAGCATTATACAACAAAATAGCTAAAGTAGTAATCATGAGTGGGAGTCGCACTTTAGAATACATGTAATGTCCTCTTGGATCTGGTTGGACTATCATGTAGGAGGCATGCCATAGTAGAGGAGATCCTTGTTATCTAAGTTCCAATTCGCCAACCCATCGGCAACTTTATTTCTTACCTGGGGAATGTGGTGAAATTGAACTTCCTGAAATTTCTGTTGCAATTCTTTTATCTTCCAAACCTCTTTAGCAATTTGCCAATTGGGCAAGGAATCAAGTCTATAATTAGATAACAAGTTCATAATGATTTGGGAATCCGATTCAATTTGAGTTTTTGTCCATCCAATTTTAGAGCTTGTTGCATGCCTTTATGAACAGCTCTCACCTCTACAAAATTATTGGTGGAATACCCAAATTTTCTGCAAAAAAGAACTGCACATAACCTGTATTGTCTCTGCTAATGCCCCTTATAACAAGTCCCCCTGGATTTCCTCTAGAAGCTCCGTCAGTATTCACTTTCCCATATCCCAAAGGGGGCTATGCCATTGACTTTCTCCAATGGGCCTAAGTTTGAGTGGCATCCGGGGTAAAGTGACATCCCGAGGATCCAGAGGTAATTGATTGCAAATATACACCCACTCCGGAGATAGAATCTTGGGCAAAGTGATTTTGTGGTTTATGCTTTTAGCTAAGTTGATTTTGTTTCTCTCCTAGAAAAAAGATCTCTCTCTACTAATTTTCTGGAAAATTCTTCGATTTCTCTCTTTCCAAATATTCCATAGAGTGAGAGAGATGCTATTCCAAAGCAAAGGAAGGAAATTTTGGCCTTTAGGAAGTTGCCGCTGCCAGGCTGTAAAAGTCTCCTCTAGGCACCCAAAGGTATTCCAATGCAAATTCAACAAAGAAGAGAGATGTTGCCATATAGGAATAACCCAATGACGAAGGAAAAAAATATGCGAGGAAGATTCTTCATCCTGGAAACAAAAATTGCATCTGAAAGGGCCATAAAACCTCTCTGCAGAAGTCGATCGCCTGTTAGAACCCTTCTATGAATAAGGAGCTATACAAAAAAACTAACTTTAGGCCACATAATTGGCTGCCATAAATGTTTAAAGAAAAACCGGCAGGGGTGAGGGATATCTACCATCAAGGAAGCATAACCATGGAAAACTGAATAATTACCCGAAGCGTCATGTCCCCATCCTAGCATATTTGGTAATGGTGCGAAAGAAAGAGGACGAACATGAAAGGCAATTTGAAACAAATCTTGATTTCCATGATCTACTGCAATGGGCCACTCATAAACGGGGGTCCATTCTTTTCCATTCTCCCAAGGGTGGCAGACACTTTTTCCATAGTCGACGACCATTACCCAACCTCTGTCTTGCATCTGCTCCATAATAGGCTTAAGCTGAGGAAACTGGAGAATGAAGGGGGGCTGACCATCCCAAGAGACAGTCCAAAAATTAGCCGATTGACCATTGTTAACAATCCAGAAGAGTTGTTTTTTAATCATTTTTTCGCCCATTTTGATAAACGTCAAGGTAGGAGAACCCTTAGAAGGAAGGGTAGATCTAATTATTACCTCCGGGGGTTCTTTGTTGCATACTTTGCTCTGAAAGTGGCAGCCCACAAATCATTAGGGTGAGTAAGCAATCTCTAGTATAACTTAGGAACCAAGGCTTTGTTCTGCTTTGGAGAAGATTTGAACCCCATTCCTTTGTTTGGCCTACAAAAAATTTCCTCATTTAACCAAGGACCATTTCTTCTTATCTTGAAGTCCACTCCATAAGAACTTCTGGCAAATAGAGTCAACCTATTTCAAAATAGTAGCAGGAATACTTAAAACAAAAGGCAACGTATATCGGCATGGCTTTAAGGACAGACTTAATCAACGTCATCTTCCCTCCCATTGAAAGCCACCTATTTGTCCATTTTTTGTATTTTTGCTTCAATCTTGTTGATTAACCAATGCCAATCTTTTAACTTTTTTAATGCCAAGGGAACATCTAGATATTGAAGAGGGAGCAAGCCCTTCTTAAAATGGAGAATATTCAAAATTTGCTCTTCTTGTTTGCTGGAACTGTGAAAAAAGAAAATGTTGGACTTACCTTTATTGATCAGCTGACTAGTGGCATTTGTAAAGGTGCACAAAGTTTTCTGAATTTGTCTAGCTTCCATGGTTGTAGCTTTCCCTAGCATCATAGAGTCATCAACAAATTGGAGACAAGAAATCGGGTGGCTATTTTTAGCTAGCTGTATTCCATGAATTCTTTTCGCTTGACAAGTTTTATTAAGAAATCTCCCCATACATTCTGTAAGAATAATGAACAAAAAAGGGGATAAGGGGTCACCTTAACCGATACCTCTAGATGCTCCAAAACATTTGTAAGGAGAGGCATTCACTAAAACCGCAAAGGAAACAAAGGAGAAACAAGCCTATATCCATTTGATCCATTCTATAGAGAAACCAAATTGAGCCAGAACCTTATAAAGGAAACCCCAATCCACTCTGTCATAAGCCTTGGAAAGGTCCAATCTAATAAACATTGCCAGGGTTTTCTGAATTTCCATAGAGTGTAGAAGTTCTTGTGCTAGCACAATCTCATCATGGATATGGCGACCAGGGACAAATCCACCCTATTCAGGAGAAATAATTTTATGGAGAAGGGGTTTTAATCTCTCAGCTATAACCTTGGTAATAATTTTATACAAAACGTTACATAAGGCTATAGGGCGGAAATCTGATTATCCTCTGCCCCATTCGATTTAGGAATAAGAGCAATGTAAGTCTTATTGATTTCCTTAAGCATTGTTTTGGCCAATCTAGCTTCTTCAACCACTTGTAAAAGGTCCCTTTTAATAATGTCCTAAAATGCCTAGGAAAACTCAATCGGGAAGCCATCCGTGCCAGGAGTTTTACCTTTCTTCATACTGAAAACGATACCTCAAAGTTTCTCTTTTGTGACAGGTTGGGTCAACTTCTCATTATCTTGTTGAGAAATACTGCTCGGTAAAATAGACAGGAGTTGCTGTTGTAATTCCAAGTCTAGGGGTTGAGAGGTAAATAATTGTTGAAAGTACTGCTGAACCCACTTGGTGCATTCCTCGAAGTGTTTGAGCCTTTGAACCATCTGCCATGAAGAGGGAATTGATGTGGTTGTGGGTTCTTTTGGCTAGCAAGGATTTATGGAAAAAGGTAGAATTTTTATCTCCTTTAACCATTGGATCCTAGATTTTTGCTTCCACATAATTTCTTCTCTTGTTTCCCATTCTTGCAACTCTACTTTTAAGAGGCATTCTTTTTTTAAGAGATCCAAGGATAATCCCAATTGTTGGTGAAGAGCGTTAATATCTTCCAACCGACTAAGGATCTTAGTTTTTTTTTCTTTATATCACCAAACTCTGTCTAGTTCCAAGCTTTTAGCTTGGTTCTTAAATATGTTAGTCTCTTAACAAACATAAACATTTGAGTGCCAAACCTGGGTTTGCCCTCCCTCCACCATTGTGCGACATGGCTAGCAATATCCTTATGACGGAGCCACATAAGCTGAAATCTAAACAGGCTTTTGCACGGAAGTGTTTTACCAAGCTCTAGGAAAACTGGCCAATGATTTGAACCACTATTGTTGAGAATCATAGCCTTAGTTAGATAACCCTTTATCCACCATTCTTCTGAGATCATAAAGCGGTCAAGTCTCTCTAAGATACAATCCTGCCCCTGCCATCTATTGGACCATTTCATCATACCATTAACAGTAGGTACATCCACCAAATTATGTCTCTGAATGAATTGAGACATAAGATCCGAACTGACATCTAAATGGGGATAGCCCCCTTGCTTCTCTTGGAAATTCAGGATAGTATTGAAATCACCCCCTATAATAAGAGGTATCTGTGTAGAAGACTAGATGAAATATGCCATACTTCTCCATAGTTGTCTTTTTTCTTCTAAAGCAAGAAGAACACATTCATTAAACAGTAGAATTCGTGATCTTCCAATTTAGAGTAAAAATGTAGGCATAGAGCTCTTTTAGTTGCAAAGGAGTCAAGAACAATCATCATTCTGGGATCCCAAAGAGAGACAATGCCACCCGAAGCCCCTTGGGAACCCATTGAAAGGTGTTTTGCTTTAGGGAAAATATTTTCAGCTATAGCAATCATAAGGTCAATAAAGGTTTTAGTCTCTTGAATACAAACTATCGATGGATGAACAACAATAATCATTCTTCTAAGTTCCTGGATTTTTGAGGGGGAACCCTTCAATCCGCTTATATTACATGTGATTATTTTCATTGGGAAAGATTTGGGAAAAATTGGGATAACTCCCTAGTTGTTCCAGAATTTGACATTTTTTGCCCCTTCCGCTGAAGTTTAGTACAATTCGATTTTTGACCACATTTGGAACAATGATTTTGCATAAATTGATTTTGGTACATTGGTCCTTAGATGACTCTTTCATCTCATCATTACAATTCTGACGTTTATTGCAACATGTGACAATTTCTTTGAGAACATTAAACCCATTGATAGAAATATTTTTAACCCATTCTTTGATTGCTCATCTGTACTTACCAATCTCACCAACTTGAGGAAGAGTTTCCTTAGCCATGAAGGTACTTGATGGATCAGGAGGATTAATCTCCTTATTTGAACTAACGAAACTCAAAGAATATTCAATGTATTGGTTTAAACTAGCCTGTTGATCCTTCAAGGTTGCTTTTCAAACACCATCTTTCTCCACTTGCTTCATGGTAGTTTGATATGCAGATTTCAACAGGTTCATTACTCCAAACCTGTTTGGTTTCAAAAGAAGAATGTCTTGCGCATTATTATCAATTACACACATATCTTGTTTGGTTTTTGCAAGTATTGGCATAGCTATTTCAATATGATTCTGGCATAGATCATCAATACTGAAGAAGCTTTTTGGATTTGGCATTTTGAGAGGCCTTCCTCATACATAGCTAGAAACGGATTCAATGTTTAGAGCAGTTGCTTTCACAACATGTGCCTTCCTTTTATTCACAAGTTGATCAAACCATAATGGTCCCAATGTTGACATGGAGCTGTCAATAGGAACATTGCCAGATTTGCCTCCCATAAAAGGGACAGAAATGTAAGGAACAACTAACAGATTTTGCACAAATGGAGGATTCTTATTTGTAGGATGTGGTGAGGAAGTACATGAGTAGTTGATGAGGGGGAGGTATGACATATGGTTGAGGTGAAGGGTTAGTGGCAGAGACGATATTTGGCAAAAGAATACTAGTTTGAGTAGTCTTTTCTGCCACTAAGCATCACCTTAGCATTATCTGAAAACTACTAAGCATCTCCATCAGACAACAAGTCACAAAAATAAAAGGCACTAGGAGAGTGAGGAGGAGTATTCTTTGCCTGTTCCACCTTCTAGGATCTTTACGAGGAATTATTTTAAATCTTTTTCCAGAATCATTGTTGCAAGGAGAACCTACTGTTTTCCTTATTTGGTTTCTATCATTTCCTCCAACACATCCTAAAATAGTAGATTTGACAACATTTTGTTGAGGACTATCTTGTGTTGCATGGCTCTTTGATGATTGATCTTTTGGTTGTGTATGGCTTTTTGATCATGCAGATCTTGTAGCCATTTTATGACATTATTTCAATTTCTTTGTAATTCAGTTTTCTGTTCTGATTAGAATAGGTTTAGTCCTTTCCTCAATTGAGGCCTCATCTCCATATGCATAATGAATTTATAGAAGAGGTTGAATGGATATTTGTTCTCCAAGGAAAGGGGGAGACTTCATAGGTTCTTCATCCTCTACAAGTCCAGGTGGAATTTTCAATGTTTTGTACATCTTTACCTTGACAAGAGGCATTTTTCTCATTTTCTCTTCTTTTTACTTAACCATATCATCACAAGTGGCTTAGTAATCCTCAAGGAAGGGGACATTGGCATACGGTTTACCAAGAATGGATTCCGCTTTTTCTCATCCACCATATGATACATGGGCCTCATAGAATTTGAGATATGTTTGAACTACTTCTGCGAACAAATTCTTCACAGACAACAAATCTTTACAAGTAAAAATGCTAATTTTATTGGGTAAATGAACCCCTTTCTTATGTTTCTTAGACAAAAATTGATGAACATTAGCAAGTTGTCTCACATATTCAGTCAAAATTAGAGTCATTGGCATACCTTTGCAACATGTATGGTCAACCAATGAGCCACAAACATGGATGTAGTTGAAGGTTGAAAATTGGATGTATTCTGTCTAGTAAGTCATTTTTTTTCTAACAAATAGACCAAATATGAAGTCATGTGGAATTATTTTTTCTCAACTCAGAGTAACTGATCATGCAGTAATTATTTTTATCAACCAATTTTGACTTCGCAAAATTAATAAAAAATGGAAATTTTGAAATTTTTCAAAAGTGTTACTTTGCATGATTTATCGCTCTCATCACAATCATCTCATTTTTGTGATCGTTTTGGTCTTCGTTTTGTCCATTTCGGGTGAGAACTCCTCCCGCCAAGTCTTAAACTGCGTTAAATATTAATTAATTAATATTTAATTAATTAATTACTCTTTGTTTGATAAAATCAATTTTTAATAACTTTGGGGTTTTTAATTAAATAAATATTAATTAAAATTCATTCGACAAGATTTATTTTAATTGCTGGGGGAAAAATAAGCTTCCACTTCCCATTGCCGGGGATGCCAAATTGGCTTCCCGTACCCGGATTTCCCCTTTCCTGGCAAATTTATTTTAATTCCCCGCTTGTGGGATTTCTTCCACCGAATTGCCAAATCAATGAATTGGAAAACGGGCAAAAAAATCTCCCGATTTCCCACATGGGGAAATAAAATGGGGATTGCCAGCCCACCTTGCCATTTCCGATGGCAAATGGTTGTTTATTTCCCCACTTCCCCCTGGCAATTAATGCCACTACCGGGAAAGAGGGAAGTTGTTTTAATAGGATGAATAATAAATAATTGTGAGGAAGCTTCCTAAATCGTTATAAAATCCTTCCGTCAAACTCGCATTGGAAGAAGTCATGCGAAGCTTTCCAATTTCTTCTTATTTCTTCTGAAGGAACGTCTCAGAGTAATATTTTATCACATCCCTCAAAAAATCACCACGCATTTCAAGATTGAAAGAGAATTTTTCACGTTAAAAGCCAAGAAGATTTACCAGTTAAGAAATAGTTACTCATAGCTACAAAGTTTTTCAAAGAATATACAGTTTTAATGGCAAAGAAAGCAAACAAATAGAAAGATTCCTAGACGTGGGCCAAAAGGAGAAACAACAAGTGAAAGGAGGCCACGCATGCATGAAATAAAAACATAAGATATCCATGCCTAAGGTAATACACAAGACCAAGTAAGAATCCCCACACAGGAGCAGGAAATTTCCAACCACGTAAATTGAAGAAACAGTATGTTGCAAAAATCAAAAAGTGTCCAAGATCTCCAAAATCAGAGTAAAAACAAAATCTAGAGAAATCCACGCATTTTACAGAACAGTCCACGCAACAAGGAAGGAGAAAAAATTAAGAGCAAGACCACACAGGAGTAAACAAAATAGACAAAACTTGCATTTAAAACTCCACGCAGGAGCCCACGTGAATGGGTAAAAGAAAAACAAAATAAGAAAAACAAAATCCATAAGCTTCTCCACACATTTTTCAGAAAAGTCCAAAGGAAAAACATTTTTCTCCTCCCACGCATTGGGAAAGCATAAAGTTTGAGGAACGACAATTAAAAGACAAGGATCTCCATGTGTTGGTTGGTGCAAAGAAAAGGGAAAAGCTAAAAAGACCACACAAACTACATAACAATGCAAGTTTGATTCCCCAAGAAGTCTCCACGAAGGATAGGAAAGTTCTCCATGCAGCATTGTTTTTGTCTTATGCACAAAGTTTAAAAAAACAAAGCTTCACCATGCAAAAAGCTTTTGATCTCCACACAGCAAGAGATTAAAAAAATAGCCAAATAACCAAATTCCACGCATTCTCTAAGTGTATCAACTCATTTGCAGGAAGATTCAACAAGTATAGTCATGCATTGATCAAAAGATCACAAGGAAGAAGTAAATCTCAAAGTACACAGGTCATTAAAATCAGGTGATTTTCATGCATACCAAGGAGAATTTTCTTTCGGAATTAAATAAAAAAATCAGAATATTAAAATCGGGTGATTTTATATTTTAAATAAATAAATAAAATCATAAATTCATTGTCACCAGAATCAAAAATTGTAACCGGGACTGGTTATTATTATTATTATTATTTAAATAAAATAATAATAATAATAATAATAAAACAAGTCATATTTTTCTTGCATTAACAGGGGTTTCGGAGACTGAGACCCGGCCCCATTTGCATTGTTTTGCGTGCCTGAGTCATTTTTCTATAAAATTCATAATGGCCGAAAAATCTAATAAATCTACAGGAAGATCGAGGAAGCCAGTGGAGAAATCGAACAAATCCGCGCTCAAATACGAATTCCAAGGAATCATCCCTCCCAGTTCCATCAAGTCGGCATATGACAATATCATTGATATAAATATGGGTCACATCAATGTGTAACAATTCTGTGATCGGGTGAAAGCTGAAGGCAAAACCATATTCTCAGATAGGCTTTACCATAGTGGTCTACCCCAAGCAGCAACATTTCCTGTCTCGGTGCAGTGTCCGGAGCTGGTTATCGCTTGCGCGGAGCATTATGATCCCGAGAGACAAGGAATTTTTAAAGATAATCGCGAGCCTTTCCTCTTAATCACACCAGAGCACATTGAGGAATTGCTCAGCATACCTGACTTCCCTGAGAATGCGGATATCACTCGACAGTCAACACATGAATTTTGGGATGAAGATCCTCTCAAGTGGAGAAAGATGGTAAATAACAACTGGTTAGTGACTAAGAGGCCTCGAATTGACCGGTTTCCTAAAGAACTGTACCACGTTGAGTTCGTGGAAGAAATCAGGGACATGATTACTCTCCTGAGTCGAGTTTTCAGTTTACCCTCTGCCAGGATTTTCCACCCATGGATGTATCAGTTTATCTGTATCATCCTTTCCAAGAGAGAGTTTGTGGATTGGGCCACCATCATCAGTGATACCCTTCACAAACAATTGATCGAAGTAAAGATGACTGGATGCTTCTACATGACATCGTATCTGACTTACGCAGTGGCAAGAAGAAAGCTATTTTCAGGACTCGAAACAAGAGGAGTCATGGGTCCATCAAATAGTGTCTTCCATTACTATCCACAACTAAGTTTCAAAAATAGCTCTCACCATTTCAGAAGAGTCAATGATGCATTCACCTTCCGCGTGATTCAGAACCTGAATCGGAATATAGAGGAAAGATTTTCTAAAGAAGCCATGGATGTCATTTCCCAATGGGGAACCTGGTTTATCCAATTCTCATCCTTTTCCTACATTCACGTAAGTGGCTTTGCGGGTACTCCATGGAAACTTCCTAAGTACGTCAGTGACAAATGGGCATTGATGGAGCTTGCACGACAACTATTCCAAGTTCATTGTCTTCTCAGTGACAAGCATCACTCAGGAATTCATTTCCCAATCCAAATCGGGGAATACCAATGTCCAAATCTCTTCAGTGCACAACTCATGGAAAAAGAGTTTTCCCTCATCACAATTCATCCATATGTGAAGAGAGCCCAGTTTGATATCAATGGATATATGCAGAAGATTCTTGGAGAAAAGTATCAACATAACCCTACCATGGAAGATTTTTGGGCTGCTTGTTCAGATGAGCATGAAGTAAGAAGATGAGAGTTTTCTCACCTAACCCTTGCTCAGATCAAGGCCTTTTGCATCAAGAACCCTCCAGATTCATTCGTAAATGATGATGAAGATGTTATTGATCCTTCATATGATGCAGTTGCTTTTACCCCATTGCCCTGAATTGATTGGACCAAAAGAGATGAATTTTCTCTTGATAGCAAGAATCAACCGATCCTTGAAAGAAGCATATCTTGGTACGAAAGAGAACTTGCCAAGTTACAATCAATTCAAGATCATACTTCAGGATCACAAAAATTGCCAACTCGAGGAGGTCTCCATTCAACCAAATCCCCTTCTCAATCGACCTCCATGCCATCCAATCATATGCAACAAGCAAGAAAGGAGTGGTTTCCAAAATCCACTTCACTGAATAATGTGTCACGAGGAGAAAAATCTAAGGGTCCTAGCCCCAGTGAAGGAAGAGAGCGTGTATCGGGATTTTCTACTTCAAGTAGAGATTCTTCTACTCACATTGTTAATAGTTCTCAGAAGCTCATGAAAAATGATCCTCAGCCATGCCTTGCACAAGTGTCCACTCAGGTGCAGGTAGTCCAAATATCAAACACTTCGGAACCTACAGTTCACGAAGAGATTTCCCAAAATCTCCCAAATGAGTAGGAGGTGGATATTGAGGTTATTTCTCCTGAAATCGAGGTCATGGAAAGGATTCTTGCAGAATCTCATGATGTCGAGAACAATGAGAATGTTGCTTCGAGCTCTAGGATTTTGTATGCAGAAATAGTGAATGATACTCCTTTCTGGGTTGATTGCGAAGTCAAGAAAAGGAAGAGGGTTGTCAAGGCAATTGACATTGATTTTGATGCCCTTTTCAAACTTTCAAATGATGTCATTCCCAAGAAGCCTAAAGTGCTTTCTCGAATAATGGTGGATAGTGATGGAAACAGATTTGCGGATCTTACCATCCCACAAGTTGACAAGGAGCGTGATGCCATGACATCTGCTGATTATGAAGTTTCCAGACTTGGACTTGGGAGGTCCACATTGGAAAGTGACATGGCGATGGCTCGAGATTCAATTGATATCGTGCTAAAGAGACTTGAGAAATATAAGTCTCAGAACTCTCAGCTCAAGGCTGAAAAGAATCAATTGGTGGAATATGTTCAACATCTGATAAATCCCATATCATCCACTTTCCCAGTACCTAATGCAGTGGCTGCCCCTGATGAAGAAACTCTCAATTTATCAAAAGAAATAAACACATTGGGCCATGTCACTAAAACTTGGCTTTCAGAGATTCTCGTTTTAGGCCAAGAGATGATCAAAACAATGGTTAAGCTCCATGAAGATGTCAGTGCGTATCTTGATCCAATTCTTTCTTTCAAGGAAACTTTTGTTTCTAACATATCAAATTTGGACGAGATATTGCCCAGTCTACAGGAGATGACGAGTATGGAATCCTCAGTTTTAGCCATTGAAGGAATTCTCGAATTTGAACATCGAGGGACACGTTTTCTTTGGTGTCTGCATCTCAAATCAAGGAAGACGCTTCTCGAGGATTCTATGATCCATTATGAGAGCATATGCAATGAAGCCTTCACTTCACTTGCCTTGATTCAAGAATTCATAGCTGAGATCCCTTGCAACCTCGTAAATGAGCATAATCAAAGGTGTTCATCGGAACATGTGGAAGAGCAATTTTCACAATTGTTTAAGGACATGTATACTCCCACCAATAATTTCTCTTCAGCTTCAATGGAGCATTGCATCAAATTAAAGAACTTGTTTGAGAATGCTCAATCAAAGATGGTTAATCTAAATGATATGCCAAGTAGGATTTTGGAATTGCAGGTATTTTGTGAGGCTATTCTTCGACCAAATGAACCTCCAGAAGAAGAAAAGATGTTCAAAACATTGGGAAGGTTCAGATCCTTTCAATTGGTGAAAGCGGCAGATCCTAATTTCACCGATGGTTCAAGGAGATAGTTTTCTTGGTATCTAATGAAGTGGGAGAGTCCATTTCTCATACATTTGAGATAGGCGGACCCCATTTCAATGGATAAGGCACTAGTTATTATTGTATGTTTTAAAAGTGGGATTTTAAGAAAAGGATGTTGTTATTGAGTTTGCTTTCAGAAAACTGTGGATGACTTAAGTGATTTCTATTTTTAGTTGCTTTTAATAAAGTTGGTTGAAAAATTCAAAGGTCACTTAAGTGCCCTATTTAATGTTCATGTAAAACCCTAACTACTTTGTAACCAACTTTTGGGTTATAAAAGGAAGTGAGGGGCTCATTTGTAAAGGGGACTTTGAGAGAGGAGAAGAAAATACTTTTGTGTGCAAGCTTTGTTTCAGGAAGAAACTTTGTGTTCTTTTGTGAAGACATTTTGGAGTTAATGAAATACGAACTTTGTGTCTCATTCATTGTCTCTTGTAACATTTGATGTTCTTATGTTCATTAGATGTTAGATGTTTAAATCTTGCATGCAAATATTGTCTTTGATCTTATTGTCAATGTTATTAAGTTGTTGTTCTTGTTCACAGTGATCAAGCTCTGCTATTTACTTGCTCATGTGTGTTCCCTTTACTCATTCTTGTTTAACTAATGCAAACTCCATTTTATTTGTGTTAGTTATTTATTGTTCTTCTCCATGCAATATTAGGCTCTACTTTTACCTAACTCTTGCATGTTCCTTCCATTCATTCCTTTCCATTTCGTTCCTTCATTCCATTCCATCTCCCTCATTCACTTTTCTTTCCATTGATGTTCCAAAACACCCCCCACATATGATTTTGAATGTATAGGTGTAAATACATTTTTTTCTTTCAATAAAGGCAACCTCACCTTCATTGAGGAGGGACTTCGTTCCCACACTGTTGCATGTCATTTGCATGCGTCGACATTCTCAACTACGATGCGTGAAATCTCCTTAACCTCCAATGTCAATGCTTTCGTTGGATTGTAACCTTGATATTTGAACCTCACAAGGAAATAATGTAAGCAAATATGTATGTGGCCAAGGACAAATAAAAATGAAGGGATTACAATGAAATGAGTGGGTATGGGCTAAGTCACAAGGTTTGAGTTCGAGTTCAACTCGCCCAATGGATAAAGTTCGGAAAAAAATTCACCATTAAGTTCGAATATGTACATATAATTAAATTGATAAAATGAAATTATAAAAAAATTAATATAAAAAATAAATATAATATAAAAAATTATTTATAATTTTTTTATATTAATTTAATGAACTTAAAAACGTTTTACGTTACATACGTAACATTTGGAAGTAATAAATTAAAAAAAGACATAAAAACGTCAAACATTATAAAAGCCTAAAATGTTTTGTGTTTTATATATATATATATATATTATTTGTTAAGAACTCTATAAAAGAATTAAAAAAATAAAACATTTAGAAAATGTGAAGTAGAGTGAAAAATATATATAAAACTTTTAGAGTTTCTACTTACCTTTCGACAACCAAGCAAAGTCCCTTGACATGGCGGCGACTATGCAGACCCTCTTGACATGGCAGTAAATGTATTTCTCCCTTCGGAATGGTGTAGTAGCCCTAGCGACATCCACGTCTACGTCCATGCCGACTCCCATGGCCACACATGTTCCTATTCACATTTGTGTAAAGAAAATACCAGAGGCAACTCCAAGCACTGTTTGAATCAGCTGCATCTATCTTTTTTGCATCCGTTCAAAGACTCCCTTCTAGTTTTTACAAAATCATCCCACCACGCACATAACTTGCTACTCTATCCTAGCTTGACTCAGGGCATGTAAACATTTTTGACATATCCGCAAAATAGAGGCAGGGTTTACAAGAATTGTGTTTTTTTGCCGCTCTTTATTTTCATGTGTCTTTTTTCGCATTTTTCTTGAGGTGAACAACACGAGTTTGACCAATTTTTTTATGCCACGTACATGTTCAGTGAATTCCGAACTTTGAGCAAAAAATTCTCCAAACCTTGTGACTTAGGGTACGGGATTGAGAGGTTTAGCACAAGCGAGGGTTTAAAGGGTTTTTGGATAGCTGTAGAGTGAAGGATGGAGTGGTTAAAGGCAAGAATGGTGGAGTGGAGGGATATACATAGCTGAGGGTGTTGGGAAGGAGAATTTAATGTTGTAAATGATAGGAATTAGTGTGCATTTGGGATGCTCGTGAGAACCTAAGAGTCGAGAAGGCACAAATGGCATGAGTGAATGGCGTGCTTGGGTAAACATGTAGGCCATTACGTTGCAATATGCTTGATAGCAACTTAGGACTTAATTGACTTTTGTACGATTTTTTGGGTATGGCAGGAATGTGTGGCTCACGTGGAAGCTTGGAGGGCCATGAAGTTTCAATAGATCCAAAATAATAAATACATTCCCTTGGCATATTTCATGAATAGAGAAGTGGAGAGGTTAGAGAATTGTGGCACTTATGGACAACCTTGGGAGCCAATAGAACTCCAACGGTCCTAAAATACTTAGCCAATTTTAGTCAAATGCTCGAAGGTATTAGGCATTTGTGGCCTTTGTGGAGGGACATGAGGGCCTCAAGATCTTGAAAACTCTAACAAGTTCATGCCCTAGATTTTTTATAGAAGGGGATCATATGTATTGGGAACTCATGGTCATTGTGGCAAAGCTACTAGAGCCACAAGGTTCCAATAACTCCCATAATTTTTAACTTAGAAACTTTTGAGATTTTGGGCCTTGACAAATGGAATCAACAGGGACCTATGGTTGTTGTGGGAAGCCACGAGAGCCACAAAAACCCCGTAACTCTGAAAAACAAAGACAAATGAATTATGATTGGGAGAATAGAAAAGGAAAAGAGAGCTTGTTTAGATAAGCATGAGGGCCATGGGCCTTAGAATTTTTTGACATAAAAAACACAAATGAATCATTCAAAAATGGAGAGTTTGGAATGGGGTCTCAAAATTATGGGACTTCAAATTTTGAGACCGCAAATGTCAAGATAAAAAACAATATAAAGAGTTCCCTTAGATGAAGGGCATCCCATTTCAACCTTAAAAACTTGAAAACATTTGCAGATAACAGATTGGCCAAAAGAGGTGATTAAGGCCTCTGAGTTGAATTAACTTGAAGAAGATTGCATGAGTTTCATCTTAGTTGCAACTTCCAGTAAACTAAGTTGACTAGGTTAACTGTAAACTTGTACGTGGCACTTATGTCATTTCCATGCACAGTCTCTGTGCTCAGAAGATCGACATCCTAATAGAATGAAATTGCTAGTAACTAATTCAGTATGCTTTGATTGGATAAATGATTGTTGGGTCCTTGGTAATTCTGTCCCAATTCTTAGTTTAATTAAAATCTCATAGGACTTGTCTTAAGTTCCTATGTCTCAATGTCATATTTTAAAACACTAGATTACCCATGAATAGTAAAATCATTACAAATTTTGAAGAGAATAGGGACCAAGAAAAATTGCCAATAAAGAAGACCGTAACTCTAATGTCTCCTTTTTCGAATTAATGCCGAATGAAGACTTCTTGCCACTCTCTTCCCCTGGCCAAGAAGAATAAATGAACAAGGGAAGCAATTGAACTTCATTTCATGTTTCTTTTATTATTTTTTAATGTTTTTATTTGGTGTTTCACTCCTTAAGGCAGGTCGGCTGGGGTTATAAGAACCTAACAAGAGATTAGAAGATAAAGTGAATCTTTAAGAGGTCGGTCCCATCTATTTGGACTTTGGCACCAAGAAAGGGGTATAAAAGAGGTTGTATAGCCTCATTTAGAGATCATCTTTTGGCGCATTTACACTTATACTTGGTTTGTTGGGCTGGTTGCTCTATACCATTCTACCTGAGGACGAAAATCCTCTTGTGTGGCATCCAAGGAGGACAGAAACCTTCCTTTTGGCTTGGTGGAGAATGAAAACTCTCCATTTTGGTGAATTTAAGATCTCTATTGAAGACTCGCTGCATATTTGGATCAAGAAGAAGACCTATAAGGGCTTTTACATATTTTTGGAGCCCTCTCCTAGGGGAGCGACTAGAGTAGAGATCATCCTGAGTGCCTTCTAGGGCACGAAACTCATTCATTTATTGATATTCAGATTTGATATAATTTTAAGGTTGGAATCACTCATTTTTGGGCATTGTTGGGGTTTGGAAACCCTCATTTTGATTATTTCTCTTCATTGCACTTCTGCTGTTAATAACTAATTTTCCAGCTGAGTATTTGTTTGATTTTCATGGTGGAAATTGTTCTAAGGTGTTCCTAAAAGGTCTATAAATATTGTGGATGAATTGTAGGGTGATATTTTGGTGAAATTTTGCATTTTTTCAGACTGCTGTTATAAAAATCAGATCGTTGTTCTGTAGTGATTTAATTTTCAGTTTGTTGGTCCAAAAATCTTATTTAAATCAGATTGGGGTTTGAGCTAATTCCCGGTTTTCAGTTTCAGCCCTAAAAGGGACATTACAATAACCCTAATGGTGTCCCTTTTTAGGGCTGAAACTGAAAAACAAGGAAATAACACAAACCCCAACTGAAAGTAATCTGGTTTTTTTAATAACCAACTGAAAATTATAACAGCAATGAACAGCAGTCTGATTTTTAGAACAGTAGCAAGGAAAAAACAATAATTCATCAAAATTATAACAGCAATGAACACCAGTCTGATTTTTAGAACAGTAGCAAGGAAAAAACTATAATTCATAAAAATTGTAATAGCAATGAACACCGGTCTGATTTTTAGAACAGTATCAAGGAAAAAACAATAATTCATCAAAATTGCACCATTAACACCATCCAAAATATGTAGGGACACTTAGAAATATTATAGAGCCAATAATAACCAAGAAATCAACCTCTAAACCCAGTTTGGAAATTATATAAATGACAACAGAGAACACCCTTACAAAGTGGCTAGAAATGAATGATTCCAAGCCACAAAAATGAAGTACAATTTTGATTCCAAAAGTATGAAGAATGCAATGATGGTTGAGTTGAGTGATGCTGTGCCCTAGAAACCACCCAACACTTCCCCAAGGTGGGTTGCTCCCTTAGGAGGGGCTGAAATTCACTTTAGGATCAAACCCTCATTGAAATCTGCAATATCCACCTTAAAGCGCTTGGAACAAGCAACTGAAGAGTTTTCGTCATAGCTACCTAAGTCTCGGGGATGGGGGTATGGAGGGATGGGGTTTCTGGGACGGCAAAAAGTTTCCCAAATTTTGGGGACAGCAGGGGGGCTTTTAAAATAATAGATAAAAATTAATATTTCAATGTTTTTTAACTTTTTTCAATGACATTTAGGGATTTAAATTGTATTTAATGTATTTTAGGTACTTTCAAGATTATAATTGAATGCTCTTGGTAAAAATAACAACTTTTTAATAGTAAAAACATCAGAAAACTTTTGAAAGATTTTTTAAAAATTGGGGACATCCCCTCCAAGTCCCCAAGTCCCCGAAATGTTCGGGACGTCCCGGACGTCACCAAAATCTAGGGGACACATCCCCATGTAACACTGACTCATACTGCTACTGAGACTATAAGTGATAATCACTAGGTCTGATATGTTTTCCTTACAACTTTCAATGCCGTGGGCACACCAATTGGGACTTTTTGCCCCTTAGTGGATGCTTCCCTTGATCAATGGATGCCCAAAACCATAAAATGCATAATTTTACCACTTGAGATGATCCACGATTGAGTCCATTAGAGCACTCCTTCCATATTTTCCCGTGGCAGTTCTTTAAACCAGATTAGCGAGTTCATCCCTCTATGAGCTTGGTTTCATATTGATGAGTAAGACTTTTACATTTTAGTCTTCCTTGACATCAATTGGTCCTCTTCAACTCAGCATCACTAACTTATGAGTGAAACTCATGACCTCAAACATTCCTAAAAGGACTCATGCAAAATGTCCCAAGAGGGTCATTCCAAACACTTTACCGTTGTTCAACATATCAGCAATTGTCCTTTGGAGTGTGCACCAATAGGCTTCTAGTGCTTCTGTAAATAACTAGCTTTCAAGTTTAGGTCCTCCTTCCCTTAATTTTTTATTTAAGCTAGAATTGGACCTTCAAAGGCCTAATTTGTGATGTCAAACACTTCTCTCCCTTTATTCCTCTTCCTCCCAATCCTTGGATTATGAATGCCTTCCATTCCAATACTATAAGTGTCATTCCACGAGACATTTAGGGAAGTTCAAACCCTAGCAAGCAACTTTGTGGATAACCTCCCTTTACCATCCCATCATACTCTTGCATGTCCTCGGCCTCCCCTTTGGCTTTTGAAAAGAAACCTGACCAGTTCCTTCACTTGAGTCCTCATCCTCTCTCACTAGGCCCCAATGTCCTCGCTACACTATCCTCTTTTCCTTTCTTGTCATCTAATCTCCCTCCTCCCCCTTTCTTTGGGACATGTCCCATCTTCAAGAAGTGCTTCTCTACCTCTACTATTCTTCTCCCCATGTGCACTTAAATATCTTAGTAACTACAAATCTTTTAGAGTCAGAAAATAGATTTCTTGAATACTTCCTTTTAGACAAGACCCCTTTGGGAAAATGATCTCAAATTTGAACAAGCTCATTTTAGTCTCTCCAAAAGTACAAAGGATCTTTGATATGAATGGATAACCAATTTATGCATATATCAACTAGAAATCTAAGTTATGAAAGTATAGACACCTAAATTTGGTTAAACTTGGCAATTATCAACTATTAGTTTTGGCACTATTTGGAACACTTGGACAATTGACATATATTTGACTCTAGAGCAGCCTTTGAGGCTCCTATCTCTTCACCCATCCGCATATCTTGGTCGCCTTCATATGTCAATCATACTTGCTCAGGATCAGCTCAGTACTATACAAGAACACCTTTACAATCCTACAACAAGGGGATTCTCCAATTAAGATCCCTATTCCCTACCTCCGAACAGTGTTGGCAACCTCAAACACTATTGTATGTTGACAATGTACCACGTATGTCAGTAGCATTCGGGAGTCTCCATCGGCTACTTTTCAAATTTGGGCAATTCATTAGGTCTTCCTAGGCATGAAGGATGAAGTCTATTTATGAAGCACATTAATGGACAGAGTATAACATGAATTATTCAAATAAACATGGAGCCATTAAGGAATTGAACGTATATATAGTAATGAATACCAAAGGTCATTTATCATGCCAGTGATCTCTCTTGGAGCACCCCTATCACCTAAGGCACTCTAACGCATCTCGGAGATCAATACACATTTGAGGCATAGACACGTTTCAAATCTTCCCACGGAGCTAAATTTAATACAAGGTCAAAGTTGCATGGTGTCAAGTTTGTCAAGTGATTTCATCAAGTTCAAAGGAAGGATCACATTTATGTGGTTGATGCGTACACGTTCACAACATTGATTACACACACTCGCATGGTTGGAAGAACTATGTGCAAACGTTGAGGCCTCTTCTAAGTATCAGTATATAGATAATGCTTCGCCATCACGGGGGGACGCTGCATAGGTCAACGTCCAACCCAATGGGGAATGCTAACCCATTTTTTACATGGTGTGTTGTTATCGAGCAGTGTTGTTGGGTTTATAAAACAGAGAGATCGCACAACCTTTGGTGCAACAAATCAAGAGGCCCAACACATCAGAAAAGATTGCACAAGGACTCCAAAGAAAAAAAGCATTGCCATTTTTGGAAAGGGTCCATCTAGATGTCAGTAGCTCTAAAACTTGCATGTGCCATAACTTTCGCAGTGTCTGTCAGGCGAATGTTCAGGTGCTCGTTTTGGCTCGTAGCTCTAAGCAGTTGCTCTACCTCTGCTTCTCATATAAGCCCCGAACAACACATTGCTAAGTTGATTCCAAACACTGGCATTATTTGTGCATCACTCCTTAAGGAAAAAACGGTTGGATCTTTCCATTGTGTACTTTAAAGTATTATCTGTGTATTTTATATCTTTAGAAACATTCAATTACTCCTTTAATTCAAGTTAAGCTTATTGTACTTTATTTAATAATTTGACTTAGGATATTGTGATTCATTTTATGTGGTTGTGCAATATAATCAAAATATTTCGGTATAACACAAATCCCTAGGTTCTTCTAATTTAGGGTATGTCACATTTTTATGATTTAGTTTTCAATTTTTAGCTTGTGAACACAACCTTCAAACCCAAGTCTTCCTAAATGGACAATACCAACGATAATGTTGCCTTTGTCGATACATTTATGGATATCAAAGTCAATTTTTATTTGCATTTATTTCAATTTTTAGCTTGTGATACACAACCTTCAAACCCAAGTCTTCCTATAATGGACAATACCAACGATAATGTTGTTTGTAGATACTATGGATATACAAAAGGATAACAATGTGGCAAATACAATGATAATGGTTCTACTAGTTACCTAAGACTCCGGGACGGGGGGACGTCGGGACGTAGGGACTGGGTTTCTGGGATGGCAAAAAATTCCCATATTTTGGGGATGGCGAGGGGACGGCTATTAAAAGAAATATATAAATATTAAAAATATACAATGGGTCCCCTAACCTTGGAAAAAAAAAACATGAAAGGTTATAATTTCAGCACCATAGCCAATAATGTTACCAAAGGGCCTGTAACATGCCAACATCACTTTATCATGTCACTTACGTGATTATATCCTCGAATTAAAAAAATACCTTTTTGGAACAGTAGAGGCCATAAAGATTACTCATTTTCATGAATAGCCACAACATAGACAAAACTAGCTAAGGTCTACTAAAAAACACTAAAAAATTAAATACAAAGTTGTGCCTCTTAGATTTTACATCCTGAAATATGATCAATAAATTCTGATCCTTGCAATATCATACAGCTAAGGTAACTGAAAAACACAAAAAAATTAAATACAAAGTTGGCCTCTAGAAGCATAAAGCCTTCACTTAGAAAGACTTGCACAACAAACAATGAAAATTAAGAAATCGTTTAAAATGTGCATATGAAACAGTTATTGATCCTATTGCTATGTCTAAGAACCAGGCTTTAAAATGTAAAATATCAACAACCTCCCGTTAGAATATCCTCTTTTGGAACCTACATAAGACAACAAAAATCCATTTCTTGGGAAGGTACGTTTGCATGGGAAAAGGATTAGTTTTTGTTTCTATTTTCAAAGTCATAATCCTTTATGTTTTTTATATTTTTTAGTTTTTTGGGACTCCGGGGACTTTGGGGACGTCCCCTAGCCATCCCCTAGCCATCTCGGGGACTTCATGGCATCCCCGTTGGAGTCCCCAAAGTCTCGAAGCACCCGAGACGTCCTGGGTGCATTCCCTAAAGTTTAGGGACGTCCCCAGGACATCCCCTTCATTTTTGCATTAAGGGGGTGCGTCGGGGGGACGTTTCATCCCCATCCCCAAGCACTCGAGACATCCCGAATGTCCAGGACGGCTTGGGAATGGGGGGTGCGCGTCCCCGCGTAACACTGGCTGTAAATCAGTCTCAAACTGTTCAAACTCAACAAAATTGAGCCAGGAATGCTCAAAATCAGGTAGAATAGCTTTCTGTCCAAACTCCTGATGCAGCTTGGTACATATCAGATTCTACCAAATGAGACTGTGTCTCCTTAAAATCAGCTTCCAACCCAAACAGCCAATTCACAATCTTCCAAGGTTGACCGTGGACAACAAAACACTTTGCACCAAACATTCCAATGGTACCTTACAATGTTGTCAGTGACTTATTGGAACATAAGAGAAAATGTTCAAGCCACTTTACAAGCTGCAGCGCCAAATCAATTTTCTACTCTGAATTCGATAGCTGATGGTCCAAAAACTATGAATGCAATAGCGGATGACTCGAAACTTATATTAATGCATGCCATGGCCTTTGAATCAAATTGCATCCAGCCCTTTTATGTGCCAGTAAATATTAATTAACTAGATCACTCATAATTATATATTGGACACAAGTGCATCTAGGAATATTATGCTGTGATATAGCTATGAACAAATAGGATTGTCATGGGCTCATGATGTTAGGGATATAATGTATTTTTATTATAGATCTCTTAAAAGCAGCTGACGAACTTAATGGCGTGATTGTGTAGTGTCAAGATGAAGAATTGGCATGAACATATAAAAATTTGAAGGGGTCACCTCCGGAATTTTGCGTAGTTAACATAGAGTTTCTTCCAAGAGAAGTGCCGGTGCAACGAATTTAACTATTTTCAATTTTTGGGGGGTACAATCATCTTAGTAATATTCAAGAAGATAAGTTAATATGTATTTTGGAGTTCGGTACCTATGCATGTACGCATGCTATTTGGGTTTTGCAATGCACCGAAACCTATCAAAGAACTACCGTATGGTGAAGATTTGGCCTTAATGCTTCTACTGACTTAATAATCTGTGGGAGCCAATATTATTTACTCAGGCATTTTTGCAAAAGCAATTGGAACAGTAGTTAGTCAGGAAAAAGGAAGATGAGTCCACATACTGGGTGAATAAAAAATTAAAGATCATAAAGCCAGGGGAAAAGACTTGTTACTTAGATATCCCTTCTGGTATTCGGCTGTCTATTGCTGACTGTTAAAATTAGATCACGGCTAGGTTTGCAAAAGTTCAATCTCGGAGTATCCTCAATCTCCTGTTTTCTGGGAAGGTTATGATTGTTAATAAATTCTATTCCTCTTACTACTTTCTCTCTCAAGCGGCCTATAAAGTGCAGGAGAAGGTTCTCAAAAGTCTTTTCTGGGGCAGTGGTAAGCATTTCTATGAAATTTTGAAAGAAAAAATACTTGTAAATCCCTAGTGTTATCTTGCATATTCCACTTCTTGAGGGTGGGGTCACCCTCTCTGCCATGCTGGCTGCAAGACGTGCATTGTGGGGTTCATTTGGTAAATATTTTGAACTCAATTTTTTTTTTACACTTTTACTGTACATGCGCAGGTCTCTAAAAATGAAACTTTGCTAAGTTCATTTCAACCATATCTCTTTTTGATTCAAAAGGGGCCATTAATATCCGATTTCAAAACTCTTGGAATGATGTTTCCAGTGAAACAATTTAGATCATTTGGAGTTGTATGTAAAATGTTATGCCATTCACACTGAAATGTATATATTCTATTAATTTAAATCTAGTTTTATCTATAAAACTTTGGAAACTATTAGGGCCTGTTAAGCACTTTAAAATATCTAATCCACATCCAAAATGTCGAAATCTGATCATTGATCTGTAACATTAAATATCTCACCAATTCTATTGCTGCTGACTCTGATACAAATGTCTGGCTGATTCACAAGTTGCAACCATGCAAATGGAGTAGGTCACTTAATGTATGCCTGCAACTAACACCCCATGAATATGCCCAGTGAAAATAAAAAAAATCTACAACAAAGGACATACATTTGGGCATCACATAGCCTCAAACCACTGCTTGTTACATGGGTCATAATATAATCAATGAAAAATGCAATCCTCAACATAAAGTATGCCTAAGTGCTGAAAAATAATCTAAGCACAGTCCAGTGGGGCACTACAGATATTCACCTTTTTGTACATGAAAGTGTATTTTGTGGGAAGTACATTTGATTTGAGGAATTTAATGTTTTTCCTAAAGGAAAGATAGTGGAATCCTTCTTGGGGAAATTATTCTTTTCCGTCATGTAAGAAAAGTAGCATAATTCTCCTAAAGGTATACATTCTTTTCCTTCTGTGAAACCAAGTAGCATGGTCCTCCTGGAGCTTAAAAGTTATAGATAAGCTATTTGTTTTCAAACTTGGTTTTTCGTTTTTTATGCTGTCAACTGTACATGTTTGTTGATCACACCATATCCAGTTAATGTTTTTTGTGTGACCAAGACCTTGATTCAAAAAAGAGAATTCTGTTCTTTCCAAAGTTTTAATCGATGAAAGAAAAAATTCACACTAGCAAACAGATTGTGATGGATGAGGAAATTTAACTATGGGTAATACAGATGAGACTGTTTTGAAGAATGATGATAAGAAAGAGAATTGAGTCATTTAGGAATTTAAGGTATTTATGAGTTTTCAAGATCATCTAGGTTCTCAAGCAATCTACATGTTAGTTACTTGGTGCATCTAGTCTACACCCACCACTTTTCCCCTAAACCAATTAAAACTATTGCCCTTCTGTTGCTGCAGCTTTAATGAGTAGATTCTTATGTAGAAAGATAACTAGGTGAATTCCTCAATTAGATCATGTAATTCCATTCTGATTTTTTTTGTTCCTTATGTTACTGGATGTTCATTTTGGGAGATGTCTAATTTCTCTCTACGTTCACAGGATAGGTTTTCAATTCTAGTTTTGATATTTCTCATCCTAGAGCTTACAAACTTACTGATGAACAATTTTATCCTCAAATTGGTTTTTCATATTTTATGTTGGCAAAAATACATGTTTGCTGATTGCACCATATCTAGTTAATATTTCATTTATCATCGATTCTCGAATTCACAAATGAGAAATCTGGTTTGTTGTTTTCAAATTTTCTAATTGATGAAAGATTTTTTTATCATTAGCAAACAAATTGTAATGGATGAGTGTAATGTCCCCATTCCTACCTCCATGGTCTAGCGACTAGTTTTCCGTCTTAGCCTCGGTCATACCCAAGGGGCTAGTGGCGTAGATGGTTGTTGGGTATGGTTTTCACCTACATTTCACTTATATGTTATGTTTTGGTGTTATGCATGTACTTTATGATGACTTAAGTGAAAAAGGTGGGGTAATGTTCTATTTCTTCATTGGGGTCACTTAAGTGGACCTTTTTTTGGCCTAGGAGAAATAAAGTCACTTTAAGTGACGATTAAAACATGACATATCTCCAAGGGGGGCCGAATTAGGGTTTTATGGGCACTTTTATGATGGAAAAAGTTATCAAAGGTGGTGTTTGGGGAGGAAAAAGGAGCTGGGATCATTTTGCCATCTTATGTTAGAGCTTTCAACTTGTTTTCCTTGCTTGTGGAGGTGAAATTCCGCAGGAACCCTAGCTTCGGTAGTGAAAGATCTACCCCTAGCTAGTAGAGCACTCTTCGGTGCTAAAAGATCCAACCCTAGTTTGCTATTGTGGAGTTTATTCAGATCTGATTGTCAGATTCAAAGTTTTAGAGGCTTGCTGATCCAGTTTCAAGTCCAAAAAGAGAAGACAACCATATTCAGTAAGAGAGATCATCTATGTTATTAGTGGAAACTTCTTGTTATTGCATGTCATTGCATGTTACTTGCATGTTGTTGCATGTTATATTAATTGCAATAAAAGTGAAGATATTGGTTATTTTCTGATTTTATACCTTGCTGCCATAACTGTACTTTGCTGTCATATTTTTATATATATTGCTGTCATAAAAATCAGATTGTTATTTGTGAAAATTTGGTTGGAAATCTTGAATATAAAATAAATCCGGAAAAGGGATATTTCAATGAGGAAGTTTAACCATGGGTGATATAGAGTTGACTGTTTTGAAGAATGATAATAACAAAGAGAACTGAGTCATTTTTAAAGGGTTTACGAGTCTTCAATATCATCTACGTTCTCAAGCAATCTACACATTAGCTACTTGGAGCAACTAGTCTACTTGCCAATTTCCCCCCAAGAAAAATAAAATTATTGCACTTCCACAGCTGCAGCTTTTATGAGTAATTTCTTATGTAGAAAGGTAACTGAGTCAACTCCTCAATTAGATTGGTTAATTCCATTCAACTTTCTTCTTTTTCCTTATGTTGCTGGATGTTCATTTAGGAGGATGTCTTAATTTCTACCTACTTGCACATGATAGGTTGCCAAATCTAGTTTTAATATTTCTCATCCTAGAGCTTAAAACATAGAGATGAACACTTTTATCCTCAAACTGGGTTTTTGCATTTTATGATGTCAAGTTCAACTATATTTATTTATTGATCACACCATATCCAGTTAATGCTTCTTACATGATCAAGTGCTGAATTCACAAATGCCAAATCTACTTCGTTGTTTTCAAATTTTCTAATTGACAAATGAATTTTTTTATTATTAGGAAATAGATTGTGATGGATGAGGAAGTTTAGCAATGGGTGATACAGAGGCGACTGTTTTGAAGAATGATGATAACAAAGAAAATTGAGTCGTTTAGGAATTGGAAGGTTTTATTAGGCTTCAATATCACTCAGGTTTCAAGCAATCTACACATTAGCTACTTGGTGCAACTAGTTTTTTTGCCAATTTTCCCCCAAACAAAATCAAATTAATGATCTTTCACAGCTGCAGTTTTCGGTAATTTCTCATAAACAAAGATAACTAGGTGAATTCCTCAATTAGGTTGTGTAATTCTATTCTTTTGTTTTCTTGTTCCTCATGTAGCTGGATGTTCATTTTTGTGGATGTCTTAATTTTACCTACCTGCACACGATAGATTGCCAATTTTAGTTTTGATATTTTTCATCCACGTTTCTCTTTGATATATAAATTTAAATGCATATAGAGGGAAAACATGATAATATAAGTAAACCTTATATTCGTAGTTGTCTGTAGTTACTATTTTGCCAGATAAAAATTGTTGTTACACATACCATATGCTAATCTGATGATTGATTGCAGGATCCTTGGTTTGATTTCAAAACGATTAGGAATTATACAGCCTAACAATGATATTTTCCTTCCCTATTAAATGGCAGACTAATGTTGGAGCAGCTGTTGGATCTGGTTTGATGAGTGTTGTACGCAATCATTCAAACTGGGCACAACCATACACGTAAGACGAGTTCTATTGTACAAGCAAATGTGCAAATAATGTTAGCTAATATTATTTTTGCCCTAATTAAAAAGTATTTTTATGAGAATTTGGGGAAATCATAATATCTTCTAGAGCCCTTATAAATTTGTAATTGCATAGACTGGATGGATACTGAATTGCTCTGTCTTGTATTATAAATGATGTATTGTGGTCTCCTCCTTAAAACTATCAACGCAAACTGAAAAATATTTTGATGTTGTATGCTTTAGAGGATCGATTCCAATATTTTCTGGAGAGATTGCGGAAGACTTTGCGCATTATCTGGCTGAAAGCGAACAGGTTTTATTTTCTAATTTTCAGCAAATTCATAGTCATTGAAAATATTATAGTATAGCGTTTGTCTACATGCCATAGTGGTTTTGTTCTACAATAGTGCCACTGTTAAAAAAATTCCCTCACAGGCTCAATTTTTTCATCATTTTTATTTGGACCATCTGTATTTAATATTATGCACTTTAACACTAGTAAGCTATTCATTTGATTTTTATGTTTCATGTCTACAATATAAACAGCCAGTTTCTATATAAGCGAATTAGTCACTAAAGTTGTTCTGATTAATCGTCAATGATAGGAGGAAAGCTTCCCCTATAAAATATTTTGAAATTGGGAGTTATGTGAGAAATCTATTGATGAATTTCTAGTTATAAAAGATGATGCTAATTTCGAGAGTTGGGCAGGATAGAATCCTTGAGTAATACTAACTCCCTTTGATCTGTAATCAGCTTGGTTGTACCAATGCATAATTTATCAGAAAGGATTCTACTTAGTCTATGACTGAATTTAATTACTTACATGCAAAATTAAAGAAATTTACTGGATTTGCACATACTTCTATAGAGTTTCCCAATAGCGGATCTTTGTAATGAAAATAAAGAATTGATGGTGAAAACACAGAAAAGAGAATCAATACAACAAACACAAAAATAAATACACAAGATTTACCTAGGAGAAATTTAGTATCGGTAAAAACTCCATAAAGTGGGATTGTGCCTCATTTCACTTCAAGCTCACAAAGCCAATGTGCCTGATATCAGACTCATACAACAACCTATCCTGTTTGGTCTGCACCCGATTCACTACATTCTCTGCAAATTACCACTTCGTACAACTTGTAACTACTGTAGTCAATTCTAGATGATCTCCAAGCATGCTTATTACATGTATTTAACATACAAACATGGTAAATGACTTAGACAAAATTCTAGGTACATGGAAAGACAGTTGACGGGGATTGACACATTTTTGTCTCTTCTATGACGGTTTTGCTTCCTTTTCCTCTAAGAGTAACATGTTTGGCAAAGGGTGAACATGTAGTCTGTCATAAGAGACATATTTGGCCATTGATGAACATGTATTCTGCTGTAAGTGACATGCTCAGCCTTTGGTTGAACATGTAGCTTTCTGTGACCAAGTAACTATTGTGTGTAATATGCTTGATCTTGGCTGAATGTGTCACTTGATTACAATTGACCTACATAGACCCATTGAACACCTTGTGGGGCTCACTTGTCCTTTCCCATCGCATTGGTTTTCTATGCCTCTGTCATCAATTTGTATTCAAGGTGTTGATTTTGATAAGTGTCTATTTTACATACAAGGAAATTATTTATTGTTACAAGAGTCAGTGAAATGTTTTACATATTACAACGTATCCATTTTGGATCACCCTTGGCCTGTTAGGAAATGAACTGTTCTCTCAATGAGTGATCCACATTAACAAGTGGGCATATTCGCCCATATCCTCACCTGCTGTGTCGCCTGATATCACAAGTGAACAGTTCAACTCCTCAGAAAGCAAACTTGCATCTCTTCAATGCAAGACACTCTAATTGAGTAATTGATTGAAGAAATCTAACCATTCCTTGTTTCTAGAACAAAAAGGATAGCAGGGCACACCAACTAGCTCGTATCTCCCTCGGAATTGTCTAATAATGGCTAGGGATTTAGTCCATGATTATGATTGAATTTGAAGTTAGCGGATTTTGTGTTATCAAAAGCTGCCTGAAAAAACCCCAATAGTGAATAAATCTTCCAACATATAGATCTATATGCAATGAGCCACACATTTGAAATCAAAAACATGACTGAATAGACTCTCCGTTTAAATTTGCCCACTACCATGATTGATTCTCCCGAATAAGTAGTTCGGATGGATCCTTGGAGTGTTCTTTTAAAAGGAGTATTGTATGAATGAGAATCTGTGCAGAGGGCCGACAAGGACTTTGTAAGGCTGTCATGACTTGATGAAGCATGGCCTGCATGTGCAAGGCAATGAGGCTTTCGTGTAAGCCTCCCTCTACCTTATGTTTCTGTTGGTATTTGGGGAATCTGGATGGTGGGACAACTGTTGCACCCAAATTTTCAGAAGCATTTCCTTGTTTTCCGTTGTTTCTTTAGGCAATTTTGGATGGAAGTAAGTCAGCAGGTGAGCAACACTCATAATGATGCAGGAAAGTGATCTTTCTTCTAACATGCAATTAAGGAAAGAAAATAGTGCAACGTATACCAAGAAAGCATAATAGTTAATCACATACACAATAGACTTGCAACAAATAGATCTTGCAACCTGCATAGTACCAAGCAAATGAAAGTTTCAGATCTATGATCTAAGAAATATTACAAAGTTTATGCAGAAATCTGAGAAGTGAATAATGAAACATATGCACCATTTGACAAATAAGTTCTGGGCTAATAATATGCAAATTCTCTATATCCTCCGCTTACAAGATCCAGCTATCAAGCCCTTAACAAAATCAAAATAATGGAACACATGAATGCTGATTACAAATGTCTTGACCACCTCAACCCATAGGCTCTTCCTCTATTTATAGTCTATAGAGGGCAATTTACAAATAGGAAATTATAATGAACTGGCACATGTGGAAGTTGTAAAGGAAACAACTGGCAATCTCCCTCCTGGAATTCCTCTTTGTATGACATGCATAATTTATAACTGAAAATAGAACCTTCTATTTTGCATGTCTGCCACCTATTTCCAAGTAATTGACTTCTTCCAGTAACTTGAAGTAATGGCTTTTAAACCAATCACTTAAGTTTTACAATTTAATTGATTACTCAATTACTTTGTCGGAGAAAATAAGAGAGAAAAAGAAAGAGAAGAAATTAGAAGAAAGCTGCTACACTCCCAATCTTGTTCTTTTTCCATATTCTGCATGCGGTTGACTCTTTTGCCTTTGATTCTCACCAAACTGGATCTGGAAGCAGCTAACTGTGATTTGCCTGCGGGTGCTACCTCTGACTTGTCTTCCCCTTTCATCCTTGAAGCTTTTGCAATTCTTCTCCAGTATATGCACCAGTGCAATGTTTGCCGTAAATAACTCAGACAAAAGTCATCATTTTTTTTTTTTAATTGTATATGAGCAATTTTAAATTCTGGAAAGCACTCCAGGTGAAGGCAAATACAAGTATATTCAATGAAGGCTTCAATTGGAAGATTGGGAGCACATGTACAAGCTCTTGGAATGAATTTTCCATGCAATGAATTCTACTTGGGCTGCATTAGCAACACGAGGATGATTTTTTGCTGGAAGCCTTTACAATTATGAGATCTGAATCTATTTCTCCCTCTGATTCTGAAGACATTTTCAATGTATCTGATATTGACTTCTACTTTCTTCACCAATATGGGCATCTGTGATGAATACCTGCAAGTGATTCAAACAAATATGGAGTCCATGGCATGAATACTCAATTTTCATCACCAAAATCTGCTTATAAAGCCTGCTGCCCTCTATTTTTAGACTTTGTTTGCATGTCAAGCAAGCTAAAAATATTATTTTATTCACTTGTGCACTCACATCAACATGCAGATGCTCTGAATAATACAAAGAAAGCTTCTCCAACCCTAGGCGCTAAAACTGGATGCTTCCCGACAATTAAAAAAAATCAGCTTTTAGACATTTAGCTATGCCAAAATGGGTCCCACTTTTTGGCTAGAAGTCATGTTAAAAATAAGAAGTCTAAGCAATGAGAATTTTCACCCTGTAAGGTAGGTAAGAAATTCCCGCTTTCACTAAAGTGACTTTATTTTCATAATGAGAATTTTTACCTTGCAAGGCAGGTAAGAAATTCCCGCCGGTGCTTTAAGTGATTTTTCTTTTATAATGAGAATTTTTACCCTGCAAGGCAGGTAAGAAATTCCCGCCGGTGCTTTAAGTGATTTTTTTTTTATAATGAGAATTTTAACCTTGCAAGACAGGTAAGAAATTCCCGCCTGCCTGCCACTTCTAATATTTCCATTGCAGCTTAAGTGATTTTGACTTCATGGGAAAAAGTAACCTGCTATACAGGCAAGAAATTCCCGCCTGCCTGCCATTGCCGAAATTCCCACTGGCAGCTTAAACCCTTTCTTTCAAAAAGTGCGACTTGCATGAAAAATAGTTATTTTCCAAAAGTGCGACTTGCATTGTGACTTCTGCATTAAAAATTGCGTGAAAATTCGTCACTTAAGGCAACATGGAAATTGGATGTAGAAGGCAGCCTTGAAAATTGTGATTGGCATGAAGATAACATTTCTTTCCTTTTTTGGAAAGGGTCCGTGAAGATGTAGCAGCACAAATTTGCATGTGCCATAACTTTCATTATGTGGCTCCGTTTTAGGTGTCGTTTTCTCTAAAAGTGCATATTTTCTCGATCTCTACACGTTGATGGCAAGATTTTTCTTATTTTCATAGAATCCATTTTTGCATCCTTTTGGACCAAGCAACTTCTTGCAATCTTTTGAAAGAATCCCGAGCTCTAATCGCCTGTAGACAAATTAGTAATTAAAAAAACTGGATAGCTTCTTCAAAACCCCAAGCATGGGGAAAGATCTGGTAAGAAGAATGAATAGGCTACAGGAATTGCCGGAGAAAACAAACCAAAACAAGACAAAAATAAATAAAACAAAACAAAAGAAGCTGCAGGCAATTGCTCGAAATTTCTCCAATTAGCTGATCTGCAAAAATTCTTCCCCCCGGGTGAATGTTCTATGGTAATAATGATGGGGTGAAGTGCTTTATATAACCTAAATCCTCCAATTTTAGCTCAATCTATTTTTAAAAGAACTTTATTTATTTAATAAATAAATAAATAAAATTCTCTCAGACAAAACTTGGTGAAGGGATAAAGTGAGTTTTAGCATGTGGGTATTAGACGAATTTGGCTATAATGACTCTTTAGGGATATCTTAGAGCAATGCAAACAACTGCAGACAAAACAAACACAAAACGATCCGTTACTTTGAAAAGAATGATTTTTTTTAAAAGGGGGGTAGTCCCAGATTTCAGGGTGAAATCTCGGGGACACCAAGTGCCCTATCAACAACAATTGGAGAACCGAATCTCTTGTAGACTTGTTGTCTTGGGGAAATCGATGGACCAACATTCTAAATGAAAAATTGAAAATATAGGATTATCATTGTTATGTGACCAAATCCCTATGGGATCATGAGAGCAGTTACTATGTTGAGAGGAGTAACCTACATCGATAGGCAAGAGGGGTGGGAGAAATAAGTGCAATCTTGTCATTGAGTGAATATGTCAAGAAAATGAATGAACTTAAAATTGACGTCCATTTGACCGTCATAGGGCAATTTTCCTTCTTGCTTGGAGAAGGCAATCAAAATATTGTTATAGCTTTGGGCATATGAGAGAGTTTGGAGTTCTTTATGTTTTCCCCAAAAAGTTTTTTTTGAGCTCAATGCAGTGGTGTAGTGCAGCTAGATTGAGGCCATCTGTCACCGATTAGCGGGAAAATTGAGGTGGTGGTGTAGTCATTAATTAATGTGGAACCCTTTAATGGCGAAACTGTGTTAAAATTATATGACAAATCCAAGATAGGTGCCTCGAATTTGATCAATCTCATTTTTTTTCAGATAGATATATTTAAGATATCTCATATAATGATTGATTATACATATATTAAGAGTTTTGGAATCAATATAAGGGTTGTAAAATAATAAAATATAAATAAATATAATCTATAAATAATAAGTTTATGGGTACCATAATAACAAAAATAATAATAGAGGTGACTATTGAGAAATAAACCTATAATAACTATTTCTAATGAGAGTATGGAGAAGAGGAGCATAGTTACCGAGTCTAGAAATCTGGATCTGTTCAGGTGGACAAAAAATTTGAAAATCCAGAATTTTTGAAATAGTTTGGAAAAACGAGTTCCAAAATATCTATACATATTATATATGAACATGTGTCTATAAATATTCAAAATTGACAGATACAATGAAAAAATTAATAATATAATATCAAATTTTAATATATTTAAAATTAAATAATATAAGGTTGTTGAGTGTCTTATTTTCCCAAAAATGTTTTTTTAAAACAAAAAAGCACAGAGCCGACTAGAGTGAACTTATCTATGATGACTGAAAATCTGGATCTGGGCAGATTTGGTAACTATGGATAGGAGGGAAAAGGGAATATGCAATGCCCGCTTAAAACACACACAAATACAACACTAAAAAACTTGGATAACTTTTTTTTTGACTTACTTGGAGTTTACACGTCAACACAGGTGACCGGAAGGGACTACGACCAACTCTCAATAAGCTTGACGCAATGTTGACCGCATAGGCAACAAGGAAACATACAACACCCAACATGAACAATTCAATTTTCTCTTCAAAAAGGCACAACGTAAAAGTCCAAACACATTACATAGTTATAGTTAAGGCCATCCCACGTTGTAAAATCTTTTAAGGTTATGTATTTACAAAAATGTCTTTCAAACTTGACTTTATGATCTAGAAGATTCATGTTTTGATTCGCACCATTCTTTGTCAAAGGTGAACTTCTTTCTTTTATACTATTGACTAATTAGCTTAAGACCAAGTTTTCTGAAGAAGAATCATTCTATAATATGTCAATAACTTGCTTAATTCATTGATTTAAGAACATTTTCCATTTCTCACAAGGTTAATTAATCTTACTCAAGCCACTGAAACTTGTTCTACACCTCTATTGCACAGGTGACAAGCACAAGCTCCAATTGAGGGAAAGTACCGTTTTAGGTTCAGAACAATAATCGTCTTTGTTTAAGGATAAAAAATTTAACATTACTTAAGAAAGATCACAATGAACCAAGGCAAGGGTTAAGGGAAACAGGTCAAAAAGAATTCATCTTCAGGGTCTCATTGCTTATTAACCGGCCTTTTATTGAGGCTAAGAATTAATCAAGATTGGTTAAAAGTTTCATTTAGACTTTGCTTGATTAAGTTTGACAAAGGAAAAAAAATTACATTTCAAACGATTGAGAGAGATTGAAGGGTTTCTTAATAATTTTCCCTCCTACTTATACAACCTTATTATCTTCCAAAAACTAATAATTGATTTCACCATAAGATCATTTAAGAATTCACCATAAAAGGATAATGTTGATTAGTTTACCTTGGGGAAAAACAAGGTATATATATATTTTTATTACCAAATATAGTTTCCTCTTTGATCGCTTAGGGGCTCAAATGTTAACAAGTAGATCACATCTACATTAATTTATTCGTATATATATTTTAGTCTAATTTTTATAAGGATTATCCAACCCACTTTATTATGCTTATAAATACATTGTTAGTATGTCTTAGAAGGGTTTACAACTCAACATTTTATCTCAAGAGCAAAGTTTACCATTACTCGTTTGTGAAATCTATACATGGTTACATCAATTCTTTCCAACAAGATGCACAACCCAAAGGGACAAGCCAACTCTATGGAACCATGACTAGGGAAAAAGAGAGTAATAACATTGGTCATGCCATGCTATACTATTCTTAGAATTTATATAATATATTAGAACCACCCATAACTAAATGGTAGTCAACTTTTATATTTTCCATGTGTCATGTCCCCTTCTAGTTGACATCTCTCAGAGCACAGGATTAGCCTATTATGCGACCCTCGTAGGCTGATAGGTTGGATAGGGGGTCATGTTGGAGTTTGGCTCAGTTTCAGTTGGCAGTATTTGATCAGTTAGCTTTCGTTCGGGCTCGTTCGGACACTTTTAGCCTGCATTGCTATTTTTAGCAGTATTCAGCACTCAGCGAGGGACCCCTGCTATTTTTAGCAGTATGGATTGATCACGTGCAGAATCACTTCAGTGTTCGTCAGCTTCAGACGGTTTGTGCATCGGGTATATATCGAGAGAGATATTAATATTTAATTGATTTAATTAAATATTAATGGTGGGAGCATTATAATATAAAGTTATAATATTTTATTATAACTTAAGTGATTTCAGTGAAGGGGTCGCCCATCATCAGAAAGGGGCCATTCTTGATGAATATATTTTATTATTAAAATTTGGCTGGAGACTATTGAAAGATTAAAATTAAAAGTTCGAATTATTTTTTAATGATTTCCTATTATTGAGGAATTCGCACTTTTCATGAGTATAAGCCATTTGCTTGGGAAGAAGAAAATTATTATTATTTGGGAATAAAAAAATTGATCAAGTCTGAGCAGAGCACAGGAGCCTAGGGTTTCAGTCTCGAAACATTGGGGAACGAGCCATCTCCAGTGAGTGCAATTTAGAGGGTGTGAAATATCATCCGATTTATTGCCAGATAGAGGGATTTCTTCATCCAGAAGAAATTACAGAGCTTCACATTGAGTCAAAATTACAGGGTTTTGGATAGCAAGTTGTCCAGAGAGGTTTCTTACATCAAGGCGCCAACTTCCATAAGATATGGAGATCTAGAGAATAGCCGTACTCTTATTTATTCATTGCTGCTGTACCAGATCAAGGGTTTTCTCATTTCTGCTGCAAATACCAGGTTATTCATTGCTGCTGTACCAGATCAAGGGTTTTCTCATTTCTGCTGCAAATACCAGGTTCTCCAATAAAAATCATTGTCTTTTATATTGCATGCTAGTGGATCTAAATTGTAATCATCTCAGAAAATTGATAAAAAAAGACTGGCATCACTATTAGCCATAGAATATATTGTTTCAGATTTGATTTACTTTTATAATATTTGTTCTCTATTTCTTGCAAAATCACTTTATTGCATTTGTGTCCAAAAACTGCAAAAACAAACAAAAACACAGTCAGAATCAGAATCAGGGGGAAACAAGGGTTTCTACAATGGTATCAGAGCTAAATCCTTCCATCCTGAGGGTTTAGCAGTCTTATGCAGCCAGAACAGATTGGGTCTCATAGGTATTACACACGCAGGCGTGCTCTGATTGATAGGCAACAGAGTTCGATTCGGCAGCCGGAAAACATGGCTGACAGGAATGACAGAGTTGACAGGGTAGAGATACCTCATAATGACAGAGATCAAGACAATGCAGAGGTTTTGCATGCACTCAGGGATTTATGTGCAGGTCAACGGCAGTCCAATGATGTATTACAACAGTTGACAGTAGCACTTCAGAGATTGGGGACATCGAGGAGACCGTCACCACATCGTGACAATGACAGGAGTGATGCAGGTTCACGGAGAATTCCTTGGACAGCTTCACGGACAGCAGACAGGCCTGCTAAGCCTACTTTCATGAGACAGGATCCCGACGAGGCTATAGCAGGTGAAGAGCATGAGGAGTTGTTTGCTGATACGCTTATGGCAGTGAACGAGGAGTGGGAGTTGGTACCACCCGAGGTCTGAGAAAGGATTCCTTTTGACCGGTTTGTCACTCAGAGGAGAGAACACAACAGAGGTCAACAGGATTGGAGACCTAGGCACCAGAATAATGACCTAAAACATGCTACGAACCGGCTCACATTAGCGATGTTTGATGGCAGTGGCAAAGTGACAGCCCAAGCGTGGATTTGTAAACTTGACACATTCCTTACATTGCGTCCAATGACGGAGAGAGATGCAATCAGGTATGCGACACTACATTTGGAGGGAGTAGCTTACGACTGGTGGCACCACAGAATGGTGACGCTACAACATGATAGGATCACTTCCTATCAGGAGTTTGTTGACAGGTTGGTAGAGCGTTTTGACAGGAAGGATCCAGAATCCTACTTCAGAGACTTGGCTCAGTTGAGACAGAGTGGCAGCTTGGAGTCATATATTGGTGACTTTCAGAGGTTATCAGTTATGGTTCTGAACATCTCAGAGAGGCGATTGGTAGTGCTCTTTATGGAGGGATTGACAGAGCCATTGAGAGGCTGGATCAAAGCCTTTGATCCTCCTTCATTACAGGAAGCGATGAAGAAAGCACGGAGCATGGAGTTGGCAGCACCGTCTAGTAGATTTAACTCCAGAGGTAATTCTTCATTCAGGGATAGCAAGGGCTTTAACAAAAACAGGGACAAGTTTGATTTCATCAAAGAAAAATCAGATGCTAAGAACGATTCGAAGGGTAAATCAGCAGTGCCACCTTTGGATCGTGAGGCCCTTAACGATCTACGCAGGAAGAAGCTTTGCTTCTACTGCAAAGGCCCCTACGACGCCAATCACGATTGTCCTCTAGGACCTAAGGGCAAGGCAAATCGAGTGATGTGGGCATATTATGAGGACTCAGAATCAGAAAAATCCGAACAGCATGAGAGTTCCAAGGATTCAGAGTCAGAGGCTTCAGAGCCTAGGGCAGAGACAGAGCCAGGGCTTTAGATACAGGAGGCACGCCTATCTAGCATTCAGCAGGAGGGTTCTTTCAGGATTCGTGGAGTGTTGGCAGGACAGAGGGTCATTACCCTACTTGATACAGGAGCCACACACAATTTCATAGATGCTAGATTCGTTGAGAAACGCGGACTCATCACTGAGGAGTTCGAGGGCATTAGGGTTAAGGTGGCCGACGGATACACTTTGAGGTGTGAACGCATGATTAAGGATCTCCCTTTACGCTTGAACAATTATGAGTTCAAGGCTGATTACTACGTAGTTAACATGGGAGACATTGATTTGGTTTTGGGAATGAAGTGGCTTCATTCATTGGAGGAAGTCACTCTACGTCTCAAGGACATGGAGATCCGTTTTGATGTTGACGGGAAGACACACATTCTAAAAGCAATTTGGGACAGCAACATCAAAACAATTTCTTTTCGTCGGATGGAGAGGCTCATGCGTCACGACATGGTAGAGTGGGCTGCCGAGTGCACATTGGCACCTATACAGGAGGGACAACAAAAGACTGAATACCATCCCGACATACAGCAGTTGAGAATCAAGCATGATAAGGTATTCAGTGATATTCCACCAGGGAGACCTCCAGACAGGGGCATTGATCATATTATTGAGCTTGAGGAGGGCGCTAAGCCCGTTATGATTACGCCCTATAGACATCCTAAACGGCTGAAGGATGAGATCGAGAAAACGATCAAGGAATTACTTGCTATGGGTCACATTCGGCCTAGCAAGTCACCATTTGCTTCTTCGGTTGTGTTGGTAAAGAAGGATGGCACATTGCGCATGTGTATTGACTATAGAGTCCTAAATAAGAGGACGATCAAAAACAGGTATCCGATACCGCATATTGACGAGCTTATTGATGAGCTCCATGGTGCATGTTACTTTACCAAAATTGATTTACGGTCAGGGTATCATCAGATCAAGGTCCGTGAGCAGGACATAGAGAAGATGACTTTCCGATGTCATTTTGGACACTTCGAGTTCGTGGTGAAGCCATTTGGGCTCACTAATGCACCAGCTACATTTCAGTCCACGATGAACAGGGTTTTTCATTCACTGTTGAGGAGATTCGTATTGGTCTTCTTCGATGATATCCTTATATACAGCAGGACTTGGCAGGAGCATCTGGGTCACCTGGAGACTGTGTTGAGTATTCTTGAGAGGGAGTCCTTGTACGCCAAGGAATCCAAGTGTGACTTGGGGATGACCGAATTGTTATATTTAGGTCACATTATCAGTGCAGATGGAGTGCGGATGGATCCTGAAAAGATCTGCGCCATTATTGACTGGCCTACACCGATAAACCTGACACAGTTGAGAGGGTTTCTAGGGTTGTGTGGGTCCTACCGTAGATTCGTGAATGGTTATTCACGACACACAGCCCCTATGACAGATTTACTGAAGAAGGGTGCATTTATTTGGACTCCTGAGGCACAGGAATGTTTTGAGAAATTCAAGGAGTTGATGACTACATGCCCTGTTTTAGCACTACCCAACTTTACGAAGCCTTTTGAGCTTCAGTGTGATGCATCAGGTGAGGGCATTGGTGTGGTGCTTATGCAGGACAAGCACCCGATTGTGTATGAGAGCCGAAAGCTCAGAGGGCCAGAGAGACTTTATAGCATATATGATAAGGAGATGCTCGCAATCATGCATGCCTTAGCAAAATTTAGACAGTATCTTGTTGGCAGCAAATTTTGCATTAAAACTGACCATAACAGTTTGAAACACTTCTTAGGGCAGCGAGATCTCAATGATCGTCAGCAGAAGTGGGTCAGTAAATTGCAGGCCTATGACTTTGATATTTCGTATATCAAAGGTACACAGAACGTAGTAGCTGATGCTCTTTCACGTAGGCCATACTTGAGCTCTATGGTTCATATTACGGAGGATTGGAGGCATATGATTGTGGCAGAGTATGCCAAGGACACTTGGGCTTCCAGCATTGTTGAAGGATCGACGGTTGATAACAGGTATACACTTGTGAATGACTTGATCATTTACAAGAACATGATTTATTGGATCCCAGATTCAGAGGTGAAGAACATAATCATGCGAGCCTTTCACGATGTACCGACTGCAGGACATCCCGGGTATTTCAAAACCTATAGACAGATACGGGAGAGATTCACATGGAAAGGACTCAAGGCAGATGTTCTTTAGTACGTGCGTGAGTGCCCTGTTTGTCAGCAGAACAAGCAGGAGAACACGTACCCGGCAGGTTTATTGCAGCCACTTCCGATTCCTGACAGGGAGTGGGAATGCCTGTCGATGGACTTTATTACGGGCTTGCCTAAAGCCCAAGGGCGAGATTGCATATATGTAGTTGTGGATCGGCTGACGAAGTATGCCCACTTCTTTCCGATTACCACTACCTACACAGCTACACAGGTGGCAGAGGTCTTCTTTCGTGAGGTATTCAGACTACATGGATTGCCTCGGAGCATTGTGAGCGACAGAGATAGTCGGTTCTTGAGTCATTTCTGGCAGGAGGTCTTCAAACTCTGTGGAACCGAGCTTACACCGAGCACCAGTTACCACCCTCAGACAGACAGGCAGACGGAGATAGTGAATAAGTGGGTGGAAGGATACCTCAGAAATTACATTTCAGGGCAGCAGAAGGTGTGGGTCAGATGGATTCATTTGTGTGAGTATTGTTACAACACGACATTCCATATGACCATTCAGATGTCACCTTTCATGGCGTTGTATGGGTATGAGGCGTTGAGTTTTCTGGATTTGCTACTGAGCGACAGTAGAGTGCCGAGTGCTGGAGACTTGTTGCAGGAGAGTCAGGATACTATGAAGGCTCTCAAAGAAAATATCGCCAAGGCACAAAATCAGCAAAAGCAGTATGCGGATCAGAAGAGAACAGAGAGGCATTTTGAGGTGGGTGACATGGTTTACCTTATGCTGCAGCCCTACCGTCAGTCCACTCTTAGGAAGAGTGGGTCAGAAAAGCTTAAGCCACGGTATTACGGTCCTTTCAGGATCTTGAGGCGAGTTGGAGAGGTGGCTTATGAGCTTGAGCTTCCGGCAGAGAGCAAGGTACACAATGTTTTTCATGTATCACGCCTCAAGAAGGCGTTGGGACACCGTGTGGTACCATCTGCAGTTCTACCTCCCTTAGATGATGAGGGAAAGTTGATTTTAGTACCTGAGTCCATCCTGGAGTACAGGGAGAGACAGTTGTGTAGGAGGACTATCAGGGAATACCTAGTGAAATGGAGAGATTTGCCTGTTGAGGATGCTACATGGGAGAGCGAGGATATTCTGCAGCATCCGGACTTGAGATTGCTTGAGGACAAGCAATTTCAGGAGGGGTGGACTGTCATGTCCCCTTCTAGTTGACATCTCTTAGAGCATAGGATTAGCCTATTATGCGACCCTCGTAGGCTGATAGGTTGGATAGGGGGTCATGTTGGAGTTTGGCTCAGTTTCAGTTGGCAGTATTTGATCAGTTAGCTTTCGTTCGGGCTCGTTCGGACACTTTTAGCCTGCATTGCTATTTTTAGCAGTATTCAGCACTCAGCGAGGGACCCCTGCTATTTTTAGCAGTATGGATTGATCACGTGCAGAATCACTTCAGTGTTCGTCAGCTTCAGACGGTTTGTGCATCGGGTATATATCGAGAGAGATATTAATATTTAATTGATTTAATTAAATATTAATGGTGGGAGCATTATAATATAAAGTTATAATATTTTATTATAACTTAAGTGATTTCAGTGAAGGGGTCGCCCATCATCAGAAAGGGGCCATTCTTGATGAATATATTTTATTATTAAAATTTGGCTGGAGACTATTGAAAGATTAAAATTAAAAGTTCGAATTATTTTTTAATGATTTCCTATTATTGAGGAATTCGCACTTTTCATGAGTATAAGCCATTTGCTTGGGAAGAAGAAAATTATTATTATTTGGGAATAAAAAAATTGATCAAGTCTGAGCAGAGCACAGGAGCCTAGGGTTTCAGTCTCGAAACATTGGGGAACGAGCCATCTCCAGTGAGTGCAATTCAGAGGGTGTGAAATATCATCCGATTTATTGCCAGGCAGAGGGATTTCTTCATCCAAAAGAAATTCCAGAGCTTCACATTGAGTCAAAATTACAGGGTTTTGGATAAAGAGAGGTTTCTTACATCAAGGCGCCAACTTCCATAAGATCTGGAGATCTAGAGAATAGCCGTACTCTTATTTATTATTTGCTGCTGTACCAGATCAAGGGTTTTCTCATTTCTGCTGCAAATACCAGGTTATTCATTGCTGCTGTACCAGATCAAGGGTTTTCTCATTTCTGCTGCAAATACCAGGTTCTCCAATAAAAATCATTGTCTTTTATATTGCATGCTAGTGGATCTAAATTGTAATCATCTCAGAAAATTGATAAAAAAAGACTGGCATCACTATTAGCCATAGAATATATTGTTTCAGATTTGATTTACTTTTATAGTATTTATTCTCTATTTCTTGCAAAATCACTTTATTGCATTTGTGCCCAAAAACTGCAAAAACAAACAAAAACACAGTCAGAATCAGAATCAGGGGGAAACAAGGTTTTCTACACCATGATAACAAAACAAGCCAAAGTTTCAATAGTCACGACAACATTACTCCACAACACATAATACTAAGGCACTCGTTTTCTTTTGAATACCCCACATAACCCATACCAGAGTTTTACAACATAAAAGTATTTGTACAAAAGAACTTCACAGCCAAGTTTGATGCAATAATCTACAAGTCTTTCCCTCATCTACTCGCATAAGTCATCTACAACAATTATTAACCTGAGTCAATTCGCGAGAACTGAGCAAGGTAAGACTACACAAAGCAACAATAAGTTACTGTCTAACAATATCAAGAAAGGAAAACATTATATTCCAAGAATTGGCTTGAAGCTCTAAATACTAACAACCCCTTAAGATAAATAAAATTTCCACCATGCCAATCTAAGAAGAGAGCCTTATACTTCAATTTTGAACATTGTCTCAAAAGCAACGAAAATTAAACAATCATTTGAGAAGGGGCCATTGGCCTGATAAGTTAGAAACAACAGTCTAGTGTAACGGGATTTCCATCGAATAAACAATTAGGTTAAAAGATTGAGAACTGATATTCAAACCAACAATCTACACTCATAAAAAAATACCAAAAGCACAAGCTACGATACTTATTTTCTGAAACGACAAAATTGAACAATTAATCTAGGAAGAAGCACAGGATTCAAAGGTTAACCCGAAAGGTCGAGTGTATTAAAATTTTAATCATGTAATCATATAAGTTATAAGATGGAAATCTAATACACGACCACCATTCAACGTTGTTTAACAAGGGAAGGCAGATAATACTAGTTTCGGCCATTGACTCCAAGGAAATTTCACAATCATTCAAGAAGAGGCCATTGCCCTTAGAGGCTAGTAACAACAAGCGAGTGAAAAAGGGAGTTCCGTTAAACAAGAGCATTCGAAACATCTTCCAAGTTCTATAATGGTAAGGATTTACAAACCTCCACAATAAGTCTAAAGTTCAGTTTAATTAAAAAGAAATTATCTCCTTCTCAACACAAAATCTTGTAAAGTAGCCCTCGGTAACATAATCAAAACGTTCTAACATAGGTACTAACATATATTACTAAGTGCCATTATCAAAACAACACCTTCCACTATAAATCAATAAGATTATCAATGCATATATAGTTTTCCCCGAATGTTAATAACCTTCATATCAATTTCCATCGCAAATCATCAAGGCCTTTATGTGCATAGAATCCGACCAATCTTAATTAACAACATTAACATTATAAAAGGGAAAACAACAAGATAGAAAATAGAATATGCCACCAACAAACTTCCCGAGAGGGAAATAAGCCAAAGCAATTCTAGTAATAATTGGGTACTGTAATTGCACAATTGTAACTTCAACTTAGGTGATCCGAAACTAGTTACGGTTCAAGCTTGATGAGGGCGGTCAAGGTACCTCATAAGGTAGGCTTTAACAGTCTAGGAATAAGAGTGATGATCGACAAGAATTTTAAACAAGTAAGGTCCGAATATGCTGCACACAACTTCTACATTCTAAAAGTTTTTATACCAAAACTGCAACCCAGCTAGCCCAAGCATTGATCACTCCAATCCTACAATCTTTCTTTCCTGGGATCAAAAGGTTATCAAAGGGGCTTGAGAGTGAGCTAATAGAGTGCAACAAAAAGGACGATAAGCTTGTGTGAAAAGCAGGATGTTCATAGTTACCGCAAGCTGGCTTGCCCAACATAAATTACTAGCTATAAACAACATGATAAACTTAATACTTAAACAAAGGAATGCAGATAAAAAGGTTGAAGGTTGATCACTTGAGCAAGAAAACGTAATAGCCAGAGGAGAGGAAACACATCTATGATGTCCACTAACACACTGACAACAATAGTAGCTAAAACAAGAAGATATCAAGAGGAAAGGAGAGATCTCCCAGCAAGGCATCCAAACCCACAACAAAAGCAGCAACGACAAACCAATTTTAGGGAAAGGGTGGTTCAATTTCATGATATTTTTAAATCTAGCAAATGTAGCAATGAGTAGAATTATCTTGTCTAGTTTCCAGCTTCTACCACTCGCATGGACACCGCACGGACCAGCAATAACAATCTTCAGGTCGAATCTCCCCTCTTCTACTGGCTGGGCGCTCCAACTCCATTCCCGTCCATGTTTAGCATGGGCAAAGAGCTCCATTTTATAAGTAACGTCGAATAGAAAGAACAATGGTCTCATGGACTGCCATGACTGTGGTATACACAAAATGGGTTTATTGAAAAAGGCCCAGTACACACGTGAAAGACAGGGATAAAGCCGAACTTCACAACCTTGCAACATCCTCATAGCCTGCATCAAGAAGGGAACGGTTAGAGTAGGGTGTGGACATCCATTGAAGTAAGGGGGGGAAAAGGACATTTTTTTTGTTTTGTCAGCTGTGGAAGTAGGAGCCACAAGGCCATGAAAGAAACCTGTGGGAGTGTATACATGAGGCAGGAGGAACGTTTGACAAAAAGCCTTAAAGAGATGAGGTTGCAGGTTTGCCACGACTGAAGGATCTGTACAGGAGGATCTTATACACAACCTTGCATCACCAAAAGCAACCAAACAAGTGTCTAATATGTTCAACTCGCTTTTACCAACATGCACGCAGCCAGTGCTAAAAAGGAGCTTTGACACAGGTATGGACATCCACTCGAGCATAAAGGAAAACGACTTTAGAAAAGGGTTACAATTGCAGGTGCCCAAGAAGGAGTGCAAATGGCATGCACAGAAAGGAGTGCTTCGACAACCTCTCCCTTTCAACACACGTTTGCAATTCTCCCATCTCACGCGGCCAAATCCAACAGGCATACGGAGCCAACCAAGGAGAAGACAAACCAGAGCAGGAAGAGAAAACAAAGTCCTAGGACGGTAAAAGGGTAGGTATTTGACTTTTGACATCGCTGCAACTATCCAACCACTCCCGAACCATCACGTTAATTTGGTTCAGATCGATTAAGGCTTATGAATCTCAAAATATTGCTTGAATTCTCGTGCCAGGAAAGAATCAAGGCGGAAAGGGACGTTGGGGTGGAGTCACCTCATACTCACAGCCAACAAAAAAATTATCTAACATTATATTTGCGTGGTAGGGAAGAAAGATATCCCTATGCCCATCAGCCGCTTCTCAAAGGCATTAAAGCTCCTTTACTCCCATGGCAGGTCTCCATACCCACCGCAACATTTTCCATAATGCAACTATATGCATTTTAATATTATTTTATTTAATATATGTATATATAAATATTGTTTTACTTGCTAATAAATTTTTTTTTTTGTTAAATAAACTATTAATGTTTATTTATTTGATTTGGTCGAGTTAAATAATATTTAATTAATCTATATATCTTGTTTGAATTTGTTTATTAATCTCCTTATTGTTAGTATCCAACCAATGCAAAGAAAAGAAAACAATTGACTAGGGCGGAAGCTGGTGTCCATGGAGGTCCTCAAAGCTTCAATGAGATAAAACGACTTGGATCCGATACCTCCAGGAACATCCGAGAAACAGGAGGAGTACGCTCTTGCATCGACAACCAGGAGTGAAGGTGGAATCCAAACTTCATTGGTTAAGGACGACAAAGCGGGGCATTACAGAATAAGTTATAAGAGTTGTGGAGCTTGAAGACATTCACAAGACGGATTTTAGCCGAGTTACAATTGGTGTCAAAGCAGATTGATTTTCACCTTGCCCTCTAATATGAGGAGATTTAATAAGCGACAAGGCTGTAAAGAAAAAAATGCATGTCATTTGATTGTGAGAAAACCCTATAAGAGTGAAATTAATGTGACGAGGGCGACGTTTAAAGCAAATATCTTTGGAAATGAATAACTCAAACTAAGCTACACAAGATAGCATACTGCTTTGCATACATTTGAAGTGGATCAATTGTGTGCACCCAGTGGATAGAGATAGATTGCATTTTTGCCTACTAAATTAGAAAACAATTACACAAAACTTGTCATGAGGCATAATAATGCTCTCCTAATAACATTCTTGATCTGCACCACAGGGTGATGAGAGTGACACAAAGGACAACCCAATAATCTAGCTAGTAAACTATTGACTTATGGATTGAACAGGCAATAAGAAACAAAGACAGTAAACTATTGCACATTCAAATAAGAGATAGCAGACTGTTTCTCTTTCTATTCAATGCAAAATAAACATGTATAGTATATATCAGAAGGCTAAGAATGAAGATTTTACACGATCACAAAGGGGGAAACGCCTCCTAAACGACTTGCCTAGACTAGAATGTGACTCTTTATGTCTATTGTCAACCTTTGGGTCGAATGGTTACAAATATAAAATTACATGAAAGCAATTATAAAAGAATATGGTTATGAAACATTCCAACTTCTGCAACAGACAATGGTTTGCCTTCATATAGGTGTGTCGGTATGAATATCAGGTATTCATGCTACTAGTGAGTCTGCGGATGTCATGTGAACCTTGGGAGTGCAAAAGTTCCACATGCTATGAAGGTCCAACACTGAGCTTGATGTATGTGGCATGAACTGTGGCTGCATGGCAACTTGAGGTGGTGCAATTGAGTTAAGCATTATGAAGAGAAGTGCCAAAGTGTTAGTTGATGACGTGAAAGTTCAGCATCCTGACACTTGGCGATGGGGTCTATGCTGGTCGGCATGGCATGGGGTAGCGCGTGGTCTAGTGCAGCTATGCTTGAAGCATTCTCCCTTTCTTTGGAAGAGATGGCCCCAATCGTGTCTTCTGTCATTCGCATAAACTGAACTTGAAGTCGCTGATGGCTGTACCACTGAGCCTGATTAGCATACTACCTTGCCTTGATAACTCAGAAAAACTGATATGTGCCTTAGTGAGTGTGCAAAAATGTGATCTCAACAATCTAATCTTTCAGTGCTATTTGCAAATGTCCTGGATTCAGATCTAAAGGGTGCCAAGTTACTACTGGCGCAAGAAAAGGTGGAAAATGTGGCTTAAGTGGCAGATTAAGGACAAAAGCATTCTCTCTAGCGACACCTAGTATGTTGTAAGGACCATAGTGCAGATGCATGATCTTCTTATGCATATCTTTGAAGCATTCTTTCTAAAGTTGTAACCAGATCTTATCACCTGCCTTGAAGTGATGAATCATGTGATGTCCGTCATGGCACTTTTTGTACTTCTGTTGTTGGCACAAGATTATGTGCCAAACCTGCTGGTGAACTTGCTAGATGTGGTGCAAAATTTCTCCGCATTGTCCACTTCCTTCTGTGATTATGTCCCTGATGGTATGTGGTAGACTATGTCAAGGGATGGAGCTGGATGAAACCCAAGATATGTCTGAAATGGACTATGCCTTGTAGAATTGCGAAGAGCTCTATTGTAGGCTATACTGAATGAAGGAAAGATTAGCATCCCACATGTGGGGATGTGCACTGTTGTACATGCACAATAAATGGATAAGTGTCCAGTTGAAAATTTTCATTTGACCATCTATTTAAGGATAGAATGTTGTATACTAGTCCAATTTCATATTCAACATCTCCCACAAGGCATGCCAAACATTATTGACAAACCTTGGATTGCAACCAAACACGATGGATGAAGGTAATCCAACGTGAATCCAAACATGATTGAAGAAGCAATGTGTTGTGTCTGATGATGATGTTTTTCTTACATGCAATCATGAAAGCCATCTTCAAAAGCCTATCCACCACAACAAACACAATTGTTCTGGTGCTTCATCATAGTTAGTCTGGACAAGAAATCCATGCCAATAGATTCCCATGGCCTGAATGGAACCAAACAAAGGTTTGTATAGCCCAAGCTTCTTGTTCATTGCTTTGGCTATGCAACAAAGAATGCAAAATTTGATGTGGCGTTCTGTGTCTTTGCACATATGAGGTAATACAAAGAGCTGCTGATGTGTTGCCAGTGTTTTGGTAACACCCAAACATCTTGTCGCTTTGGAGTAGTCCGCCTCCCAGATGAGTCTTTGGCTAGGTGTGTTGGCATGAACGCAATGATGTCTGAGTTGGCAAAGAAGTTTGTTGGATGGGTACTAATTGACAGCTTGTTCACCTTGTGTGAGAGCGGTATAGGCTTGCATGAATTATGTATTTTCTTAGTAGAGAGATACCCAGTCAGAAAAGTTGTGTTGTGAGAGTCTAGCACTATGATGAGTGCCTAGTCATGAGGGTGGCTAAGGCAATATGCTGCCCTGTTATCCTTTCCCTTGTGTATTATCACCAGATGGAACTGCTGCAAGTATGTCATCCCTTTCATGTGACATGCATTCTCTAGCTTGCTTTATGTGTGCAGGAACTACAATGGTTTCTTATCTAAGTGAATGATGGTCTCCTTACCCAAGATGTACTGTTTCCATTGCTTGACTTCTTGCATACCATGCTTGATCTTTTATGGATCTTGGAGTCTCCTCGTGCTCTCTAATGATAGGCAATTGGGTGAACATTTGAGGTTACAAATGTCCCTAGTGATGGAAGACCAATTTGAATAAATGAATAAATGATGGGATCATTATTGCATTGAATTGAGACTAGATTGTTTTACTACAATGTTTCAATCTAAACAAAGTGTAAGTCATTGGTTGGAGTTGCATTTTGTGATGCCTCATGGAGGTGAATGTGAAAGGATGCTTGTGTCTAGACATGATCTGGCAGTAGTCTTCCTCTGGCCCAAACTTATTGGGTTTGATTTATATCTTGGGTGGTTTAAGTGTTGATGCCATTGAAGTAAAATAATAGTTTTGTATTTTTTTGTCATGAGTGGGTACCTGTGGGACAATTCATAATATTGGGATGCTAATTTTGTTATCGTTGGTTTATTGGGTGCTTATCATTTATAAGGTTTGATCTTCCAAAATGCACATATAAATAGTGGCGCTCCCAAATATTTTTATTTTCTACCGAGAATTTCATATTAATAGATTCTCACATAAGTCTGACCTTGCTACTCTTTCTCTCTCTTTATTTTTTGTGTGTTTGTATGTGCGTGTAAGGAGATTGAAATGTGATGCTTATTTGATCAAGTGGGTGACTTGACTGCAAGTTCATAGGTGTGATGATGAGTTGTTAGATGATTAGGTTGCTATGCATTTTCTCAAATGGCACACAAATATAGAGATAGAAAAATTGTATCTCCCGTTATAATCTTGGTTCCCTCTTTCCTCTAAATTCACTATAATATTCATTCATGTTTAAATGGTACTGTTTTATATTTACTTTCCAAATCTGATTTTCAAAGAATGGAATGGTGGCTCCATAGATAATGTTGGTTATGCAATTAATTTGGTTGGTCATCAAGTCTCACAAAACTCTTTGGATGTCCTTTCTAGCTATTTCAGTATGTCTACCTGTGCCTGATGTCGAAGTTGGTTATTGTCTATGGATTGCTGTCAAAACTTTAATGTCAAGTTTATTTGCAGAAGTGTAAACATATGGAATGTTGTTTCTTTTTCTTTGATAATAATTTGCAAATGACTTAAACAAGTAATTTTACAGATGAAAACTGCAATTGGGATTGGGGTCACTTTCACTAGAAAAGCCAGTGTACAATCTGCTCATGGCTTTTTGGTGCAGGTAAATTTCTTGAAGAAATACACGTAATTCATGTTGTACACATCAATATCTTATTTCTCCTCCTCCTTGACTTGAAGAAATATATGCATTATTCTTGGCTATATTCGTGGTTTGTCACATCCTTGAAATGTTTGGGTATATAAATATTTTGAATTGTACATTGCTCGGGTAGGTGTGCCAAACAATTTGCATTCAAACGTTTTGGTGCTCAACCATTACGTTGGTTTCCTTATGTTGTCAATGATCTTCAATCTTGTCTCAACATTTAAAAAAATAAATATAATCTAACTTGCTCTTTCATTCAATTTTAGTGTTGCTTGCTCTCTTCCCTTTCCTAACACGTCGAATAAGTCCTGTTTCAGTTATGGTTTCTCATTGTTCATTCTTTGTGCATCTAAATATTTCCAAAATATTTCTTCTAGAAATACCCAAGAGAATATATTTAAACTTTAGAATCTGTTTTTAAAATTAAAATTTTATGTCATTTTATGTTTGGTAGTTCATTCCATCTCATATGAGGCATTGCAGATTCTACCATTCTGCTCTGAAGAAACAATATTGAAATTGGAGGAGAACATTAAAAAAATGCCTTCTTTGTCCGACACCACAGTAGATAGGAGTGCTTACAGTATCATTGAGAATATTCTCATGGACATTGGTATTGGTGACACATATAATTTGGTAAGAACCATGCTCTATCAGTTGCTTTTGTCAGAATATTGTGCATTTGTTGCTACATTAATATTTTATTTATTTGAAGTAAAAGACTAATACTAGTTCATTTTTAGACATTTCTTTTCCCCATAAATTTTTAGGAGATTTAGTAATACAAAAATTGCTTGAAGAATATATTGTGAAGTCTAATTGGATCAAACTAGCTTAAGACCTTCAAATGAACTATATGTGGAATTAAAGAATGTGAATGGAAGTGTAGACAACGACTGGGTAAATTGTTGTTTCTACTCTCTCTCTCTCTCTATATATATATATATTGTATTGAAGAAGTTTTTTTTTGAATTGGTAAATTGAGGCTTTCTATTGAGGCCCTCACCCTTAATTAAATTCGAGAATAACAATGAGAGGAAAAACCAGAAAGAAGAGGAAAGAGAAAGGAGGGGAAAAGAGGAAAAGAAAGAGATAGCAAGAGAAGAGGAATAAAGAAGGAACAGGGAGGGAAGATTGAAAACAGAATTCAATAATCAACCCTGCATCAACGCATAATCAGTCCAGCTCAAATTTCTTCATGGATCTTAATTTCCTGCTGCAGGAAGAATTGCAGGGACCTTCTTCTTCTTAACTTCCATCCAAGCTTGATCAGAAGAAATCTGCAGCAAGTCTTCCAGAGTGCTGGGCTGCAGAGGGGACTTGAAACTAGGAGAGCTCAAGGCCCAAATAGCTGCCATGGGAGAAGAGGAAGCTACCGCTTTGCTCTTCAGGAGGGGGAGAGTCCACAACATGGGAAGCTGGCAGATCCCCAACAAAAAGCTTTTGAAGAAGGGAGTCTGCAATGCTGTTGCAAACAGGGATACCGGCTACAGGGGAGCGTACCCGAGAGGGGTAGAATGAAGTTCCTTATACATGGGGAAAATATTCAGCCTTCACCTTGGTGGCTGAAGACGGAGCCACCAAATGAGGATGCTCCTTAATACCATACCACTACGTAGGAAGAGGTTTCTTGAAGTTTTTTTTTGCACCACCTGCACCAACAACTATTCCAGCACATCTCTTTGGGCACATAGCAGCAATGTGTCCATGAGAGAAGCAAGCACGACACCTTAAAGCTACATGCTCGTAATCTAGCTTTTGCTTCCAAACCCTATCCTCCATCTTGACCCAAATCTCCTTAGGGAGACCATTTTTAAAATCAACCCCCACACAAAATATGGCAAAGACAAGAAGCCAAGAGGGAGATTCAGTAGTCTCACCAAAGAGGATCAAAAGAAATGATGTCAAAGGAAGGGTCAGAGGAAGACCATATCTTCATACACAGACCATAACCCTTCCAGAACCAGGGCCCAAATTTAAGAATGATGTTTCTGTTGGTTTGAAAATCTGTCGGTTAGACCGGTCGTGGGGAAACAGACCAACAGTGTGCAGGGCATAGCCCCTCTTTGAGACAGCAAAGCGAAACTGGTTTATTGCTATTCTCTCAAGCAGGAATCTATGCAAATCTACAACATTATAACTTCAGGGGTTTGGGATCTCATCCCAGTAGATGGTAGTTCCAATTGCGAACAGAAATGTAAGAGGGAAGGAAAGGAGGAAAGTAGATCTGAAGGGAGAAAAGAAATGAATTCCAAGACAGAAAGGTCGGAGGGTTTATGCTTTGGGCTGGTAGTAAACAGAGCCAAACTTACTTGCATAAACAAACAAAGCAATACTGATGAACATATGATGATAATAAGAATGAATCCAACAGAATAGAAACACAGATCTAACCTAAGAAAGGTCTTATGCAAATAACACATATATTGAGCACAAAGTCTTAACACATATATTAATATCTCTTCTATTACAAGAAGGCACAAAGTATTTCTCTCTTCACTTCTTTTTTCATAAAAAAATGTCCACATGGAATACAACAAGTATTCTAGTATTTTTAGAAGGAGAAGGAGAAAGAAGACAAAAAGAAGCCAACCACTATTTACAAAATATCTTACAAGAAAATTACAAAATATCTAAAAAGTCAAAAGTTGACTTTGGGCAAGTTTGTGGATGGCAACATCCCATGGTGCAACATGGATGATGTCATCGTAAATGCCAACATACTTTTTAAATATTTTTACAAAAATATCGAAGTGTACACAAGAAGAGAAACTATTCGTCGTCATCTCTTTGCTTGAATGGAGTGTCTTGCTTCTGATTGGGAGAGGCGATGTGACACTGAGCTTGGTACTCCATAAACTTGCTAATCATGTTTGAAGTTGATTGTGGTCTGGACCCTTAAAATGGTAGCCAATAACTTCACAAGTTTCTTTTTTGGTCTTGAGCTTATCAGGTAGCCAAGCGTACTCTTCATTTGCCTCAATCAAGTATCCAATGAAATCATGGAAAGCCAGGAGGTTATTGATAGACTCTCGTCAAAAGTGACCTCTGGCGCCAAATCTTGTGTTGCGATATCCTTGAAGATCTTGATTGTATCGTCTGCCTCCCTCAAGGTGAATGTTTCACTAAGCATCTCTAGGAGCCATCTTTGTAACCGTCTGCTCCATGCTGTGTTTTACATCTAGGGCTTCCTTCTTGATTTTGTCTATCCTTTCCAGGACATACTCCATTTGATCAACCCGGTAATCTAGTGCAACAAGAGCTTTGTGGTGTGCCCACGTGGGTGATCAATGACGCCAACCTTTAATAGGTCATCAGCTGAGAAGTTGACCATTGCCTCAAATGTTTCATGTTGTAATCTGGCATTTTCCAGCTCCTAAGAGAGGGATCCTACTACTACCTGTAACTCCCTGTTTTCCTGATCTATACTCTGGTAGAGTCCTATGAATTTCTTGATTATTTCCTCACTATCTCTGAGGATTCGCTCTATCCAGGAGGACACTGCCATACCTTGTTCACCAATCTTGGTGTATTCATTTATCTTGTCCTGACTTAGAACTTCAGGAGGTTCGGTGGTAGTCATAGGGGGAGCATTACCCATTCTTTGCAAAGCTTGGAGAAGATGTTTGTTTTATTCCTTTAGTATCCTCTTCTCCTCCTTTGCTTCTTGAAGTTTCTTGCAGAGGGCATCTACTCCAGACAAAGCCTCTCCTTGCAGGCTCTTAGATGAGGTTCCCATGGTGACTTGGGTCACTGTAAAGTCTGTAGGAGACAAATATTTCTTCTCTTTGGTGGGATCAGGATATGCAATCTCCATGACCCTCTCTCCTGAAGTGCTCTTTGAGAAGTGAGTTATAGCTTTTTTCTTCTTTGGTCCCTTCTTTGGAATGACAGAGAAGTCCATGGGTGCTATGGGAAATTTTCTCTTGAGCTGACCCAGATGGTCAGAAATCCAGCTTGGACTTATGGGAGAAGGAGTAGAGGGAATGGAAGAATAAACAAGAGTGAAAGGGGAAGAAACTGAAGGGGCCACAGGGAAGAATATTGAGACACTTGGTGGTGGCATCGACAAGTAGTCTAACGCGCTACTGCTTGTAGGGCCTAGAGTTACTACAGGAGAAGAAAAGGTCATGGAGGTGGAAGGGATCTGTAATGGGATGGAGGGAACACTAGGTGATAGATTTGCGAGAGAGGAGAAGATGGAAGAGGTGGGAGATGTAAGGGAGGAAGGGAGAGAAGAAGAAACATCCATTGGGATATATGTTTCAACAACAAGATGATGAGAAGGAGTAGAAGAAGGAATGGTGGGTACCTTAGTGGTTGTAGCTGTGACCACATCCTAAGTGGATGTGTTCATTGAAACTTCGGTGGTCTCTTCTTCTTTACCTGGAGAGACCAGGTCGACCACTTGCTTCTCAGAAGTAGAAGGAGGGCTTTGAGGAGCTTCTTCTTTGCTTGATTCTCCCTCCTTATCTTTCCCTTTTCCTTTCGGCACTTGGGCCGGCCTTGGAGGTGCTCTTCCTGAAGGAGAAGCAGTGAAATCTACCCTGAGGTAGGTGAGACCATTCTGTTTGCACCAATGTTTGGTGTGCTGCAATGTGTGCTTGACTCTCTCCTGAATGGTCTTTGGTGCCTTGGCTCTGTCAATTTTTGTGAACGGAAAATCATCCCCATCCATGTCAAGATAAACTTGATCAATTTGTTGATCAGGTTCTTGGAATCCTTTTGGAATGATGGCCATGCCATAGTATTTGATTTCTTCCAGAGCCAGCCTAGAGTGATCCTTCCGCCTAAGATCTATTTCATGTGTCAGGTCAATGTAGATGTCCTCAATCTCAGGGACATGAATAGGATCAATTTTTTCCTTTGGGAGGCAACCTCGGCAATCAAAAGTAGGCCTGGCCGGGAAGTTATGCTTTAGATTGAGCAATTCAAGCTCGACATACATTTCTCGTGCTTTGGCCAGTGTGGTGCAAGTGTATTGGCCCACTGTAAGGGGGAATGGAGTTCCTCCCTTCTTTCTCTTCATGCATCTCTCATGATATGTGATTAGTTGCCTTGACAACTCTAAGAGAATTAGCTTGGGTCCTGCATACCTTGGTAGCTTGGTCGGTTCACCCTCAAAATTTACCACGCTGAGGTATGTGAATGTGGGAAACTAAGTGAACAATGCTCCCCACTTCTTTGTGACAGTGACCACACTTGGGCTAGTTCGACCATGCCTCATATTTGGCCTCAATAGGCAGATCACCTCATAGAAGAAGGCATCATTGATTTTTGAGAACTGAGGGATGTTGTTCTTGAGCCTTAGCTCTGGGTAGTATTCATATATTTTAACCTTAGGCCATACCCCATTTTGAGCTAGGCCTGCGAAATCTCTCGTGATGCTGCAGCGTATACAACATAGGAATTCATATAGAACTTCCCAGTTGTCATGACCTGTTGAAGTTGCTGAGAGATGGTATCGCTGATGATTTCTCCCCAGCCAAAATGCTACTCAGGCACATTCTTACTCATGGTCTCTAAGTACCTCAGCATCCATTTATGGAAATGATGGGCATCAGGAAGCCCATATACTCTGCTCAGGAAGGTGATTGTATCACTCAGTTCCTCATTGAAGTCACTGCGGTGGATGGTCTGTGGCCATCAGCTCACCGGCTTTTTGTTTTTAAGATAGAGCTCATTCATCATTTGCATACATTTGTCTTCATTGTCATCCCATGCCTTCTTGCAGTCTTCTAGGCTTATGGTGACGTACTGCGTGTGATGAGGAATGCCCAGAGTTATTTCAAAGTGACGAGCAGTTAGGTCGAATGACCATCTTTCCTTCTTTATCCTCGACACATCTTGTGTCCTTGTTATAGCATCGAGCCACCAACATGATGAACTCATTATTAATAGCACTTACTGGCAGCCCAACTGCAAAGTGTAATCCACTGCCTACCAGTTTGTTCATCCAGGGACCACTAGTGGCCTGGTTGGTTCTTGCCCAGAAGTCTTCCATATCAATGTGCCTGAGCTCGGAGTCTCTGATGTCGAGATCACTCTCTGCGTATGAGTCAGGCATCCTGACTTTCTGATATCTATACTTCATCTCTTGCTCTGTCAACTTAGCTTTACCTTTAGACTTGGTTGGCTTCTTGCTCGACGAAGACATGTGTGAGCTTGAGGATAGCTGTTGTTGTTCTGCAAGGAGAATCAAAGAGGTCCAACACAGAAGAGCCATGTCAACCATCATGTTTTTCATAATGAAAGCTTTGCAGAAAGAAGAATGAGCAATTATGAGGCTTAGGGCGCAAGGCACAAGTTCATAGCATACTGTAGAGGCTTAAAAAGGTTGGGCGCACTTTTGGGGATGTCAACATGCAAAAAGGTGCGCCTGTGTTGAGAGGGGAAAAGCTGCGCCAAAGGATTATAAAGGGGCTCACTTTTGGAGAGTGTTGCACAAAAGGTTTTAGCGCCAAGGAGAAAGGTGCGGGGTGCTAGTTTGTGACAAACAACATGTAGTGTTGGTGTTAAGGTTCATGCGCCAGTGCCTTAGGAAATTGCTTTGGTGGGCACTAGAAAAGATGATGTTTCATGGCTTTTCAGTGCGCCCAAGGCGCAATCTTGGAATGTGTTGTAAATGAGCTCAACGCGCCAAAGGGAAATAGCTGGGCGCAGATTTGGGAGAGACAACATCAAATGTTGATGTTGGCTGGGATGCGCCTGCGCCTTTGCAAGATTTGCTAAGTGTTTATATTTGGCGCAGATTATGGATATGTTGCATGCGGGGACAGTGCGCTAAGGCGCGACTGTGGGGTTTGCAACATGAAAGGACAGTGCACCAAAGGAAAATTGGGCGCAGAATGATTTTGCACATGGGTTTGATTTGTGCAACTGTGTCAGATTTCTCTCTTTTGGCATTTCTTGATTTTGCATTTGATCTCTTAGGGTTTGGGATTTTTGCAAAGAGAAAAGAGCAAGGCAGAGAGGGAAGATGGGGATTTCTTGCAAGGCAGAGCCTTCTCAGATTTGTAGATCTGGAAGGAGGGATAAGGTAGTTTTCAGATGGTTATGGGTTAAGTAGTTTCATTTTAGATTTTTAGATTTAACCTTTTTATAACAATCCTAAAACCATAACAACCAAGAAACAAAACCACAAACAACAATAAGAGTGATAAAAACCACTTACCCGGTTTAATAAAGGACGAAGGACGACGTTGGGGTCCACAAACTCAAAAAGTGGAACACGGGCGTGACAGGGATAGCTGACAGGTGCAGAGAAATACTTTTCACAATTTTCAAATCGTGAAAATGACAGGTGTTAACCGCATATTTATAGGAAAATACCGCATTTATTACCCCACCCACTTTCTTTGGCGCACTTTTTAAAGTGTCGACATGGGTATAAATGCGCCTTGGCACAATTTGGTTAACGTGTCGACACAAAAGCTTCAACGCCTTAAGCGCACATTTCATGATGTCAACATAAAGTTTCCAGCGCCAAAGGGAAAAGAGTGCACATTTTTATGTGTTGACATCATTTTTTCATTGCCTTAGCGCATTTTTTAGGCGCATGTTTGATGATGTTGACATGTCATTTTAGCACCTTAAAGGGGCACAACTTTATCGATGTTGACATGTTATTTTAGGGCGCCAAAGGATTTTCAAAGGGGCGCACATTTCTTGTGTCGACACAATTTTCTTGCGCCCAGTTCAAAAAGGCTGAAAATGGCTAAGTTCTTAAAAACTTGATTTCCGGAAGGGAATTTTAGGCCATTTTGAACGTTAATAGACCTCCTCAGGGGACCAAAACGGAAATTTGGTATGGTTATCTACAAAATTTCCCTTGTCAATTTTACAGGATAACAGCTGGCTCTTTCTGGGGACTATCCTTAAGTGAAACTTAAGGGTAGAGAATCCCAGTTTCTATGTGCCTATCCATTGGGTTACAGAGAGTCAAAAACAAGGGTGACCAAAAAGGGAAGAAAGGGAACACATAACAAACACGAAAAAAACACACGACAAAAGCAAACACACAACGAAAGCAAACTGTACAAAGAAGAGAGCAAGCTCTACTTCCTGAAGATCTTTAGGTGCTGCCCGTTGTAGGGAAGCGGAGCTCAGTTCCATCTAGATATGAGAGATAGAAACTATTCTCTCCATTGAGCTGCTTGATCTTGTATGGCCCTCTCCAAAGAGAGTCAAACTTTCCATGCATACCTTTCGGTTCTCTTCATTTGTCCCACAGAAGGACAAGATCCCCTACCTAGAAATCTCTCTGCCTAGCTTTCTTGTCAAACAACCTCTTGACTTGATTCTGATGTTCAGTGATCTTGTCGACCACTTTCACTCACTTTTCTTCAAGTTCTGTTAGGTACATAATTCTCTTTTCCAGAGAACTCTGAAAAGTTTCATCTTCGATTGCTCGAGCCAAGCGCAGAGCAGGAAGTTCTGCGGAGATAGGGATTTTGGCATCGGTCCCATACAACACCTGGAAAGGTGACATGCCGAGAGATCTCTTTGGAGTGATACGATCTACCCACAAGGCATCGTATAATGACTTGTGCCAGGATCACTGGTTCTCATCAACTAGCTTCCATATGATGGTTACCAGGTTCTTGTTGCTAGATTCTGCCTGACCATTTCCCTGAGGATAGTAATCAGAAGCATGAGCCAAGGTTATTCCGTATCCATAGCAAAAACCAATTACTTCCCGTGAAGAGAAGTTGGAAGCATTGTCAGCAACGATTTTGTGTGGAATGCCAAATCTCACAATAATATTTTCCTTGATGAAGTTGCAAACAACTTCAGAAGTGGCATGTTTGACAGGTATGGCCTCCACCCATTTTGTGAAGTAATCCATTGTTGTTAGGACATAACTATGTCCAGCACTCGATTGAGGATTGAGTGCTCCAATGAAATCAATTCCCCATTGCCTGAATGGTTCGTCAATAATGACGGGCCTGAGGGGAAATGCAGCCAGCTTTGGTTTGCCAACGAACTGTTGACAAAGTTCACATTTCGCTACCCAGGTGGCTGTATCCTGAAATAGCGTCAACCAATAGTACCTGGCCCGAATGATCTTATGTGCTGTTACGGATGAGGAGAAGTGACCACCGCAGGCTGAATCATGAAAACTTTTTAACAATCTTATCTGCTGCGGCTTATCAACACATCGCAGAAAAACACCATCAATTCAACGTTTGTACAACCCATCATCCCATATGACATATCTCGCAGCTCTGAGCTTTACCGCTCACTTTTCTTTAGTGGTTAGATGAGTTGGGCACTCTCCATAGGTGAGAAAGAAAGCGATGTCAGAATACCATTCGTCATTGGTTGCGACAAACAGAACCATGGGTAAAGAATCCGCTTTCTCCAGTTCACTTTGTTCTTCATCAACATGAGCAGCTTGCTCCTCAGGTACCTCTGAGTCTTTATTTTCAGCCATTAGCTGACACAGGCCCTTACCCCTTACCAACTTGGTTGGTCTGATGTCTAGATCATATTCTTGGACCTTTGCGATCCAATTCCCTCGTAAGCTCCCTAACTCCTGTTGAGTTAGGATAGACTTAACAGCCGTGTCTGGAACCAGTACTACTGTATGAGAATTCAGTATGTAGTAGCAGGAAACTTTTGACTACTTTACCATAGTGAAGGCATGCTTTTCCAATTGTGACATCTTTAGTTCATGAGGCTTTAGAGGAGAGCTCATGAAAGCAATCGGGGATTCAACATCCTCAGAGTTCTTCTGCATTAAGATAGCCGATACAGTATGCGCGGACGCATAACTGTACATGATGAAATCCTTGGAGAAGTCAAGACATACCAGGACAGGTGCATGAGCAACGGAGGCTTTTATATCTTCGAATGACGTCTTGCCTTCTTCACTCCATCAGAATGTTTGTGACCCTTTCATCATATTGGATATATGACGAGTCTTTTCAGAAAAATCAGGAACAAAGCGTCTGAGAAAATTTACCTTTCCGAAGAAAGAGTGAACGCCAGTTTTGCTTGTGGGCAAGGTAAGGCTCTGAATAGCCTTGACTCTTTCGACATCTATCTTTGTCCCTTCTTTGCTGACGATGTGTCCTAGCAATTTTCCTTCGGTGACCCCAAAAACTGACTTCTTAGGGTTTAGAGAAATTCCGTGTTCTCGGCATCTAATCAAGACTTGCTCCAAATGATCACAGTGATCACTTCATTTTTTAGAGAACACGGTTAAGTCATCTAGGTAAACTACGATGACCTTTCCCATCATACCTTTGAACGCGAAGTCCATCGCTCGTTGGAAGGTGGCACCGGCATTGGTTAAACCGAACGACATCCTGCTGTAGGTGAAGGTGCCCCAAGGAGTGGTGAATGTTGTTTTGAATTGGTCTTCAGGCGTGACCTCAATCTGATTGTAACCCAAAAAACCATCAAGCATGGACAACATTTCTGAACCGGTTACTGCCTGCAGAACTTGATCCATTATGGGCAGTGGATAGTTGTCCTTTAAGGATGCCTGGTTCAGGTTGCGAAAGTCTACGCATATGCGTATTTCACCATTCTTCTTCCACACAGGCACAATATTTGCAACCCAGGTACTATGATGAATTGGAAAAATGATTCTTGCATCCAACATCTTCTGAATTTCAGCCTGGATGGTACCTGAGATCTTGGGGTTGTAGTGCCTTTGCTTTTGACGGAAAGGTTTGACGTCATCTTTTAGCGGGATGTCATGCTGAATGTCCTTAGGCTTAAATGACTTCAGATCAGCATAAGACCATGCCAATACATCCATATATTTTTTCAGCAATTTGACAAATTTCCACTTTTCCTCGGGTGCACAACACTTCCCGATGTTCACAGACCGAGGATGTTCTGTAGTACCCAAATTGACAGATTCAGTTTCTGGAGAAGAGCCAGGGTTATCCTGTCACTTTTTCTTGACAAAACGGTCATGCTTATCAAATAATCATTCCAGGGAAACTAAACCTTTCAGAATCTTATTTCCCTTGAGCTGACATATGCCTTGACCTTCTACCGATTCATGCGCTTGGCCCGTGAGAGACTCACGACACGCAGAAGTCGATCCATCGAAATGGAGCTCTTTGAAATTATCAGCTTTCTCCAGAAAGTGATAAGCTGGTTATCATCATTAAATACCTGCCAGTGCTGTGAATTATCTGGCACACTTGGGTGGAAAACTACCTCAATGGTATATGTGTACATCTTTAACCCTGGGTGAGGGAGCATGAGAGAGGCCGAGATGGCCAAAGAATCAGCCATGTCATTTTGAGCTCGTGGAACTGCTTTGATTGAGAAAGCATCAAACTCCTCGATGTTGTCCCACACTGCGTTGCGGTAGTGTCTGAGCCTGTCATTCTTTACTTGGTATACCCCTTTCACCTGATTGACAATTAGCTCAGCATCACCCTATACTTTTAAATTCTTGATTCCCCTTTCCTTTGCAGCTTGCATGCCAAGTAGCAAAGATTCATACTCGGCAGTGTTGTTTGTATTGAAAAACTACAATTTGAAAGAAAGAGGGAAAATCTCCTCTTCAGGAGATATCAGAACGGCCCCAGCACCGCACCCACTTGTTGCACAACTACCATCAAACTGCAGTGTCCATATCTTGTTGAGGTCCTCCTCTTGGATGAGAACTTCCATCTTATCAGAGTCGGTGGACAAGAAGTAGTTCCCCATCCCTGATGATTCGAAGAGAATCTGGGCCTTGGGGTCGTCAGAGTTGGTGACCAGATATTTCTTTTGTGATTCAAGCTCCAACGTCTGCATCACTCCTTTGACAGGGATTCTGGCTTTGGACCAGTCCATATGGATTTCTCCACCAACTTCTCTACAAAAACTCCTCCCTAGTAATATTCCGTATGCTACTGGAATATCAGCTACGAGAATAGTCATTTTTACTCTTTTCTCAGGGAATGTTGCGAATGCGAACTATGCATCCTTGATCTGACCTATTAATGGTACCTGCTTGGTTTCCATGGAGTAACATCTGCCGAAAGGTTTAGTGAGTGTGAGGCCCAAAGCATGGGTGACCTTTGCTGGCATGACATTGTCAGATGCTCCAGAATCAATTATGCAGTTGCTTAACTTGTGACCATTAATTAGGAGAGATAGGTAAAAAGGTTCAATTTTACCTGACGCAGACGTCGAGGCAACGTTTATGCGGGATGCAGGAGGAGTGGAAAGAATTCCTTTTGGAGAAACGGGGTGAGAGATGGCAGCTTGACTTTGAATATACTTGGTTAATCTAACAAGCTGCTCGGGGTTAGACTGAAGGTACTCAGCTTCAGACATTTGGATCTTGGTCCTTTTGGCATGATCAACTATATCGAATGTGACCAAGGGTTGTGCTGATGAAAGAATGAGTCCTTCATTTCACAATGGTAGAGGAGTGGTACTGGTCTTTATGGAAATGGAGGGAGGTTGATTTGGAGGAGAGATAGGAGGAAAATATTTCTTTATGAAAGGTTTGATAGGAGGTTGAGCAGGAAGGGGATTACCTCTTTTAGCGATTGTTGGAGGCATATTTAATACAACCTTTTCCTTTTGTATTTTAGCAGCAACTTCTGCTTCTTTTCCTTGTGAGTGGGTGAAAACAACGTATGACTGTCCGCTTGCATACCCTTGGGTACCTTCCTCTTCATTAGATTCCTCATCCTCAAATTCCATATACCCGATTGTAGAGTCACCAGTCGGTTCACCGACATCTTGATCATCTTCACCTTGCGACGAAGGTTCTTCATAAATTTGCTCATCTTCTTCGATCTCAACCAAGGCATTAACCAGAGGGGCCTCAAGTGCTAACCTTGGAGCAGCAATAGGAAAATGTGGCCTTTGGGGGGTTGTTGGGAGTGAAGTTCCTCCGTGGGATATCCCGGTACGGAGTGGTAGACGAAGCTTGAGCTAATTGCTTCTTCAATGAGAGCAAATCATTTGCCATCTTTTGGAATGTTGGATCTGATGAGGTGGCCTGAGAAGAAGTTGAAGCCTTTGATTTTGACGGCTCTCGTCTTAACTCACTAGATATAAGGAGGTTATCTTCTATCTGAATGGCCGTAGCTTGAGCAAGAACTAAGTCTGGTATTTGTTCTTGTAAAAGTAAGAAACTTACTCTCGAACTCATTGCATTCACAAAGAAACACTTTTGATTCTCTAATGTTGGCAACATGGCAGGTGGCACACGGTTGATTAGTGAATTGAAACGGGTGATAAAATCGTGCATGGTTTCATTGGCCTCCTTCTTCATGTGAGTGATTTTTGACAGTAACGCAAATGCGTCTTCTGAAGGCTTGTACCTGTCTTCAAATGCAGTCCGTAATGTGGCCCAACTAGTGATGGATCCGGCTAGTAAATGTTGGAACCATTCTGATGCAGGCCCTTGCAAGGTCTCGAGAAAGAGACGTACAGATACATCTTCATGAGTCACATCTAGAATACTACATGACATAATAAACGCAAGTATATGCACGTCTGTGCTTTGATTTCCACTCCCATCAAATTTCAGGAAATTCTTGCGATTTCCATGAGGGAGGGCGTGAACTGGATGTGGAAAAGCTAGAGGGCCCATGAAATTTCCCCATGGTACTAGATTTATTACCATTTGAAATGCAGGGAAAAGAACATGAGCAGGGAGTCTGGTTCCACTTAGCAAAAGAGCACTGTAAATTGATGTCGAGGCACCTTGTGAAATCCGGCTCCTTCATGGGGGTGAGGCACTTCTTGCTGATCGATCCACTGAACTTAGTGATGTGAATCGTGCTGGAGTGATACTGAAATTGTGCCTTTGAAGTAGATCAAAGATTGGATCAACTTCTCCACGAGCTCTTCTGCCACGAGTAAATTGTTCACCCGCCAGCGTACCTGTTCAGATCTGCAACACTTAAGAGCAGATTTATAACAATCTTTTTGTTTGTACTTGCTGATTTTCTAATTTTCTGGCAAAAATCAGCAGCATGTACTTTTTAATTTTTAAATTTTATCCTCTTTTAACAACAACCGATTGCAGTTTTCTTACAAAGATTAACAAGGATAAAAGGTGGGTCAATTTAGAAAGCTGATTTTCAGATCTTTGAACTGAATTTTGCAAGGTTTTGAAAATATCAGAAAATGTCAGATTCTCAGATCTACGGAAATATACAATTTTTTGTAAAAACTCAGCGAACTAAAAGCTCCTATCTGGTCCAGATCTATGGATTTGCCTAAGGAAATTTTTAGTTTTGATCACTTCTGCAAAAATTTTAATTTTTAACAAAGAGTTAAAATTTGCAAACTGGTAGTGATTTTCATAGTTTTTAAATTATTCCCTTAGTTCGATCCCCAGTAGAATCGCCAAAAACTGTTGGTTTGAAAATCTGTCGGTTAGACAGGTCATGGGGAAACAGGCCAACAGTGTGCAGGGCATAGCCCCTCTTTGAGACAACAAAGTGAAACTGGTTTATTGCTATTCTATCAAGCAGGAATCTGTGCAAATCTACACTATTCTAACTTCAGGGGTTTGGGATCTCATCCCAGTAGAGGTAGTTCCAACTGCGAACAGAAATGTAAGAGGGAAGGAATGGAGGAAGGTAGATCTGAAGGGAGAAAAGAAATGAATTCCAAGACAGAAAGGTCAGAGGGTTTATGCTTTGGGCTGGTAGTAAACAGAGCCAAACTTACTTGCATAAACAAACAAAGCAATACTGATGAACATATGACAATAAAAGAATGAATCCAACAGAATAGAAACACAGATCTAACTTAAGAAAGATCTGATGCAAATAACACATATATTGAGCACAAAGTCTTAACATATATATTAATATCTCTTATGTTACAAGAAGGCACAAAGTCTTTCTCTCTTCACCTCTTTTTCATACAAAAATGTCCACATGGAATACAACAAGTATTCCAGTATTTATAGAAGGAGAAGGAGAAAGAAGACAAAAAGAAGCCAACCACTATTTACAAAATATCTAAAAAGTCAAAAGTTGACTTTGAGGCAAGTTTGTGGATGGCAACATCCCATGGTGCAACATGGATGATGTCATCATAAATGCCAACATACTTTTTAAATATTTTTACAAAAAGATCGAAGCGTACACAAGAAGAGAAACTATTCGTCGTCATCTCTTTGTTTGAATGGAGTGTCTTACTTCTTTTCAGGAGACGTGATGTGACACTGAGCTCGGTACTCCATAAACTTGCTGATCATTGTCTGAAATTGATTATGATCAAGACCCTTGAAATGGTCGTCAATAAATTCACAAGTTTAAATTTTATTCTTGAGCTTGTCAGGTAGCCCGACTTACTCTTTGCATGCCTCAATCAAGTACCCAATGAAATCATGGCAAGCCAGAAGGTTATTGATAGACTCTCAGTCAAAAGTGACCTCTGGCACCAAACCTTGTGTTGTGATATCCTTGAAGATCTTTATTGTATCGTCTACCTCCCTCAAGGTGAACGCTTAACTAAGCATCTCTGGAGCCATCTTCATGACTGTTTGCTCCATGTTATGTTTTGCATCCAGGGCTTCATCCTTGATTTTATCTATCCTTTCCAGGATATACTCCATTTGATCAACCCGGTAATCTAGTGCAACGAGAGCTTTGTTGTGTGCCCGCGGGTGATCAATGACACCGACCTTTAATAGGTCGTCAGGCTGAGCAGTCGACCATTGCCTGAAATGTTTCATGTTGCAATCTGGCATTGTCTAACTCCTCAGAGAGGGATCCTGCTACTACCTGTAGCTCCTTATTTGCCTGATCTATACTCTGGTAGAGTCCTGTGAATTTCTTAATTATTTCCTCACTGTCTCTGAGGATTCGCTCTATCCAGGAGGACACTGCCGTGCCTTGTTCACCAATCTTGGCGTATTCATTTATCTTGTCCTGACTTAGAACTTCAGGAGGCTCGGCGGCAGTCATAGGAGGTGTGTTGCCCATTCTTTGCAATGCTTGGAGAAGATGTTTATTTTGTTCTTTTAGTATCCTCTTCTCCTCCTTTGCTTCTTGAAGTTTCTTGCAGAGGGCATCTACTGCAGACAAAGCCTCTCCTTGCAGGCTCTCTGATGAGGTTCCCATGGTGACTTGGGTCACTGTAAAGTCTGTAGGAGACAGATCTTTCTTCTCTTTGGTGGGATCAGGATATGCAATCTCCATGACCCTCTCTCCCGAAGTGCTCTTTGAGAAGTGAGTTATAGCTTTTTGCTTCTTTGGTCCCTTCTTTGGAATGACAGAGAAGTCCATGGGTGCTATGGGAACTTTTCTCTTGAGTTGACCCAGATGGTCAGAAATCCAACTTGGACTTATGGGAGAAGGAGTAGAGGGAATGGAAGAAGAAACAGGAGTGAAAGGGGAAGCAACTGAAGGGGCCGCAGGGAAGAACGTTGAGACACTTGGTGGTGGCATCGACAAGTAGTCTAACGCGCTGCTGCTTGTAGGGCCTGGAGTTACTACAGGAGAAGAAAAGGTCATGGAGGTGGAAGGGATCTGTAATGGGATGGAGGGAACACTAGGCGATAGATCCGCGAGAGAGGAGAAGATGGAAGAGGTGGGAGATGGAAGGGAGGAAGGGAGAGAAGAAGAAACATCCATTGGGGTAGAGAAGGAGCGGAAGAAGGAATGGTGGGTACCTCAGTGGTTGTAGCTGTGACCACATCCTGAGTGGATGTGTCCGTTGAGACTTCGGTGGTCTCTTCTTCTTTGCCTAGAGAGACCAGGTCGACCACTTGCTTCTCAGAAGTAGGAGGGCTTTCAGGAGCTTCTTCTTTGCTTGATTCTCCCTCCTTGTCTTTCCCTTTTCCTTTCGGCACTTGGGCCGGCCTTGGAGGTGCTCTTCCTGAAGGAGAAGCAGTGAAATCTACCCCGAGGTAGATGAGACCATTTTGTTTGCACCAATGTTCGGTGCGTTGCAACGTGTGCTTGACTCTTTCCTGAATGGTCTTTGGTGCCTTGGCTCTGTCAATTTCTGTGAATGGCCAATCATCCCCATCCGTGTCAAGATAAACTTGATCAATTTCTTGATCAGGTTCTTGGAATCCTTTTGGAATGATGGCCACACCATAGTGTTTGATTTCTTCCAGAGCCAGCCTGGAGTGATCCTTCCGCCTGAGATCTATCTCGTGTGTCAGGTCGATGTAGATGTCCTCGATCTCAGGGACATGAATAGGATCAATTTTTGCCTTTGGGAGGCAACCTCGGCAATCAAAAGTAGGCCTGGCTGGGAAGTTGTGCTTTAGATTGAGCAATTCAAGCTCGGCATACATTTCCCGTGCTTTGGCCAGCGTGGTGCAAGTGTATCGGCCCACTGTAAGGGGGAATGGAGTTCCTCCCTTCTTTCTCTTCATGCATCTCTCATGATATGTGATTAGTTGCCTTGACAACTCTAAGAGAATTAGCTTGGGTCCTGCATACCTTGGCAGTTTGGTCGGTTCACCCTCAAAATTCACCGCCCTGAGATAGGTGAATGTGGGAAACTGAGTGAACAATGCCCCCCACTTCTTTGTGACAGTGACCACACTGGGGCTAGTTCGACCATGTCTCATATTCGGCCTCAATAGGCAGATCACCTCATAGAAGAAGGCGTCGTTGATTTTTGAGAACTGAGGGATGTTGTTCTCAAGCCTTAGCTCTGGGTAGTATTCATATATTTTGACCTGAGGCCATACCCCATTTCGTGCTAGGCCTACGAAATCCCTCGCTGATGCTGCAACATACACAACGTAGGAATTCATATAGAACTTCCCAGTTGTCATGACCTGTTGAAGCTGCTGGGAGATGGTGTCGCTGATGATTTCTCCCCAGCCAAAATGTTGTTCAGGCACATTCTTACTCATGGTCTCTAAGTACCTCAGCATCCATTTATGGAAATGATGGGCATCAGGAAGCCCATATACTCTGCTCAGGAAGGTGATTGTATCACTCAGTTCCTCATTGAAGTCACTGCGGTGGATGGTTTGAGGCCATCGGCTCACCGGATTTTTGTTCTTAAGATATAGCTCATTCATCATTTGCATACACTTGTCCTCATTGTCATCCCATGCCTTCTTGCAGTCTTCTAGGCTTATGGTGACGTACTGCCTATGATGAGGGATGCCCAGGGTTATTTCGAAGTGACGAACAGTTAGATCGATGACCGTCTTTCCTTCTTTATCCTTGACACATCTTGTGTCCTTGTTATAGCAACGGGCCACCAACATGATAAATTCATTATTAATAGCACTTACTGGCAGCCCAGCTGCAAAGTGCAAACCGCTACCTACCAGTTTGTTCATCCAAGGACAACTAATAGCCTGGTTGGTTCTCGCCTAGAAATCTTCCATATCAATATGGCCGAGCTCAGAGTCTCTAATGTCGAGATCACTCTCCGCATATGAATCAGGCATCTTGACTTTTTGATATCTATACTTCATTTCTTGCTCTGTCAACTTAGCTTTTCCTTTAGACTTAGTTGGTTTCTTGCTTGACGAAGACATGTGTGAGCTTGATGGTAGCTGTTGTTGTTCTGCAAAGAGAATCAAAGAGGTCCAACACGGGAGAGCCATGTCAACTGTCATGTTTTTCATAATAACAGCTTGCAGAAAGAAGAAAGAGCAATTATTAGGCTTAGGGAACAAGGTGCAAGTTCATAGCATGTTGCAGAGGCTTAAAAAGGCTAGGCGCACTTTTGGGGATGTCAACATGCAAAAATATGCACCTGGTTGGTTCTTGCCCAGTGTTGAGAGGGGAAAAGTTGCGCCAAAGGGTTATAGAGGAGCGCACTTTTCAAGAGTGTTGCAACAAGAAGGTTTTAGCGCCAAGGAGAAAGGCGCGGGGCGCGGGTTTATAACATGCTGTAGAGGCACACAACATGCAGTGTTGGTGTTAAGGTTCATGCGCCAAGCGCCTTTGGAAAATTGCTTTAACTGGGCCACTGCAAAAGAGTGATGGTGTTGCATGGATTTTCAGTGTGCCCAAGGCGCAATTTTGGAATGTGTTACAAAGAAGCTTAATGCGCCAAAGGGTTTATAAAGGGCGCAGATTTGGGAGACAACATCAAATGTTGATGTTGGCTGGGATGCGCCTGCGCCTTTGCAAGATTTGCTAAGTGTTTACTGGGCGCAGATTTGGATATGTTGCATGCGGGGACAGTGCGCCAAGGCGCGACTGTGGGGTGCGCAACATATAAAAACAGTGCGCCAAAGGATAATTGATTTTTTGCATTTCTTTGATAACTTCACAGATTTCTCTCTCTTTTCATGACTTTTCTTACTTTTTGGTTTTTTTTTGCAAAGTGACAAAGAGAGGGTTGGTGGGATTTCTTTCTTGCAAAGCAGAGCCTTCTTAGATTTGCAGATCTGGAAGGAGGGATAAGGTAGATTTCCAGATGGTTATGGGGGGGGGTAGTTTATTCATTTTTAGTTTTAACTTTTTATAACAAACCTAAAACCACCAACAACCAAGAAACAAAACCACAAACAACAATAAAAGTGATAAAATCCACTTACCTGGTTTAATAAAGGACGAAGGATGACTTTGGGGTCCACAAACTCGAAAAGTGGAACGCGGGCGTGACAGGGATAGCTAACAGGCGCAGAGAAAGACTTTTCACAATTTTCAAATCGTGAAAATGACAGGTGTTAACCGCATATTTATAGGAAAATAACGCATTTATTTCCCCACCCACTTTTCTTTGGCGCACTTTTTAAAGTGTCGACATGAGTATAAATGCGCCTTGGCGCAACTTGGTTGGTGTCAACACAAAAGCTTCAGTGCCTTAAGCGCACATTTGGATATGTCAACATAAGGATTTCAGCACCAAAGGGAAAAGAGGGCACACATTTTGATGTGTCGACATGTCAATTTTCGCGCCTTAGGCATGCAGGTTTGAGGATGTTGACATGGAACTTTTAGCGCCTTAGGGGCGCAACTCTGCTGATGTTGACAAGTCATTTAGGGCGCCAAAGGATTTTCAAAGGGGCACACATTTCTCTGTGTTGACACAACATTTCTTGCGCCCAGTTCAAAAAGGCTGAAAATGGCCAAGTTCTTAAAACTTGATTTAAGGAAGGGAATTTTAAGCGATTTTGAACATTAACAGACCTCCTCAGGGGACCAAAACGAAATTTTGGTATGGTTATCTGTAAAATTGCCCTTGACAATTTTACAGGATAAAATCTACTTAGAAATCAGGGGATTCCAAGAAGAGGAGACTCATTGGTGAAGATTGGCTAGTTTAGGCTACAGCCCATTGAATCTGCAGATAAGCCCGTGTTCCTTATAGTATTCTTCTTGTTCAAAAGCCTCATCCCCAAGATTAATGACAGGGAAGTCTACAAAAGCTTCCACAAGGAAGTGGCCAACATTAGAATATTTAGGAGCCGGTTGAGGATGTTCTAAGGCAACTTTGTAGGCCAGAGGAGGTTCTTGGAGAGGAAGGAGGAGCTGAGCCAACAGGGTCTTGAAGATTAGAAGGAGATGCCATCTATTTGCAGGTCAGATTCACTGAGGAAGAGGGTTGGGATTCCTTGTGCTGCATGGGCGAAAGATTGGCACATGCGGAAGACACCCTAGAAGCTGCACACTCAGAGAACATACCATATGCTGCAGAAGGAGGGCACAGGACGTCATGAAACAGATTGACAACAGGCTTGGCCAGAGTTGCAGGATGCCAGAGGGGCAAGTGACTGTTAGAGGAGCGCTTCGCACACGCCATTTTGGCTGTTGCAGAGCTATATTAAAGAAGATTTAATGTAGTTAAATGCTAATGATAATTAAGATGAGTCATAAGTGAAGTGTTGCAAGTGAAAGGATGAGATAGATGACTTGTTTTTCTATAAGCATGCAAATATTTGAATCAATATAGCATCAGTTTTATATCAGAAATTGCTTATTTTTCTACTACTTCTGTATGTTGTTCATGGCTTTACGTTATGATGTTTTGTTTATGCTGTATATTCTCCTTGTTGCTAAAAGAACACATTCAAACCCATTGCATATTATCATTGGTGAACGCAACAGAGCATCTTAAAAGTGGGGTGTGCCAATTTATGTGAACACAAATTACAAACAGGCAAGTGACTCAATACCTGCCACTAAAAGACAGCGAACTAGGTCAGACAAAGTAAGGGACGTAAGGCAAACAATTCGCTTGTGAAGGAAAAATAACACTATGGATATAAATAGTAACCAAAGACCAGTATCAAAAGTTGCATCTACTTGAACTCGGTGAAGACAAATAGACATGTCAACTGAAGTTCCATTTGCAAGCTGTGAAGCAAGATCAGACGCCAAAAATGATTTAGTGGTAGTTGTCTACACGAGAACAAAGAAGAGGACTTCTCTTTGCACACAATTATTGCACAAAGGAAAATATCGGAATCATTTCCAGACCTTTAAAGAAGGAAAATATGGGATTTGAACAATACTCGGTTTCCAAAATTCCAAATTCATTGGCGGTAAACGAGAAGATGTGAATACCCATTGGCCAAACTGGGAATACTATTGGGAAATTAATGAGACCAATGATGATAGGCTGAAAATGTATTAACTTCCATATACTTTGCGAGCTTATGTTAGTCAATGGTATGATTATCTTAATAGCTCAACTGATCTCTCATACTCGATAGGATGTGCACTAGGGAATTATTATGTAGGTTGATCGCAAGCATTTTTATCACCAACCTTTTATTTGTGGAGGGAAAACATCAATCTCTCAGAGGTAAAGGCCTCTAATGTAGTGACTTGAAAACTGAATTCCATGCCATCCTCGATCAATTTGTTGATGCAATTACACTATGGTGGAAAGATCTCGTAATCTTTTGTTTTCAAATGGAGACGATCACCATCTAACCTTCCTTCATATTCAAAGAATTCATGGTGTTCTGAATCACTTGTCCATTCAATTGATGACTCCTCTATCGCGATCATCGTTATTAGAGTCTGAAGAGTTTGACGATGGTAGTTCCTTGTTGATATCTAGAATCTTGAGATCTATGATGTATTTTCTTCTCAGTTGATAAAAAAGTCTTCCATTTATGATCAAACTTAGCGAAATGAGGACAACCCCAACCAAGCAAGGCGTCAAAGGAATTCGTGCGCAAGGTGATGGGAAATAAATAAGAATAAATGTTTGTGTAAATATTGGCCTTTTGAGAGGCCACGACCCCAAAAAGGCAATTCTTATTGATCTGGTCCAATAATTTGAAAATAGGTGGCCAAAGTGATTCGTACGTAGCCACACTAGTATGTGCACTTCTCTGAAGGACTTGGTGTTTCTTGGGCTTGCGGCAGCTCACATCACCCACGCAGCCCCATAGTAACCTTGTGCACCCATGCAGTAACTTGTGGCATACTTGGTGTCCCCAGATTTCGCCCTAAAATCTGGGACTACCCTATTTAAAAAAAAACTCGCACTTTAAAAATAATGGGTCATTTTGTGTTTTTCTTGCCAGAAAGTTTCTGTATTGTGTCAAGATACTCTCAAGGAGCCATATTATCCATTTTCACCAAAATACCTAGATGCCCAAAATTGTTATATTTTGTCGCTGGGGTTTGCCTGCAAGAAATTTGTATTTAATTATTTTGAGCCCCGTTTGAGGCAAATTGTGCTCTGGTTTAACCTTGTTGTGATCGTACATGTCAATATTCCCATATACCAGTAGGATTTTAACCAGGAATGAATCCTGGGATTTATTTGTGACTTCTGGCAACGTTTTATGTTTTTGGTGTTTTCTCGTTTCATTTTTTTTGAAATTTCTCTGGATCAATTCTTTTGTCAGTTTGGTTTGATTCTTTGCCCGGAGTATCTGGAGATCAGCTATGCACATTATGCCAAAAGGAATTCGCCACCGAAGGTCTGGTTCTCTCAGAAAAGACAAAGTCGTGCACAAAAAAACTTCTTCTGGGTAGGCAACATTTTTGGAAAAAGAGGGTTTGAAGTGGATCATGGGATTTTCGTAAGCAACAGGGAGGTGGGAATTTTGTACTTACCTAGCAAGGTACTTTTTCCCATGGAAGCAACGCCACTTAAGTCACAATGGAAAAATTGGAGGCAGTAGGCAGGCGGGAATTTCTTACCTACCTTGCAGGGTAAAAATTCCCATTGTGAAATAAAAGAAAAATCACTTAAGGCATTAATGGGATTTTATTACCTGCCTTGCAGGGTAAATAATCCCATTATGAAAGTCAAACAACTTAAGTGGATCATGGGATTTTTGGAGCTGCGGTGCAGGGTGAATAATCTGATTGTTAATTAGCTTTTAAAAATAGAATTCACCCTTGCCAAAAAGTGTGACCCACCTTGGGTGAATAATAATGCATTTAATAATATTTATTCACCCAATTTTGGTGCCCAAACATGAGGAAAAGTCAACAAGGGAAAAGTGGATAAAGTAAATTAGAATTAGAAGTTCTAAAATTAAATAAATATTATTTATTTAATGTAGCCCCTTCATGACAAAAAAAGTGTGCCCCATTTGGGAGAAGAATAATACTTTTTAAAGTATTAATTGATATAATTAATTCCTATTTTCAGTGGGTGAGGTGAAAACATACTGTGTAGCTTAAGTGAACTAGAAGTAGAGGGCTAAAATTAAATAAATTTAATTTATTTAATGGCAGCCATGAGCATGCACAAAATAGGCGCCCCATTTGAAGAGAAAAGCTTATTAATTAATTAATTAATTGCCAGAAATAGGAGGGGCAATAATTAATTATAGAATGATAAGAATTATATAAGTATGGGCTGCCATAAGGATGAATTAATTAATTCAATAGCAAGGAAGTGCAGCCCGGACAGTTTTGGCCCCCAAGGAAGGAGGATTTTTGCATTGAAGTTTATTTTCCACTGTTGGGAAGCTTCAAAGTTTGGCGCCTAGGATTGAAGGAGCTTGAATTGTGTCTGATTAATTGTCTGCATAGTGGTACAAGTGCTTAGGTGGAGTTGGTAAAGTTCATGCTTGCTTTGCATGCAAACAAAACATCAAATTTTGGGGCAGCATGCTTGATATATGCAGATTTTTATACTTAAAATCAAGTGTTCATGTTCCGGTTGCTATCTTTGTCTGAATTATTTGCAGGAATTCATTACAGGTGCTTCTATAAGAGAAAGAGAGTTTAAATCAATGTCCAATACATTGAACATATCATCTGAATTTGAAGAAATATCGAGATCTGCATCGGTTGTGAAGAATTTTGGCCGAATAAAGAGAAAAAGAATTGCTCAGACAAAGACAAATTCAGCCATGGCAAAGCGGGATGAACGAGAAAGCTCATCGGAATCATGCATTACTTCCAGATTTGCTGACACCGGAGACATAAATCCAGGCCCAGATCCAGATCCAGATCTCATAATTGCAAAAGCTTCTGACAAAAATTCATCCTCTTGTTTCTGATGCAGCCTGTGTAGAAGTTAGTGCGTGGAAAATTTCTTCCAGGATCTTGTGCATGTGCTCCCAATCTTCCAGTTGAAGCCTTCATTGAACTTGCATTCACCTGGAGTGCTTTCCAGAATTTTTAATTGCTCATATGCAATTAAAAATAAAAATGAGGAGTTATTTATGGCAAACATTGCACTGATGCATGTACAGGAGAAGAACTGCAAAAGCTACAAGGATAAAAGGGAAAACAAGGCGAAGACAAAATTCCAAGGCAAAATTCCAAATCCAGCCGTTTTCAGATCCAGTATGGTGAGAATCAAAGGCATAAGAATCAGCTGCATGCAGAATATGAAAAAGGACAAGACTGCAGCTTTCCTCTTTCCTCGTTCTTCTTCTTTCTCTTATTTCCTCCGACAAAGTAATTGAGCAATCAATTAAATTATACAACTTAAGTGATTGGTTTAAAAGCCATTACTTGAAGAAGTCAACTACTTGGAGATAGGTGGCAAACGTGCAAAATAGAAGGTTCTATTTTCAGTTGCAAATCATGCATGTCATCCAAAGAGGAATTCCAGGAGGGAGATTGTCAGTTGTTTCCTTTCCCATTTCCACATGTGCCAGTTCACTAAAAGCTTCTGACTTGTAATTGCCCCTCTACATTCTATAAGTAGAAGAAGAACCTTCGGGTTAGAGATCAGAATTTGTAAGCAACATTCTTGTGTTCCAGACTTTGTGCTGAAACCCCTAATAGCCACTTGAAGCAAAGGACTATAAAGGAGCAGATTTCCAGAGAACTTTGTGTCACGGTGCATTTTGTTTCTAGCTTTCTATCTTAGATCTTCTAATAAACTTTGTGTTATTTTAGATCTAGATCTGGAGTTGCCTTTGCTTATAATTCTGTGTGTTAATATCTATTGGTTTCTTCTATGTGCATGCAATCAATTCTGTTATCTATTGATTGGGTTGCACATCTTCTCCATTTCTTCCATGTGTTTTATTATTTCTTCCTTCTATAAATATTTCCTTTCTTAAACAACTACTTACTGCAGAGCTATACAACTATGGTTCATGAGCTGAATAGTTAAAGTAAAACCCCATATAGATATTAGCATATTTTAATTGACAAATTTGACACGGGAGCCTCACCGGTAAATGAGGGAGATTTATCTCATGACTGCCGAGGTTTTCAGCTATGCAGAAAATCTAGCCAACAATACTACCCAAATTTCTGATGTCGTGCATGACCACCTAAACTCAGTAGCCACGTGCCAACTTCCCACTTCTTCGTGGCATACCATATGGCACTTTTCAGGCTCTTGTGTGTCAGAGCACCTAACAAAACCACAAAACAAGAAGTCCGACCTTCATAGTTGTAGGAAGGTGAACCGCCACTTGGGAAAAAGATGAACCATTTTTTAATTGACCTTTTCTTTAATTGCCTTCATGTAATGATTATATATTAAACACCGCTCAACCCTAAGGGATCATGAAAGTTTTCAATGAGAGATCATAAACATCGTTGTTAGCATGCCGTGAGCATCTAACGTCGAATGGTCATCTCTATTCTTTCATGGAAGTTTAGGAAAACCAGTTAGGAAGTGTTCTCCCTCTTTTGATCATGGGAATATTCATTCTAAGCCTTGCTAGACATTGTACACCTATGTACTTACCCTATTCTTTCTCAATGAGTAAAAGTTGCATTACTTTGCAAATATTCCACATTTGAATGTGTCTTGGTTTGTTGTTGTAATAGATTTCCATTGCATGTTCTATAATTTATAGTTTGTTAGTCAAATTACAAGGTTTTCCTCTTAGCCACCATCCTGAACCCCATAGTTCAAATCATTGGTATTAGATAAAAAATATGTGTATGCCTGTAAGCATGTGAACACGAGTATAAAAGGTTAAAAAGGGTTAAGTAATAATTAATGTGTCTGACATATTTTTTACGTGTTTTGTCGGCATTTTGGTTAGAAGATTAATAAGACTTTGTACAAACTATCAAATGCTAGGCCTTGCCCTTTAAATAACATAAGTCATGTAGGGGTCCTGAAAAAAAGAAGATTGTAATAGAAGTAATCTTGAGGAATATTGATGTAGGAGCATCCAAGGTTCAAGGAAATCCTGCACAATTTTGGTGAAGGATGGTTACCCGTAAGGCTAGAGAGTGCGTGATAAGGAAGGAGAAGTATAATAGAACAAGGGGAAGTTTGCATAGGAGTGCGCTAGTAAAGCGAAGTAGCACAAAGAAGAGTAAGCATGGAAAAATAAGGCGCAGTGGCGCACATAGGATTTTGGTAGGAAGCAAGCAGTTTTGGCTCAGCTTAGGTAGATTAGAGGCAAGCAGAGGTTGTGGGGGAATTATGCGCAAGATTAGACAGTTCGTTGAGAATGCATGACGATACAAGAAGGATTGTACAATAGTTAGGAGTTAGGACTGCGAAGAAGGCGTGCAGATGTTATGAAAATAGTCCAGGAACCCAGAACAATGCGCGAAAGGAGTTGAAGGTGAGGCTCAATCATATGAATGCGCAACAGAAGAAGACACAGGTGTGACAAAGGAATGCGAGAAAGGAGTGTGCGGTAGACCGGAGAGTTGGTGGATAAGACAAAAATTGTTAGAAAGGTGTTTGAAAGAGAAGTTGACAATGACGCAATAGTCAGAAGAGCCAACGACCAAATCAAACACAACCAGGAACGTCTAGATGGAGGTAGATGAGGAAATTAAAGGAGATCGAGTTCAAATTTTGAATCTGAGAGGGAGAAAGCATTAAGAAGGAACCAACCCGCCCAAGGAAAAATTCGAACAACGAGAGAGAATTGGGAAAAGAGCAGGGGCACACAACTATTTAAGGAAGAAGAGTCCACCATTTCAGGGTTAATTGTTGAGGAAAAGGTCGCGAGAAACGACTAAGTCTTGTAGGCCATTGAGCCAAGTGTAGAGGTAATTAGTCTAGGCTAGGTCCATAGGATAGACACCACATTATTTAAAGGCTCCATTAATGTTTGTAAGCTCCTAGTGAGTAGCTGCATGTAGATGTCGTAAAGGCCACTAAGAAATATAAATAAACCTTGGTGTTTTATTCCTCTCTATTGGACTCTGTAAACGGATCGGGCTTGTCCTAATCCTGTCGTCACCGTCGAACACAAAGCTGCAATTGTTTGTAACTTGTGGTGTGTACGTGCAACCGCTATTCTACATTAATTGCTAATGCTAGTCTAATCTCTCAATAGACTATATCAATACTACATTTTATTGTCGTTCCCTAAAAAGATATCAGATCACATTGTACATAGGAGCAAGATGGTTGCTAATCCTCTTGGACGACCATTTTTATTCAAACAATGACATTGGAAACTATTGAGCCAACCAGTCCAAAAAACAATCGAAACAAACCAATAAGCGGAAGAACTTACAAAAGACTTCCAGTACTAGTGGAATCTCTTTGTATGAAAGGAAGTTTAGGAGGAAGCTATTGGAACCCAAGTACACCATCAAACTCTTTCTGAGCTAACTTGGCAATTACTGAGGATGTAGAATGACTTCTTGACAACCTTCCACGAATACTACATTTTGGCACCATTCCCGAAAAAGAACACAAATCACTTTGTACACAGGAGCAAGTTGGTTGACAATCCTCTTTGGAAAACCTTGTTTATTCGAACAACATAGGAAACTAACAAAAAACCATTCTAAGAAATGATCGAAACAAACCAGCAAGAGAAAGAATTTACAAAAGAATTCCAATACTTTTGAGATCTCTCTATACAAGAGTATGTTCAGGAGGAAACCGCTAGAACCCAAGTACCATCAGACTCTATCTAGGGTAACTTGGCAGTTACTGAGGACATAGAACAACTCCTTGACCACCTTCCATGGCTCTTTGCCAGGCATTATATAATATTGAAAATATTGTAATTCAAATCGCGACCAAGAGATTAGAAGGCAACAAATCTTGCAACGATACAAGGACGACCCAAGAAGAGGAGAGATTAAACAAATGTTGATTCCATTAGCACCAAACAAATTACGAAAAAGAATGCAGAGCTGTAAATGGAAGTTGAAACCAAGAGATCGTTCTTAATCTTGGAACAACAAGAGAGAGTGATAGTTACAAGAAGCAACCGTTTCAAAAATAGAAGGAGGGAAAGTATAAGGTCGAGCTTGAGCCCAAGCCGTAATGTAAGAAAGTATCAAGATTCAATCAGGATTGGCATAAATGATCAAGGACTCTACACCACTTTGCAACGCAATGGGAAGATATTGTTAGGCCTCTAGGGATATGGTTGAGGAGTCCTTAATAGGTCCAACGGAGTCTAATGAGTAGGAAAAGACTCAAACCTTGACTTTGGAGAGAAGTGTTGATTTGGATATAGAGAATTTGAATTTGAATTCCTAACAGAGCAAGAATGGACTTCCTACAAGTCGTCAACTGTAGGTGGGATTGAAGAACCTTTGACTAAATACCCTTTCCCGAGTACTTCACAGTAGCTGGAACAATTGAAGTGGCAATAGAGGGATAATAACACTGAAAGGGAATTCGAAGGTGAGAAATATAGAACATAGATGACTCTCAAAGGACAAGCTAGTACAGACTTGTCCAAGAGTGCAAAGGAACATCCAACACATAATGTCCCAAGGAGGAAGATCATATTCGGTGCACCACTTTAGAAGACACCACACATGGGTACCCCATCACCCGAGAAACAAAATCTGCCGAAATTCAATAGAGATGGTTCCAAAGATCTTGTACGACACTATAGAACATGCATTGTCATATGGAATGCCAATGTGTAGACAGATGGACATACTTGGCTATGATGCTTCCCTACCACCTTGCAAGGGGTGGATATTGATTGATACTCTGACGTACCACTCGTTGAGAAAGCTACATGGGGGACTCTTGAGAGTATCTTTGAGAATAAATTTAAACTCCTCGGGGATGACAACAAGATTGTTGCTAAGATTTACAACAACCATCAAGGTAAGCATGAGATTGTGCGAGCATACAATCAAAGACTCAAGGAGTTTAGAAAATTGGAGGTAGCATATGGGCTTAAGAAACGATGGTTCATCAAAGTGCTGGTCCCTTCACTGATAAAAAAAATGAAGGTGATTCCACATTCATCATGCAAGGATGCCTATAATAGGGTAATGGATATCGAGACCAAGAACAAAACCTCATCCTCACACACAAGGAGTGAAGAGGACAAATCTGATTCTAGGACAGTGAGCTAGGGTCTATACAAGTGCTTTAGAGGGATATGCTTTGAATGATGTGAGAATTGAAGAATGAAGACAACGAAAAAGGAAAGGACTTATGTTGTATTGATTGCAAAGTAGAATGGCACACAATGATTGTCCGAGAAGACTATTTTTTCACATCTGTCGAATCAATTGTAATAACATGAAAATATTCCCCTTTGATTTAAAAAACAGAAGTTCCCAAGTTCTTCTTGCTCAAGGGGAGCCCTCAACACCACCCACCACCCCGATAAAACATCAAGGCAATATGGGAGGATCACCAAGGCCATCACTTGGGGGATATAAAAACCAAAGGAACAATTTAAAGCATCAAAACAACATGGGGATAGGGATTGCGGCATTCAATATGATGACCAAGAGCAATTAATGGTCCAATGTCGAAAGTATAACCGATGGCGCCATTTTGCATGAGATTGTCCCACTAATTAAATCAACACTAGAATTTTTTGTTTTTGGTGTTGTCTGAGGGATCAAAAGGATGCCCAACTACCCGAAACAAGCAACCATCAACATGATTGATGTGAGAAACAAAGAAATATTGACAATCACTAGAGGCAAAGCAAAACAAAGAAATTATCCAGATCCTTGTATGGAAAAAGCACGCATGGATGAAGCAAGGGTGGAGAAAGAACAAGCAATGAGGGAACAAATTAGACCTTCCCAGGAAAGTACAAGAACACCAACGAGAAGCTCAAATTAGACAGAGATTGTGAGGCAAGTGTCGCAAACCATTATCTTGATCAAAGTAGTTGACCTATTGTGGAGCATTCCGGAGCTCATGAATGTCTTAACCACTATTGTACAAGACAATAGTCATGATGCAAAGCGGGCCAAAAACCGTGTTTCTGAGGGAAGAACAACAAATAGGATGCAGGGGAGGGAAGACGAAGACCTTTTTCGAACCCCCTTGGTCAAGAGATTAGGTAATTGACCCAATGTTGCTAACAATGGACTTAACTCAAAGACTGACTGTGGTCCACATGGAGATGATGAGCTTAAACCTAACCAATACTATTATTGATGGAGGTTCCATAGTGAATGTGCATCTAGAAGAAACTTGGAAGAGACTCGAAGAACCCACTATCTGTCTGCCAAGCTTCCAATTACTAAGAGCTGACCAAAATGGGATATGAGTGGTGAATCCTCATGGCGTAAAAGGTAATCATTAGTACCCAACCATTAATATTAACATTTCTAGTCATCTCCTTAAAGAAGAAAGTGTATGATGCTTTATTGGACCAAGGGTGGTTAATAACAGCCAAGGCCGACCATAATTGGAAGAAAAAACTACTCTCGATCAAGAACAGAGGCCGGAGATACATCATAGACTTAAAGAGTCAGGCAATGAGCAAAGAGGTAGCCTTCTTTGATGATGACTCATCATACACTGAGACAAAAGAGATGGAGGAAGAACACTCATGACATGTGAACCAAGATTTGATAGAACCAAATGAAGAGGGTCTATTAGACTTTCACTCATGCTTTCAGGACAAGTTCCCTCAATGGTCTCTTCCATTGGTAGATGGAGGATTACAAAATATTCCAGCCTAAGTAAGTTTGTGGAGATTATGGAAACAAAGGAAAGTGAGGGTTGGCAACCCTCCAAGACGACAGACAACTCAGGACCAAGAATGGGGACCTAACCTACATGTAGAGTTCCAAGGTTTAGAAAAAAGACAAATGAAGAACCATAGTTTCCAATCAAGAAATGAACCAAATACTTTGAACTTGGGAACCAAGTTCCTAACCTACCCTCTAAAGATCACAAAATTTTGTTTGGGTAGTGCCAAAGATAAATGAAGAGCTAGCCCACAACTTCGAAGGGGTAGTAGATATGAAATACAAAGAACCAACAACACTCAAGAGGAACCTTGGATCTAAGGATAAGCCCCAAATGATCATGATGGGTGACAAATGGAAGCCGGTGTTGAAGGCTTCAACTTTTCGAATATTTTTGGAATACAAGGACGTGTTTGCATGGAACTACAAATATTTGAAAGGAGTAGAACCATAGATGTGTGTACACAGAATTCCGCTAGTTCCAGGAGCTCAACTAGTACAAAGGAGAGCATACATAATGAACTAAAACTATGCTACTAAGGTTTAGGAAGAGATTGAAAAGATGTTAGAGATAGGTGTATTTTTTTGGGTTCAAACAAGTGAATGGGTATCCCCAACAGTGATCAGCTTGAAGAAAGAGTCATAACATATAAGGACATGTGTTGATTTCAGGAGCCTAAACGTAGTTACTATCAAGGACTTGTTTCCAATTCACTTTACAGACTCAATACTTGAGGAAGTAGCAGGACAAGAGATCTACTCCTTTATGGATAGGTTGTTGGGCTACAATCAAATCAGCATTGCAAAGGAAGATAAAATGATGACCACTTTTATAGTGGAGGACGGAGTCTATGCTTACAATCGAATGCCCTTCAGACTTTGCAATGCTTTGGCCACGTTCCAGAGGATCATTTTGCACATCTTTGACAAAATGGCCATAGGTAATTTCAAAGCTTTTTTGGACAATTGGTCAATTTATTGCAATCAAGGATCCCACTTGAAGGCCCTCACGAAATGTATGAGACAATGCCGAGTGGCAAAATTAGCACTAAATCCAAAGAAGTTCCAGTTCATCGTTCTGCAAGGCAAGCTTTTGGGGCATATAATGTGCAAAGTGGGAATGAAGAAGGATCCAAACAAGATAAGGGTGATGGTGGAAATGGAAACACCAAAGAGATGTCACTTAGGGTAAAATCCAACTTGGGCTACCTTGGGTATTATCAACATTGTCATTAAAAAAACTGCCCAAATTTCTCTCACCTTCTAGACATCCTAACAAGGGGACTCACGTTCATATGGTCCAACAAACAAGAACAAGCATTTAAAGAATCGAAAGTTTCAATTGATTAGGTCCCCTATTCTTGTTTACCCGGACTAGGACAAGCCAGTTTCAAGTCCACATAAATGTCTCCAACTTTGTGATTGATGATCCCAAGTTGAAATGCAAGGGCTAGACCACCTAGTGTTCTTTGCAAGTAGACTCGTGTCCAGTGCGGAGAAGAACTACAACTCTATAGAGTGAGAAGCTCTTGGTATGGTGTATGTAATGCAAAAGTTTAGGCATTACTTGATGTCTACCCCCTTTAATTTTTTAAGTTGAACCATCAAGCATTGTTGTACTTAGCCAACAAGACTCCATCATGTCATGGCTGAATAAGTAGGTGGTTGATGTCTTTTGCAAGAGTTCGTATTTAAGATAATTTTTAGACTCGGGGAAGAGTCGTATGATTGTAGACTCAACTCTCTCGAATAAAATCAAGAGAACTAGTGGTGGGCATCATAGAAGATTTTCCCAATGCCAATTTATTTCAAATTGTAATGATACCAACATGGTGGTATGAGAATATTGGAGACTACTTGTCCTCAGCATCCTTTCCAAGGGATATGCAACCTGGGGAGGGAAGAGAATTGATGATGAAGGCATGTATATTCCAATTATTAAATGGGTTGTGATATAAGATGGTTTCCAGATCACAATGTTCATCGGTGTGTATTAAAAACGGAAATCAAGGTTGTGCTTTCAGAAGTGCATGAAGGACCGGTTGAAGACCACATGACCCTAAAATTTACAAAGCAAATTGCATGACTAAACTAAGGAAGGCTAACACCATTGCCATCCATCTAGCCAAGGTTCTAAGTCTAGGAATGTAACATTAAGATAGAAGCTTAAAATGAATGCTTAACTAGTATGAAAACAATGCAAAATCTAACTAAACATGCCTACTAATATGCTTGAATTACCTAACATGGGCCTAAATAGACCTAAGAGGGAAATCAAATTGGTTATGGTTGCTACTCCAAACAAGGTGAAATGGCCTCTCCAAATGACTACATGGTCATTTTGGATATCCATCTACTAACCCCATTGAAGGCTTTAGGCAAGGATTGAGCTTGGCTATAAATCATATTTATTATATGAGATGCAAATCAAAGCATGGTGTAAAGTATAAAGGAATGAGGTGCACCCTTTTTTATAGTTTTCCTTTTGGGAGAAACTTGTATTTTGGTGCATGTGGGACTAAAAGCCCCAAATTAGATTAGAATTGCTAATCATGATTAGGCCTTGCTAATCACAATTAGTGAATTACCAAGTGATTAAGAGGTGTGGAGCCTTAATCGACTGCTTAGGGTCAACTAGGAGGCTAGGATAAGCTTTTGAAGCTTGCTGAGACGTTGTGGAGGTGAATGGGGTGATTTTGAGTGGTTGGAAGAGGGGTTTGAGTCAATACTAGGGTATATTGACCAAATCAAGGGCAAAATAGGCTTAATTAGCTCATAATCGCTAATTGTCTGTTTTGAAAAGGATTTTGGCTTACGATTCATCGTAAAGTGACATCCTGAATGCGAAAGGGGTTACGCAATCAACAATGTGGTGTTAATTGACTAATTTGGTAAGGAAAATGTTAGTTAATTAGTGAAAACCACTAATTATAATGGATTTGGCAAGAATAAGAGTGATTTGTGTGCATTTTGGCAATAAGATTGCAAAAGCGGAATTTAGGTGTCTACATTTGCCCCTGTTTGAGGTGAAGTTAGTGACTTCACTTCAAATATAGTAGACAAGCATAAACAGGTAAATTTTTGAAGAAAAATTAGTGGAATGAAGGATGCCCCCTCGAGTGTCAAGTGGGTGATAGAAGAAGTCAATCGACGATCGAAAATATGATTGAAATGGATAAAAGAAAATAGGTTAGAATGGGCATGAAACCCTTAGGTATTGAGAAGGAATAAGGATAGGGATAAACGTGGTTGTTTATTGCCCCGGGTGAGTTTTTAGGAGAAAAATTAGTAATGGTAATAAATGATAATGGAGAAGAAATGATTAATGGAGAAATATAGGACAAGCCCAATCTTTGCATCCAACCTTTCAATAAGCAACCTGTTTATATCATTTTGCCCCTAGGTCTACATCATCGGCCTTTATTAAAAATAAACAAAAGTATAATATAACATGAAAAGCTACATTACTAACATTTGTTTACTGCTAAAAATACGTAACTCCATGCAACATACATTATGCAATGCAATACAAGAAAGTAAAATGACGCTTAACTCCATGCAACATACACAATGCAATGCAATACGAGAAAGTAAAATGACAACTTCATGTAACATGCAATGCAATACGAGAAAGTAAACCAACTAACCTAACAGAGAAACAAGCACAATCACATATACTCAGATAAAAAACGTTCAAGACAGTTGTACCAATGTTTTTGTTATCAAGCTGCAGTTCCCAAATGTTCGTGTTGTAACGAAAAGGGTTAAAAATGATGCCCTAAGCAATAACACATGCGAGGGAAAAACGGAGGACACAAGTAGTCCCATGGAAAGCATTCATGCATTATGACACAGTACTTGGCAACTCATTGTTGCACAGTACCGACATAATAAGCATACCCAACTTTGTTAATGGAGGTAGATCATGATGATCCGCATGTCGTTTGAGACAAGAAAAAGCAAGAACGTTGGAAAGATGGTTTTGTAGGACCAATTTCGATGTTGAGGATAATGTAGGTGATACAGGCTTCAACTGTATGCAAGCCATTTAAAAAATGAAAAACCATAAATTTTTGGTAAATTTAAAGCCAAAATTAATGTTACCATTGTGTAGCTTGCTTCAATACCTTTCCAACGCAAAAAAAAACGGAGTTGTTTCGAGGTTGGGAGCAAAAGTTATGGCTTGCGCAATGCTGGGTGCGCCTATGCACTCAGGGGAGCGCCTGTTGGGTGTGCCTATGCACTGTGGGGTGAGTTTTTGCATTTTGTGAGGCAACATGGGCGCCTGGGCGCCTCTGATTACTTTTGGATTTTTGCATTTTTGAGGTAGCATGGGCACCTGGGTGACTGTGCTGTTTTGATGTTTTTTTTGCATTTTGTTTCATGGGCGCCTAGGTGCTTTGCTGGTTTTTGCTTTTTTTAATATTTTTTGAGCAGCATGGGCGCTCAGACGTCTGTGTTAGCCTAATTTTTGAGTTTTTTGAATTTTGTGAGGCAGCATGGCGCCTGTGTTGGCGCCTTTTTTGGTATTTTTCATGTACATGGGTGTTGGCAGTGTTCAAGCATGGGTGCCTGGGATGCAACACTGAGTGCACTACCTATCTTCCGGAAGGCCATAACTTTTTCTCCTGACCTCGAAACGACTCCATTTTTTTGCGTTGGAAAGGTATCAAAGTGAACTACGCAATGGTAAGATAAATTTGGGTTTTTGAATTTGTCTTACCAATTTTTTGGGCTTTTGAGTTTGCTTTACCAATTTGTTTGGGTTTTTGATGTTTATTTGGATGTTTTGACTTTTCTGACTAACATATTTGAATGTTTTTTATTTTTGAAACATATTTGAATGTTTTTGGTTTTTCTAGAAGTTTTCTGAAGCTATGTACAGGAAATGAAGAAACGTGGATGCCCCCAGCGACAGATGGGATGTACAAGGGCAGAATGCCACACATATGCGCAAGAAAGTGAAGATGCAAAATTGCCCCCAACGTTAGATGGGAATATTCAAAGGAAAACTCTTCACGCGCAAAAGTTGGATCAGGGCCAATATAGATAGGTTCAACATGCTGATGAACGTAACCCAATGACGTGCTAGGAAGGAGCAAGGATGCCCCTAGCGTAAGCTGGCCAAGAAGCACATGATAGAAAGAAGTAGAAGATTGTTTTTGTGAAAGGGGACAAAGGTTCCCAACAACATGGAAAAAAGGCAAATATTATACACATGGATGTTCTGAACTAAGTAGAAGAACGATGTGAATGTTGTGAATGTAGCTTAGAAGCCTTGCGATGAAGAAGTGATTAGCCAAAGGCATGAATCATGAGACAAGATATAAACTAGAGTAAGAGTATGAAAAAGGTCCAAAACAGGACACTTGGTAACATACTAATCCTGTTTGCTCATAGAAATCCAATGTGTGCACGTGGAAATTTATTACCTCTTGGAGGGAAGATTTGATAGACAACAAGTGAAGACACCCTAGCCAATGTGTAGGAATGATTTATTTTTCAAAGTTGATTTTTTATGAATGGATTGCGGAAGGAGAGCCGTACATTGCTTCGCTGCCAGCCAGGCATCCATAGCCCCGACGATATGTATTTGATTCTAATCGCAACATTTCTCTACTGCCATTCAGGCATCCATAGCCCTGGCAGAGATTATTGGAAATACCCCAAGAGAGAGTTATATATCAATTTGCTTTTGCTTTCAGCTTTGATTTTTGCTTTTTGATTTGATTGATTCTTTTTGCTTTCTGAAAACTTATTTTAGCTCTCTTGTTTGACAAGGGGTTAAGAACCACTGATGGCTTGATGGAAGGAGGTGGAAGTGATTGTGATGACGACATTGGCTAGTGTCAACAAATATATCCAAAATTTCTTCGCAACAAGTTTTTTAGATGTTGATTGTGATAGGATCTCTAAGAGGTCAGTCGTTCTTTAATTTACCAAGGTGATAAAAGACCAAGGCCAAACGGATACCATAGAGATAACTGTCACAAAATGCGTGTGAATAGGCTAACCAAAATATCACTGAAGGGATGAAAATGGTAGGAAGACTTGCAGAAGAAGAGCAAGAAAGGGAAGAAAGAACATCCATGTGTATGCAATACCTGATTGCAATGTGTGTTCATTTACCTTTGATTTTTTGAAATGTTTTCTCATTTTTTTGTATTTTATTTTTTTTGAAAGGTGGGACCGACAAGGTCACTTGGTGTGATAAGATCCAACAACAATGTTAGCAATTTCCTTGATAAGGAAGACTAGGCGTGTTTGCTTATCAAGAGTCATATTATCCCCGATCTCAATGATCGTGGTGAGCTCATACTCAATAGATGACTGTGTTTTATCATGAAATGTGGATGTTGCATGTGGGATCTTGAAGTCCCTATCCAAAGGTTTATGCACTTTACACCATACTTGATGGGTGCGTTGATGTGCATTTTTGAAGCGCGTTTGATTCTGAACTTTAAGATCATTTAAATTGTTGTGAGCTTTGGAGCTCTTGGAATTATTGATGTCAGCCTAATGAAGGAACCGTTTTGGTTTCTTATAAGCTACTACATGACTTATCTGATCCTGAGAAGTGGGAGAAGAAAGTGGACGAATAGAATTGATGTGAGAAATGACAATGGGTTTGCCACAATCATTGATAGAAGAAAATATGATGGATGCAAAGGATACGGTCCAAGAATTGAAGAGGATGGGCTACCAGGAGGTGTCCCATAGACTGAAGATAAAGGGCTACCAAGATGTGGCCCTAAGATTGAAGATGAATTTTAGGACTGCCCCCAGTATAGATGAAGATGGGCTGTAGGAGATGAGCCCATACATAGAAGATGATGGACTACTAGGAGGTGTCCCATAGAGAATCGAAGATGAGGGACTTCTAGAAGATGTGCCCCTAAGAATAGATGAATATGGGATACCATGAGGTGAGCCACACATAGATGATGTGGGGCTACTTGGAGGTGGCCCACATATAGAATAAAGACGATGGGCTACCAGGTGGTGACCCAAGGTAAGATTGTGATGGAGGAATCCTAATAGATAAATAATGATTAGGTAATGAAAAGATAAAATCTTCCTCAACAGTCTTAGGATCTTCCTTAGTATTCTAACAAAAGGAATCAATTTATGGAAGAATAAGAAGAGGATTCCCAATACTTCCTTTGCAAGTGTATCTCTTCCTCCCAAAGTCAAGATTAAATCCTTGATTCTGATAATCCTCTAAGGGAATGCAATCGTGTGACCCTAAGAATTTTCATGATCATCTCCTCATCTTGAGATGAATCGATCAGTAGGGGTAGTTGTTCTTCAACCATAAGAGGTTGATTGGATGAATGTGACATGGGTCTCGACTTGGATGATTGATTAGAAGGACTTTGATTCGGAGAGCTCTTCGATGGAAGAAGGGGTCATTGAGTCGAATGAGAAATGGGGTCTTGTGAAGACATGGAGGACCGTGACTTAGGATTCATACTAGAGGAATAATTTGGATTAAAATCTTAAGAAGAATTAGAAGACTTAGAATCATTGGGATTGGAATCTTTGGGATTGGGAATTAATCTTTGGAAGAATCAGAATCATACCACTTACCATGAGTTGAAGATGGGGGAAGAGGTAAGTGAACGGGTTATTTAGCGCGAAGAATCAAACGAGGTCTAGTTGTGATAGGCATCCTTTGATGGGAATGCTGAAACCTAGGTTCCTTACTGTCATAAGTATGCAGAACTATGTGATAATCAGTCTTTGTCGGCACATGCCTAGACATAGATAGTCCAAGGGATATCACAGGGGTTATTGTGTTGACATGTTCAACAGGTGTATCTACACAACCAATGAGAGCATCAAAATGATTCTCCTCATTAGACACATAATTAGCATTCTTGTCCTGATTATGTTTAGGAAAATTCTTCATATTGGGGGATTTGTTAGGAGTGGATGAATCCATCTCCACATCGCCACTTTCGATTAAGTCCTGGATGTAGTGCTGCAACTTCAAACACTTATTTGTTTTGTGACCTTTAACATGGTGGAATTGGAATATTCATTATCTCTAAACCATGATGGTTTAGGCACGTCATCCTCATAAGGCATAGTTTCAGGATATCTAACCATATTAACCGCCTCTATCTCTTTTAGTATTGATGACATTGATTCAGATAGAGGAGTGAAAGTACGACACTTATACTCCATAGGCGGATTGCTCCCTTTGCAAGCTTTAAAGGTGTGTGGTTTGGAATAACTTGTACTCGCTTAGAGTCTACTATCCCATCACTAACAACGTTTTTGTTTCTATTAGGAACAAAGCATTTGTTTTATCGTTAGATTTAGAATCGTTGTGTTCACATGGGAGAAAGGTTTTAGAGTCCCCCTAGCTAACAATGCCTTTTCAATTTGACTCCCTTTTTCTATTACCTCTTCAAATGTGTTGCCACAATGCATTTGCAAGTGGAATGTAATGTCTGGATGGAGGTTGGGAACAAATATGCCTATTAACTATTTTTTGTGTATGGAGCAAGGAAAGCGGCTAGCTAATCCTCTCCATTGTTGTAAAAATGCAGCGAAGTTTTCGTTATTTCATTGCTTGGCATTGCAGAGATCTAACATGGTGACATCATTCTCAATATTGAAAGAGAAGTGTCGTACGAAACTTTCTGCTAGTTCTAACCATGTTGATATGGATCCCTTAGGGATGTGTACAAACCATTCTAGCACCGTTGCTCCTAAACTTTGTGGAAATAGGTGCATAAGATAATTGTCGCTGAATGCAACCTCTTGACATGCCATATAAAAGTCTTTTATATGATCACGAGGGTCACCTTTTCCCTTATACTTGTCAAATATTGGAAAATCAAAATGTCTTGGGAAAGGTACCTGCAAGCATGGCTTTATCGAATGGGTAGGGACATAACTCATCCAACTGATACTTCTTATTATTGTTACCAAGTTGGCCCTATTGTAATGCTTGGAGGGTGTTCTTCATTGTTGACCACTCTTGATTAAAAAGTGGATCTTGTGTGGGTAGTGGCGTAGGTCTATACAAAGGGTTAAGCCTAGGTGTATGCCCACCCCGATTTGTTGGTGAAAAATTCCTCATAAGGATCCTTTGCATGTCTCCCATCGAGGAGTGTTTATTAGGAATTCGTGGAACAAAGCCTTAGGTTTTACCTTTGGTATGTCATGTTTCACAACTTTTGGTTGTTCCTTTTGTATATGTGAAGCCAAACTTGCCAATTGGTGAGTGAGGGCTTGGACCTGTTGTTCTAACGTAACCTCTTAAATAGGTATTTCATGACGATCTTCGTTAGGGGGAGGTTGTAAAAGATGAACATGTTCTTCATGGCCTTCGCAACGAATTCTAATAGGAGTAAACGATAGTCTCCTCGTTTTTGAAAGGTACTTCACATTATTTTGTCGTGCAGAAGTAGAGGCATGACCTGGGTTTAATATGTCATATATATGATGATAGGATCTTCACTTCCTCTTCCCCTCAAACCATTGCGACAATGAGAGAAGGGTCCATCGTGGGAAGTAACCTAGATCCTAGTTCCATAAAATGCATAAGAACCTCATGTTTGTTTTAAAAATTTAATCATCAAAATTAGCGGGATGATGCTCTATATTCATACGAGGAGACTCTTCCTCTCCACCAATATGGTCAACAATGATATTATCCTCTAAAAGAGAGGTCACCTCCAAATATCTCGGTTCCTAATCTTTGGGATCCCATCCTCGTAGTAGGCATACTCAAGATAGGAAATACACGAATAATTTCCACTAAGGTTTATTAGCAGTGGCTTTAGTCAAATCTGTGCAGAACGACCCTAAGTTGTTAAAACAAGGTCCACTATGGGAGGTAATGTTGGCTAGATTTTCTGCATAGCATCAAACCTAGGCAGTCATGAGATAAATCTCCCTCATTTAACCGGTGAGGCTCCCGTGTCAGATTTGTCAATAAAAATGTGTTATTATCTATCAGGGGTTTTACTTTAACCACTTAGTTCATGAACCATAACTAAGAAGCTTTGCAACAAGTAAGCAACTGTTCAAGAAAGGAAGTATTTTATAGAAGGAAGTAAAGGAAATACAGAGAAGAAATGGGAAAGATGTGTATCTCAATCAGTAGATAGTAGAGCTAATTGCATGCACACAGAAGAAACTTAATAGATATGAACACAGAGAATTATAAAACAAAGGCAGGTCTAGATCCAGATCTAAAATAACACAAAGTCTATTAAGAGATTTAAGATTAAAAGCAAGAAACACAGTACACCGTGACACAAAGTTCTCTGGAAACCTGCAACCTTTGTATTCCTTTGCTCCAAGTTGCTCTCAGGGGCCTTCAAATGCACAAAGTCTAGAACACAAGATTGCTTCTCACAAATTCTCCTCCATTACCCGAAGGTTCTTGCAACTCTACTTATAGAATGTAGAGGGGCAATTACAAGTTGGAAGTTTTACTTGAACTGGCACATGTGGAAGTCGGAAAGAAACAACTGGCAATCTTCCTCAATGGAATTCCTCTTTGCAATGACATGTATGATTTGCAACTGAAAATAGAACCTTCTACTTTGCACGTGCCACCTATCTCCAAGTAGTTGACTTCTTCAAGTAATGGCTTTTAAACCAATCACTTAAGTTGTATAATTTAATTGATCGCTTAATTACTTTGTCGGAGGAAAGGAGAAGGAAGAGGAAAGCTGACTTTGTCGGAGGAAAGAAGAAGGAAGAGGAAAGCTGACTTTGTCCTTTTTCATGTCTGCATGCAGCTGATTCAAACTGAATCTGGAAGCAGCTGGATCTGGAAACAAGCTGGAATTGCAAGCAGTTGGAATTGGAAGCAAGCTGGAATTTTGCCTTCGCATTGTCTTCTCTTTTATCCTTGAAGGTTTTGCAGTTCTTCTTTTGTACATGCATCAATGCAAGGTTGGCCGTAGATAACTCATCATCCTTATCCGCATTTTAATTGCATATGAGCAATTAAAAATTCTGGAAAGCACTTTTGGGTGAATGAAAATTCAATGAAAGCTTCAATTGGAAGATGAGAGCATATGCACAAGATCTTGGAAGGAATTTTCCACGCACTGTCTTCTTCACGGGCTGCATTCGAAACAAGAGGATGAAGCCTTTGTGCCGGAAGCTTTTGCAACTATGAGATCTAGATATGGATCTGCATATGGATCTGTATCTGCATCTGGATATGGATCTGCACCTGCATAACAAACTTTGGCAACTGGGCTATGGATGGAAAAGTTGCAACTCGAATAATTCCACTGCTTTTAATCTGCACGCATGAGTGAAGTTTCTCCTGCACACATGAGTGAAGTTTCTCCTGCACGCATGAGTGAAGTCTTTCCTGCTCTAGATTTGTCTATCAATTCAGCAAGAGGTTTCGAGCCTAGATCTGTGTCTCCAGTATTTGTAAATTTAGAAGTGATGCATGACTCCGTTGTGCTTTCTTTTTCATCTTTTTTTGCCATAGCTTTGTTTATCTTCGTCTGAATAATTCTTTTTCTTCTTACTTGGCCGGATTTCTTCAATACTGGTGCAGATCTGGACAATTCTTCAGATTCGGAGGATATATGCAATGTATTGGACATTGATAAAAGCTCATTTTCTTTTGTAAAGCACCTGTAATGAATTCCTTTTTTTATTCGTTGACAAAGGTATCGCCACCGAGAGCTATGAATAATGAATTTTAATTATAAAAATCTGGACTTTTTGAGCCTAAAATTTTATGTTTAATTGGGACATAAAGAGAATATAAATCCTGTCAATAACACTTGAGCTCAACACCTGTGCAGAACAATGATGCAGACGCAAGATCAACGTCTGGGTGCCTGTGCATGATGCAAGGGCCAAATCTAGGCACCTCTGTTAGACCTTGTTTCCAGCTTGCATTTTAGCAAAGTCCTTCTTCAACTATAGCATGGGCGCACTTTTTCTCTTGGCTGCAATTCTGTAGCACTGTGAATGCACTACCTCACCTTCTGATGGCTGCCCATAACTTTTATAACTCCTCGACAATTCTAAATGACTAATTGTTTTAAAAATTACTTGGAATTAAGTTAATTAAAAATCACATAAATTTGGGTTTTGGAAATTTTCCAGCTCTTCTCTTTTAAATGTTAATTTGGATGTTTAAGGACTTTTCTGACTAACATCAATTGAATGTAATTCATTTTCTAGAAGTTTTATGAACACTTCACTTCACTTAAGAAACGAAGAAACGTGGATGCCCCAAGTGACATTTGGGATTGTACATAGGGAATTAATGCTAATGCATATGTGCAAGAAAGTGAAGATGTGATTAATGCCTTCTCAAAAGGGGCGTTAGCATAGAATATTCAAAGGTAAACTAAATTCATGCACATTTTAAATTCTAGATTAGGGCCATTCCTATGGATCCACTTCAACATGATTGATGAACGTAACCACAAGCCTGATGTGCCAAAATTGGGTGAATAAATATTAACAAATATTTATTTAATGCATTATTATTCACCCAAGGTGGGTCGCACTTTTTTGCCATAATAGAATTCTATTTTTAAGAATTTTTCACAATGGGATTCTTTACCCTGCAAGGCAGCCCCGGAAATCCCATGATCCACTTAAGTGATTTGACTTTGAGAAAGAATGAGATTATTTACCCTGCAAGGCAGGCAATAAAATCCCGTGATTTCAGCCAAAGTCACTTGAATCATTTATTTCAAGATACAGACTAGAGTAAGAGTCCTGCAAGGCAGGTCCAAAAAATTCCTGCTTGCCTGCAGCCATACTAATCATGTTCCTACTGCATAGAAATCCAGTTTATATGCACGTGGAAATTTGTTACCTCTTGCTTAAGGAGGATTTAATAGATTCAACAAGTGCTTGACACCTTAGCCTAATATGTATGAATGATGCAACTTTTCAAAGTTGAATTTTCTATCACGGGATGGAGTTGCCCTGCAAGGTAGAGCAATAAAATCCTACCTCCCTGCTGCTTTTATTTTTCCACTGCCCCGCTTAAGTGAATTTTATAACACGGGAAAAAGTACCCTACTAGGCAGGTATAAAATTCCCATCATGCTTGCGGAGATTCTATTTTTCCCATTGCAGCTTAAATATCTTTGTTTTCCAAAAATGCGCCCATCCTTTTAGGGGCTTTTCTTTGCAACTTTGTGCTTCGACAACATTTAGCTTTTTCCCAGTGATTTGACAGACCTCTGATGGCTGACTTCCTCCGGGCATAACAGCTGCGTATATGTTTTCCAGCTGCTCCAGGGGTTAAGAACCACTGATGGCTTGACCCAGTAAAGGAGGTTGTTCTAGAGAAATTGTCATAGAAAACAAAATGGGACAGTGTCAACAAACATGTCCAAAATTGTCTTCACGACAAGTTACAAATAAATGCCCAAAACTGTGATAGGATAGTTATAAGGCCAGTCATTCTTTAATTTACATAATGTGAATAATAGACATAGTCAAATCATAATACCGTTAGAGACGAATGTCGTAAAATAGCCTCATACGGGGCTCAAAATAATTAAATACAAATTTCCCGCAGACAAATCCCGACGATAGAATATAACAATTTTGGGCATCTGGGTATTTGGCGAAAAAGGCTAATATGGCTCTTTGGGAATATCTTGACGCAATACAAGAACTTTCAGGCAATAGAAACTTTCAAAACGACCCATTTTTAACAAGGAAGGGAAGAAAGAACATCAAAACGACCCATTTCATTTTAAAAGGTAGGAATTTTTTTCGACATAGGGTCACTTGACGATGATAGGATCCAAATCTGGGTACACCAGGTAACTTAGCAATCCTAATTCCATGACACGCAGGAAGATTACCTACATGTTTGTTTATGGAAGATGTAATCGTCATCCCTTGGCATCTCAATGATGCTTGGTGAGATTCATACTTAATAGAGTCCTCTTCTCCACCATTTTATGGTTAACCAGCGTGATTATCCTCTAAAAGAGGGACCTTGTCACCTCCAAATATATCGGCTTCTAATCCTATGCAAAGGTTTATGCATTCTCGTAGTAGGCATACTCGAAATAGGAGGTGTGTTGATGTACAAACTTCCACTGAATTGCGTTTGATTCTAAACTTTAAGGACCTTTGTCAAATTGTTGACAGCCTTAACAGCGCTTGGAATGTTGCCAAAACAAGGTGACTATAGAATAGCCACAAAATTGATAGATCAAAGCAAATGCGTTAAAGGTCAAAGAACAACAAACAAGCTACCCTAGCAAGGTAATATATGACACAAGTTTTCCATAGAATAATATAATGACGTACAACGCTCAAAATCTAGTTACACCAAATAGTTTATTCTCTTAAGATTTCATCTAGATTGGTTTGCAACTAAATATTGACAACACAATATCACCAATTAGGTCAAGTTTGCAACAAACAAGGCCTAAATGATAAGAGAATGTTGACGCGATCTTCTAACAAGATATACTAAAAACCAGTTTCTAAACACTAACAAAGTCTGAGTCTCGTAAAATGGATGATAACAATGTGAGCAATGTAACGACACTATTTGGACACATGAACCAAGCTTTCAGAGAAAGCAAGATTTCTAGTGTCAAAATGATGTTATCATGATGCTCACAATGTATCCTCAACACTTACAAAATTTGAGACAAAGTTAGGATGTAAAAACTACGTCTAAGTATAACAAGAAATTGCTATGCGTGCGAACAACGTAACTCTACAATATAGAGATTTAGGCCTAATTTCACAATGGAAACAAGACGTAAATATCTCAATTGTATGGCTATAATGTGGGCAGCGTAACAACTCAAAAGAAGACAAGGATGAAATCACCTAACTACGATGATAATAAGTCTCAAATATGGGTTTTTGAGATAATGGGCCTACTAGATCGTGAGTACGTACCATGCAGACTTTCAACACTTGTGCTCTGACATTGCAACCTAGTCGCGCAAGTAGAATACAAAAGTGGTGGACACGCGATATCTAGTAGTATCCGTATATGTTGTTTCCTTTTGTCCAAAAATGGGCAACAAGAAAACAAGGGTGTAGACCAAGTGGTGTTGAAATAAACTTGGTGTTATTTTGGTAGAGTTTCGCCTTGTCTTAGGACAAGTGAAAAACTAGGACAAAATGACACTAAGTAGATTTCGTGATGAAAATCACGCGGTTTCAACTTTAAGAGATTCTTTCCCTTGTTCGAAAAACAAGAGTTTGAATCTAATAAAGTTGTCACTTTGTGAGAGCTCTCAAGTATAACAACTAAGACAAAAACAATGGCTCCAAGCCGACAAGCTTCTTAGGTGGTTCTCTCTCTAGGTGTCACAAGATATCTAGAGCGAGCTCGATTTACCAAGGTTTCCCAAGGAGTATCTCGACTTTACTTTACCCCCTTCAGTATAATGAGCACCGAAGTGCGTTCAGTTATACTTTCACTGGGGTCACGATACAGATATATTTGACTCTAATCTCACCAAGGTGTACTAGTCAAGTCGGTAGTGTGGAGCACTTTCCTGTTTCGTTCACAAGGTTCCCTCTTGCGTGAACTACTTTAGGGTTCATAGGACCACCCCCATTGTTGTAGATTAAGGCTTATGCCAAAGGGGTTATGTCCTAGTTAAGCGAACGAGCCATAGCTCTTAACCGAAACCTGTAAATACAATGTGATGATTGTGGTGTATTTTTTATCTTTTAGACTTAATGTGGTTTTTGTTGCACTCCTTTTGACAACCTACAATCACACATGTAGTTAGAAAAATTGTTTAGGTCCTCTTCTTTCTTTGACAGCGTTAGGTCCTTCACAAAATGGTTAGTAGTTCCAAAAAGATTCACAATATCATAGGAAAATAACAATGAAAAATGCTTGTAAATCAACTAACTACCATCAAACTTTGTAAAAACAAGGTTTATTCCCAATTAATCCAAGTGCTTATTAATGAAAGACTAAAATTGCTTTTGATTCCCAAGATCACACTAGGTGCAAGGGAAGAGCATACACAAATTTTAGCCTTGATTTCTTTATTAAGTGAAAAAGCTCTTAAACTAAAAGATCAAGCACATGCAAAAAAATGAAGGTTTATTCTCTTAAGCACAAAATGAATGATAATTGTTCCTACTTACTCCCAAGAAGCAAAAAGAATGGTTTAGAGGTGTTTTTGGTTCTCAAGATCACACTAGGTGCAAGAGAAGAGCATACACAACTCTATTCCAAACTCAATCAAAGTATGAAAACACAATCACTCCTCAAACCCTAACCCAATTTACTCAAAAATCCTTCATCAAACCCTAGGATAATTTTGTTAGGAATATTGCTCTAAAATCAATAATTTGACAAAAACAACATCTAAAAACCCTTAAAAACTGATAGGAATCATAAAATTGAAGTTCTGGAATTTTGAGAAAATTTTACCTTGATGCATAGGTGCCCCTACTAGTGCACAAGAGCTCACAATTGCATAGGTGCCCCTCTAGGTTCCCAATCAATGATCTTCTAGTGAGGCATCTTTCAAACAATTAATGATGCACAGGCGCTTCCAGTGAGGCACAGTCATGCACTCACAGTCATGCACAAGTGCTCTTCTTTCCTTTTTCCTGTTTGCTCCCAGATGAAATGACTCCATTTTTTTTGCATTGGAAAAATATGAGTTTTGAAGCAATTTTTTTGAAAAAAAAGGTCCCTTTCTAATCTTGCTTTAATGGATTTCTTGGCAAATCTTTGGTTTTCACACAGGCTTCGCCTCCTTATATCCTACAAAAAGCAAGAAAACACAACTTCTACCACTAATCTATTTGAAACAAATTTTAAAAATGAAAATTGATCTAAAACTTTGAAATTAATCTAAAAAGTTTGAGAAACTAATCTAAAAAGCTTAAAAGTACACTAGAAAGCTTGAAAGTAAACTACAAAAACTTGAAATTAATCTAGGAAACTTGAAACTAATCTAAAACTTTGAAATGAAAAAAATTGAAACTAAGTTAAAAAGCTTAAAAATTGAATGCAATGGGGTATTGTCCCACCGGGTGTCCCAAATGAAAGCACCCTAAACTCTACAAAGCAAATTGCATAACTAAACAAGGAAGGCTAACACCATTGCCATCCATCTAGCCAAGGTTCTAAGTCTAGGAATGTAACATTAAGATAGAAGCTAAAAGGAATGCTTAACTAGTATGAAAACAATGCAAAATCTAAATAAACATGCCTACTAATATGCTTTAATTACCTAACATGGGCCTAAATAGACCTAAGAGGGAAATCAAACGGGTATGGTTACTACTCCAAAAAAGAGTGAAATGGCCTCTCCAAATGACTACATTAAGTCATTTTGGATATCCATCTACTAACCTTGTTGAAGGCTTTAGGCAAGGATTGAGCTTGGCTATAAATCATATTTATTATATGAGATGCAAATCAAAGCATGGTGTAAAGTATACAAGGAATGAGGTGCACTTGTTTTTATAGTTTTCCTTTTGGGAGAAACTTGTATTTTGGTGCATGTGGGACTAAAAGCCCCAAATTAGATTAGAATTGCTAATCACGATTAAGCCTTGCTAATCAAAATTAGTGAATTACCAAGTGATTAAGAGGTATGGAGCCTTAATCGACCGCTTAGGGTCAACTAGGAGGCTAGGATAAGCTTTTGAAGCTTGCTTGAGACGTTGTGGAGGTGAATGGGGTGATTTTGAGTGGTTGGAAGAGGGGTTTGAGTCAATACTAGGGTATATTGACCAAATCAAGGGCAAAATAGGCTTAATTAGCTTATAATCACTAATTGTCTGTTTTGAAGAGGATTTTGGCTTAGCGATTCATCGTAAAGTGGCATCCTGAATGTGAAAGAGGTTTGGTGATCAACAAAGTGGTTGTTAACCGACCAAAGTGGCAAGAAACATTAGTTAATTAGTAAAGAGCACTAATTATAACGGAATTGGGAAGAATAAGAGTGATTTGCGTGCATTTTTGGCAATAAGATTGCAAAAGTGGAATTTAGGTGTCTACAGAAGCAACTAACCAAGTGTTAATATTTGTCATTCAAAAGTCATGTGGTGTTGAAGGAAGTGACTTGGAGGAACACCTACACGAAGCATTATGGGATTATTGAACAACATACAAAGTTACTACCAACCATACACCTTTTCAATTGATGTATGGCTAAGAAGCAATTGTTCGTATGGAATACCTAGTACCAAATATGCGGATGACAGTCCAAAAAATATTGGGAGACAACAATAGCCTTGCAGAATGATGCATATAGTTAAATAAGCTCGATGATCGCCGAATGATGGAACAATGGACATCCGAAAGTAACTCAAAAAAGAAGGAAATATGACAAGCACTTACAATGCATGAATTTAAAGTGGGGCCTCATGTGTTAAGATACAATAAGTGGCAAGAAATTAAGCCGGGTAATTTTGAAGTATGTAGGTTGGGACCATTTAAACTTATAGAATTTTTTGACAATCGAGTAGTTAAACTAGAATATTTAAATGGGAAGCCTGCCAAGGACACTATTAATGGATCTAAATTGAAGTTATTTTAGGCATGGATGGAAAGTACCAATACATTAGAAACTGGTTCCCCATTTAAGATAATGATTAAAGAAACCAAAACTAAAGATAACACAATTGTTGACAAAGTCAATGAGTTCAATTCTAAGGAGCTAGAGATAGATGGGTTGGTGCATAAAATAGAAGGGGTGAAGTGGTTAATTCAGAAAACACCTTACAAGGTTAAAAATGATGATCCCCATTCACACCCTTGTATGACCTCTTCACCAACCAATACCCATACAACCTCTTCACCAATATATATTGTATGATCTCACCCTCATATAGGCAGTGTAATATGATCTCCCTTATGCCATTGCAGTGTTGTACAATCCCCCTTCTCCCATTACAACATTGTTCAACCTATTTGTGGTTTGACCTACACCCACTATTTCCAACTATTGTTCTACCTCCATCTAAACCAACTATTGTTCTACCTCCATCTACCTCAACTATAATTTGACCTGTGACGCTAGCTATTGTTGAATTTGTGAATGTACAACTTCCAACTGTCATGTAATATCATAAGAGGTTGCAATGGGTTGGCGTACAACCTCAGAGGGGTTGTATGTTGTACAATGTCTCATACCACTCTTCCTAGTAATTGGTTGTTCCTTACACACTGTTATTTGAACATCCCTAGATCGATTCTACAACCAAAGTAGTTATATCGATCCAATTTGTCCGCTCTGCCAACCAAAACACCCATATATGCCCCTCAACAACATTTTTACCAATCACAACAACAAAGGAAACAAATCCTAAAACACACAAAAAAGTCAAAATGCACCATAGAATTCGGGATAGAAGATTTTCAATTTTTAATCCCCAAAAAACAAGAATGGCCATCAAATTCAGCCCGAGCATCTATAAATAAATTACATGTACGATTGGTCAGAGTAGAAAAATCCAAGGACCCCAACCAAACTCCAACAACAGTTAATAGGTAGGGTTTAGTGAATATTCTTAAATAAGCAGAAGTGAAAGTAATTAAGCAAACATGGCAGACAAGGACACAAACCCTCAACCCCTTCCAGGAGCGATACAAACTGTGGCACGGTAGAAAAAATATTTGGAAGCAAATTCGATAAATTTGGTGTAGTTAGAGAAGGCAAGATAATTCGCAGGCAAAACCTTTCCCCAAACCCCAAGATGTTCCAAACATCGTTAATAGGGAGTAGTTCCAAACAAAGTGTAGAAGAAAATGAGCGAGAAGAAGAGTGGCTTTGGATAGAAAAATAAAATTAGGGTTGAATCCACCCTTAGAAATCTCACTTGGGAAAGCCTACCAGCTAGTGATGCACAAACATGGTTGGTAAATAAACTAGACATGCAAGAACCTAAGTAGTTGTCCATAGAGCTAGAGTAGATAGAATCCTTCAAATGCCCCACTTTAATGCAAGAGACTCTGAGCCCTATTTGGTGAGCATGGTGTCAAACTACAACAGGGAGACAATGTTCCATGATTTCATATGGTGACAAGTAGGTTAAAATCACTGACACTTCCACTGAGTTTACACAAGTGTTCAAGGTACCCTCTCATGGATTGACCATTATCAAGGCCACCAATCCGCATTTAATCATTGCATAGAAAAACTTGGTTGTCCAACATTTATGTAGAAAAGACTCAGTTAAGGAAGAGATTCAGAACTTGTGGGAAAAAAGGCACAGAGGAATTAAAAAATAATATTTGGCAAATGAGGAATGGGTGCACTAGATGTGATATGGTGCCGGCTATTAGTATCAAGAGCATCATATATTGCAAGGTGGATAACATAATACATGCTTGTCCTAGACATAGGTGAAAAATATAAGTAGGTAGAACTATTTCTACAAGGCTTCAGGAATTCCTCTCCTTGTCATGTAAGGGGTTCTTACATAAACTAACATCCCATAGGTATATTCCTGGATGCAGTGTTCACACATGCTATTGTGGGGGAAGAATTCTCAGGGGACAATTCGTATTACCCAACTTGGCCTTCACTATTTTGTTGGAAAAAACCCAGGTATTCCCTTGGAAGAGCATACTGAATGTAGAGCGGTAACAAAAAATCAAAAAGTAATGGTGGAAGTTGGAACAACATGCTTCCAAGGAAGCAGATGGGTCTAAAATTGGTAATGAGGACAAGGAGGAAGGACATACAGAGGAACTTTACCTTCTGACCTACTATGAATTGCTCTCCTACAAACATAGGCAACACTCATACAAGAAATGATGGGTTACAAGCAGAAGATGAGTAGTGATTAGGAAAATGGTTACACAACTTCAGAGGACACTAAAAATGGAAAGAGAGGTTCCTGAGAGGTCACTATATCCATTGAGCCCAATTTAGCCTGAAGAGTCTATAGGGGCCTGAGAAGCAGACGTTCTTTTAGAGACTAACACAAGAGCAGGAAAACAGATAAGACCAGCAGACTCAAAGGCAAAACCATTGATTTGTAGGAAAGGGAAGGGACTATTCCGGTAATTTTTTCCCTATCCCAAAAAATGATGCTCTCTACGAAATCATATCTTAGTCTCTACATACTCTAGGACCCATGCCAGAGACACTCTAGGGCATATCCAGTATGGTAGAACACTTAATATGTGGTGAGTGGTCCTACATAGGTGAGGATGATATTGGTTAAAGCAGACCGTATCCAGAAATTTGTAGAAGAGGACTACCATGTAGGCTTTATACGAGTGTACATCAGCCAAGGATGGGCTACACGGAGTCTTCCTGAGATGCATGAACAATGGATGCCCACACAGGTCGCTCATGCAATTACCTCTCGTTCAGAATATTCTCCAAATGTTACGAAACATAGAATATAACTACAATTACCAATACCTCTTGCTCCAGGCTTCTATGTGGGAGCAACAAAAAGTGCATGATGAGAAGGATGCCCTGATTAGTGAAGTGGCAGCCTTAAGACTAGAAGTTGGGGACCAACAAGGTCTCTTTCAGTTGCAACTATTCCAACAAACACGGCTCACATAGGCACAAAGTGGGAGAGTAACAGAATGTGAGCAAGAGTTAAGCCAAGCAAAAGCTAAGTTACAAATAGTTGAACAAGAGGTTCTCAATGAGAAAAGCAAGAGGCAAGAAGTTGTACCTATGGGAAAGTATTTATGGGAATGAGAGCTAGTATCTGCAAAACAACTTCAGCAAAGAACATATGAAGTCTATGCCTTGAGGAGTCAAATACATCAATCAACGGCTTCTCGTCCTCCTTGAACTATTATTATTGTATTGGAAGGGACTTTGACTAATCTTAAAGGGGGAATAATGTAGATGATTAAAAAGGGTTAAGTAATAATTAATGTGGCTGACATATTTTATGTGTTTTATCAGCATTTTGGTTTGAAGATTAATAAGACTTTGTACAATGGTTGTAACAGTTGTATGAACCGTCAACCACTGGGCCTTGCCCTTTAAATAGCATTAGACATGTAGGGTAATGTCGCTTGTATCAGGTCCTCCTTGAATGAAAGATTTTAATAGAAGTAATCATGACAAATACAAAGATGCTATTGTTTATAACCTGTTGTGGTGTGTACATGCAATAGCTATTCTATGTGTGTTGTTAACGCTAGTCAAATCTTTCAATAGACTATATCTATACGAAAACAATAATATGAAGGACATCCAATCAATTTTGTTTCAGAGTATCAAGAAGAACATCATAGCAAGAGCTTCTTGATTAAGGCAAGATCAGGCCAAGCTCTTCTCCTTGTGGCAGCTTGATAGTCCTCATGCCAAAGAAAGATGGAACATGTTACTTGTGCATTGACCATCATGTGATCAACAAGATAATGGTGAACAACCACTACCCACTGTCGAGTATTGATGATCATTTGGAACAACTCTGAGTTGCACAATACTTCACGAAGATCAACCCAAAGTCATGTTACCATCGAGTACCAATCCATTGTGAAGACAACATTCAAGACCAGGGAAGGATTGTACAAGTGGTTGGATGAATTTCAGTTTAACCAATACACTGAACATTCATGCTCATGTTGAATGACATACTTTGGCCCTTCACCAACTTCTTTGTCATCGTCTACTTGGATGACATCCTCATCTTTAGTAAGACTTGGGAGGAGCGTGTCTTGCTAGTCTTAGACACATTGTGCAAACGCAAGATGCAAGCCAATTTAGTCAAATGTACATTTAGTGCCATGTAGATTTAGTCCTTGGGCTACATCATTGACTATGCAAGCATCCATGTAGATCCAAAGAATATCAAAATAATCCAAGATTGGCCAACTCCATGCAATATCACCAAGATTGGCCAACTCCACACAATTATCTGAGGTTTGTTCTTGGTTTCTCATACATATCATGGCTGCTCAACTAGATCATGCATGATAAAGTAACATTCCATTAGATATCTGCACAACAATGTGCCTTTGAGGAGCTCAAGCAACACCTCTACACAACACATGTTTTGGAAATACCTAACATTATCCAAACCTTTGAGATTAAAACCGATGCATATGACTATGCACTCAGTGCGGTACTGACACATCACGACATTCGGTTGCCTATAACTCTGAGACATTCAACGACATAATTCAACACTACACCTATGAAAAAGAGTTGTATGCCATTGTACAAGAAATCAAGTAATGGTGCCATCACATCTTGGGTAAGGAGACAATCATCCATTTTGATCATATGCCACTCCAGCTCCTGTATACAAAAGTCAGCTAGAGAAAACGTGCCACATGAAGTGGATGACTTATAGTAGTTCTATCTAGGGATCAAGCACAAGAAGGTTAAAGACAACAAGGAAACATATTGCCTTACCTGCCCTCCATTGTAAGCACTCATTACAAAGCTTAACATGCACAACCAAAACTTCTTTGATTGGGTATCTCTTTGCTTAGCAAACCTCAAATTTGATGTTGTTACGAGTACTTGTAACTGTATAGTTTATTTCTACATATGTAGCCACCCCCTCATAGCGAACACTCATTTCATCTTCTATCTCCTACATACCTACCATTTGTTTTTTTTTTAATTTCATTGGCTTTAATATTTTCCCTAATAATGGGTCCTACATAGAGACTCAAAACGTCAACTTAAACAATTGTTATGCAATTGATTCAAATATTATTCATAATGTTACGCACTTTGATTTATCACTAAAAAAGAAAACCTTTACACACCATCATATCTTTTGACATACATTCATTTTTTAAAGTCATAGAAATCAAGAGATGCGTCTCCGAGTGCCTGGGACCCATCTCGGGTACAGGGATGCGTCTCAAAGACATGAGACAAGGACAAAGGCGTCTCCTAAGTCTTTGGGATTTTGTTTGGAGTTCCCCCATCTCCTAAAATATTCCGTCTTTTACCTTTTTTTAATAGTTTTTTAATAAGTAAAGGGGTTTTATTCCAATCAAAGCATATGACAAAAGATAACAAAGTAGACGATCATTATACATTTTTTATTTTAGGTGGTCTTCTATTTCCAAAATAAACTATATAGTTGCAACCTCCACATCATCAAATTCCAAAAAAGTGTATATGGAGCCAAAAGCAACAACATGTAGAATATATTTAGAGGTACACAATGACCTAAAATACATCAAAGAAGAGGAAATTCAGACCACTAGATGCCTACTGGTAGGGAATTCATGTTTGATTAGCTTCCTCCAATCCCATGTCCTTTGCACAAACCTTATCCTTACAATGAGACAATATATTTCAGCCAAAATTAAGTGGTAGCTAGAAAATCCTACTACAACTCCATTCATCTCACTGTTCTCCATTTGGATTCAAAAATAGAGAATACAATGTGGGAAACATACCTTTGTTCTATTAAAACCTAGGATACTAATACAACACCCCCAGGCATAAAAATGGGTACGGTTCGTATCCTATATAGCTACGGTACAAGAGCACCCGTGGATATGTATCGATACATCTACAAACTTATCTGGACCATCCGAGATGTATCCTTTCCCAAGATACGGAAAGGATACATATAAATTCTATAAATGTCATGATACATTTTAATTTGGTATTTGTGACATTTCATTTGGCATTTGGTTGGCATTATATAAATTATTAGTAGTGTTTTGTTATTAAATTTTTTATATGCATTCTATGTGGTTGATTCCTATTTATTAGGATGGAATTTATATTTTTTATTTTTTACATATTATTTGTATAGCCGTATCTAGGGCAAAAAAAATGTTGTATCCAATTCTTTGTATACATATCTGTACCCAAAACGTCACCAACTTGGGATAAAACTTTAAAAAGCAAAAAAAATGTTAAAACTATAACTTGAATGTGTATCTCATGTAGTGTGCTAAAAGTCTCTAATATTTATGCATTTTTAATCTTTTTGAATTTTATTTCATTGTTCAATCATCAATGTTTATGAATTTAGAATTTGATATATTTTAGTTTTCAGAAATTTAGATGTCTACAAATAAAATTGCATCGCCAAGTACTCCCATACCCGATGTCTTAAAATTGGCATCCTTGTCCCCATCCCCGTATCTTGTTGAATATGGTTTAAGTATATAAATGTTCGGTGGTTTGCACAATTAACCATTTTTTCTTGTCATGTGTATTGTAATAGGATTAGAGTGGCTTCACCAGCCCTAAATTTAATTTCGCCAACATACTTCCTCTTCGTTCATGGTAAGTGTCATGTATGGTGTCAATGATCGTCATAATATACTAGGCATATGGCATTGACAACCCTTTGTCTTTCAAGGTTTTGGTGAATAAAGCTCTCTAGTGGTGTGGATTTAGTATGTCGTCTGATTGCCCTTTTCTATCGCCGATAATCAACCACTGACCACCGTTTGATGATGTCAATCGTTGGTTGGATGCTTGGTGCCTTGCGAAATTAGAACTTCTCTTTCTGGCCATTTGTCAATTTCAATTGCATAAGTTGAATGTAACATCTTGTAATCTCTCATTTTCAAATGAAACAATCCTCTTTCGTAAAATTTGCTATCTTTGGAGAAGTCATCTTAATGGAAAACTCCCTCTTTGTCAAGTTCAAAACTTCATTTAGTTGTGTAGTTTTGGTATCCATCTTCTATTTCCTAGGGCTATTTTCATAGTTACCTAAGTCTCAGGGACGGGGGGATAGGGGTACGGAGGGACGAGGTTTCCAAGACAGCAAAAAATTTCCCAAATTTTGGGGACGGCAAGGGGATGGCTTTTAAAATAATACATAAAAATTAAGATTTCAATATTTTAACTTTTTTCAATGACATTTAGGGATTTTACTTTCAAGATTATAATTTGATGTTCTTGGTAAAAATAACATCTTTTTAAAAATAAAAAACATCATAAAACTTTTGAAAGATTTTTTAAAAATTGGGGATGTCCCCTCCAAGTCCACAAGTCCCTGAAATGTTCGGGACATCCGAGACGTCACCAAAATCTAGGGGACACGTTCCCGCATAACATTGGCTATTTTTCAGTGAAATCATTTCTCAGTGACAATCATTAAGGCCTTTACTTGTCTTACCCTTGGATGTCCTAATATAGCATCATATTGTTTCAAAACATCTTCAATTTAAAGTACTGAAAATTCTATCTCAGATGATTTTCTAGTAATTATACCCCTAACTATAATCGCGATTTACAAATTATCCCATTAATCTTATGACTATATCATTAATCTCCATGGTGATTTTAGGAGTAGTGTATTTTCCAAAAGACAAAAAACTCCTTTCCTTATTTCTGATGTTTTCTGATTTCTTGCTTTTCTTAATTGCGTTGCACATTCAATTAGCAGTTTAGTTGGGACCATAACCATTGTGTCATATACATATGACATGAGTTGTTTACCTATATTTGCTTCCTCATAAGACTGCTCTAGTCTTGTTGCTATTTGTTTCTCCTTCATATGCTCTTGTCCATTTAGCGCTTGTCCCCATTCAATACTTGGTTTTGAATCTATTTCTTTTATTATTTGCTCAACATCTTGTATTCTTTATTTTTCTATGTTCGTATCTAGTTCTTCCTTTTTGGTTGCTCTTGTAATAACTGAAATATTGTTTTTATGATCTCAATCATATATTTTTATGTTTGAAGGTTTTTTGGGATGTCCTCTTTCAAAATGTCCCTATTTGCCGTATTTTCCAAATTGTATAATGTGTCACCCTTTTTGGTCTCTTGCAATAGGAGCTCTTGAAACATCTTCATTATTTTCGCTAGTTGAGCAAAAAGCAGGCCAACAATTAACTGTAGTTTGTAAAGTAGGGGATTTGGCTACAATTTTTGAACAAATCCCTCAATGAAGTTGATCAGATGGAATGTTCGAGGGCTAAAAGGTAGCCCATCTAAGGTTAATGAAATAAAACGTATATTGAACCAACATCATCCTCAAATGATATTTCTCTAGGAAACTAAAGCATCTATAGATTTTATGGCAGTAGTGATTCCTAATGTTCAAAAAAAATTACAAGTTTTTTCTATAAGCTCGCAAGGAGCTTCTAGAGGCATGGCATGTATATGGGATCCTCAACAGATTTTATGTATAGATAGTGGGGGACATCATGGTGTTCTTTATATGGTGGGTAGATATGTATTTGATAATCAGAATGTCTTATTATTGAACGTCTATGCTCTGGTTCAGGTTGAAGCAAAAAAAAGCCCAGTGGAAGGTTATTTATGATATTGTTGCGGCCCACTCTTGAATACCTATCAGTATAAGGGGAGATTTTAATATTGTCTTATTTTCTCATGAAAAGCTTGGAGGGAATTCTGCTCTTGATGCCTCTTTTGCTAACATGCTAGATTTTATTCAAAAGATGAAATTGATTGATATTCAAACCCAAAATGGACTAATGACACGGTCCAACAAAAGAGTGGGAAAGAATTGTATCGTGGAAAGATTGGATAGATTTTTAGTTTCATAAGAGTGGTTAGAGAGAAGCTTTATTCCGGTTACTAATGTTTTAGAAAATTCAGGATATGACCATTGGCCGGTTTTGTTGGAAATGGGCAAATCAAAACCTTTTAAAGTCCTTTTAGATTCCAATTGATGTGGTTAAGGGACAAACAACTTCCCTCTTTAATTAAGAAATGGTGGGAGGAGGGTCAACCCAAGTACGGTACCAAAATGTTTTGTTTCACCAAAAGGATGCAACATATTACTAATCAATTGAGGCAGTGGAATAAATTTGATTTTGGGAATGTTCATGGGAAAAAATATGAAATCTTAGAATCATTACAGGAAGTGAGCCATCAAGTGAGAATGCAAGGGTACTCTAAAGAATTGCAAACAAAGGAAATCTTCCTTAAGCAGAAGTTGATAGAATGGGAATTAAGAGAAGAAATTTTCTGGAAACAGAAGTCCAAAATTAAATGGTTGAAAGAGGGAGATAAAAACATTTCTTTCTTCGATAAGTCTCTCTTAGCTCACTGTTCTCATAATCATATTGCTTACTTGGATAAAGGGGACGGAAATCGGGCCAATACGAAAGAAGATATTTAACAATTAGCAATTTAGTACTTTTATGGGATCTTTGTTGCTACTAATTTGGATGGAAATGCTCAACAATTGCTTAATACCATTCCAACCTTAATTGGAGAGGAGGACAATACTTTGCTTTTGCAGCCAATTTCAGAGAAAGAACTCCAAACAGTTGTTTGGGCTATGAAAAAAGGAAAAACGCCAGGACCGGATGGATTTCCTATAGAATTCTATCAAGCATTTTGGGACATTATCAAAAATGACCTATTGGAAGTGGTGGAAGAATGCAGACAAGCTAAGACTATCCTAAAAATTATTAATCAAACTTATATCGCTTTGATTCCCAAGAAAGAAGAGGCTTCTATCCTTGCGGAATATCGTCCCATTACTTTATGCAACGTGCTCTATAAAATAATTACCAAAGTTATAGCTGAAAGTTTGAAGACTGTCATTCATAAAGTAATATCTCCGGAACAAGGGGGATTTGTATCTCCTAGAAAAATTTATGCTGATATTGTTCTGGCTCAGGAAGTCCTTCATTCCATGGAAATTAAAAAAAACCAGCTATGTTTTTGAGACTGGATTTTTCTAAAGCATATGATAGGGTGAATTGATCTTTCCTGATTGAAATCCTGTAGAAGTTTGGTTTTCCCCCCTTTGGGTTCAGTGGATACAAGCTTGTATTTCGTTAGTTTCTTATTCTATTTTTGGTTAATGGATTTCCTACTACTAGATTCTTTACTTCTCGAGGCATAAGGCAAGGAGATCCTTTATCTCATTTTCTTTTCATAATAGTTGTTGAATCTTTCGGCAAACTGTTCTCCAAGATGAGAATCTAGAAGAAGTTGAAGGGTATCAAATTGGCCAGACAAGTTGATCCTTTGTCTCATCTCCAATTTGTAGATGATTCCTCCATTATGGGAGAAGCATCTTTAAAAGAATCTACCCAAATCCACAACTTGGAGCTCTTTTCAAAGGCCACAGGTCAAGATATAAATAGGCAAAAGTCAAAAATCATTTTCTTCCATTGCTCGCCTAGGATGGGGCAGAATATTTTGGCTAAATTAGAATTTGAAAAGGGAATGTTACCTCTTAAATATTTGGGCATCCCTTTGGATTCTAAAAGATTAACTGACTGGACATGGCTATCCACAAAGATTCTTCATAAATTTAGTAAATGGACTCGTAGATAGTTAACTTTTGGGGGACGTATTACTTTGATTAAAGTTGTTCTACAGGTTATCCCTATATGTTTTTCTTCCCTTTTGAATATTCCTGCTAAAGTTTTACAGCAACTGGATTCCATTAGCCAAAAATTTTTATGGACAGGGACTCAACAAGTTAGGAAATGGCATCTTGTGAAATGGAAAACATTATGTTTGCAAAAGAAAGAAGGGGTTTGGGTTTTAGATCTAGTTTGCTGAATAATAAGGCTTTAGCTACAAAGTTATAGTGGAGATTGTTGCAAAATCCCTAAAATCTATGGGCCATCAACATTAGAGAAAAATATGTGGAAGGAATGATGCCGCAAGAGTTGATTCGACATTCCTTACCTTCTCGAGGATCTTCGATTTTATTGGTCCTCAAAATCGGTGAAAAAATTATTAAAAAACATTTTTTTTGGAAAATTGGGAAAGGTGACTAGGCTAACTTTTGGACTGACATGTGGGATGGGCACCCACCTTTGATTGAGCAGTACCCGGATTTTAGAAGTATTATGAATACTCTTCATAGTAAAGGAAAGGAAAAGGTAGCCCATTATTTACAACAATCATCTCAAGGGACTGAGTGGATCTCTCCGTCTATGTGGCAAACCAATTTGTCTATGGCCCAAATTCAATTTTTTCAAACTCTCCTTCAAAACAGAATCCTTCCTATTTCTTCCAATCTTGATACCCTGGCTTAGGGAAAATCTTTGGAAGGGAATTATTCTGTAGCTAAAGGATATAGTACCTTGACAAGTACTCAGCCGCACTCTTGGAAGGATATTTTTGCTGATCTCTGAAAACCTGCTTTGTGGCCTAAAGTTAGATTTTTTATCTGGATTCTCTTATACAAGAGGATTCTTACTGGAGACAATTTGATGAAAAGGGGTATGGTAGTACCTTTTTGGTGTCCTTTATGCAAAGAAGCAGATAAAACTTTGACTCACCTTTTTCTTTGATGCCCTTTGGTTATGTATCTATGGAATATTTTGGCTGACTATCTGTAAATTGGAATTCTTCTATGATTTTGGTGGAAACTGTTAGAGTTTGGAAACGCCTAGTCTTTGATACTCAAGATCTTAACAAAGGAGTCTGGGTTGCTATTTCTCTTATGTTGTGGAATGTATGGAAAGAGCGAAACAAACACATCTTCAAATCTGAAAATAGAGACATTTGGTATGTCAAGGAATTAACTAGAAGTATTATAGTGGAAACTATTCACCATAATGGTAAAATCCCTTCCGCCTTACCTGGCAAATGGAAAAATTTGCTACAAAAGTTGAATTTGGAGGAAAGCAAATTAAAGTCTAGGTCATGTAGTAGACTATCGGTGCCCTCTGTATTAAGAGAATGGAAACCACCTCCGTTTGATTTTGTTAAACTAAATATTGATGGAGCGGCAAGAGGCAATCCAAGTCCAGCTAGTATTGGAGGGATAGCTCATGATTCTTTGGGAACTCCCCTTTTCTTCTTTGCTCATCAATTGGGGTACTTTACTAATAATGTGGCTGAAATCTTGGGAATTCAGCGAGCTCTCTTGGAAGTAACTAAAGTGGGATGTCTTAGAATTATAGTCGAATCTGACTCTAAGGTTATTATCAACCTGTTGTTGCAAACTCACAGCACCCCTGGATGCAGATCAGGCTTCTAGGTTGATGTTCAGGCATCCAGTGTGATTGCACAACATGGAATCCTTTCTCCAAGCGTGGGACTTGTAAAGATGAGAAAAGATTCTCCAGAGAAGGCTGGTTCCTATTTCTCTGTTCAGATGCACACACAAAATGCAGAGGGTTTGCTAAAACCTAATCTAACTTGCCAAGGAGATAGGGTAAGAAAAATGCATAGAATAAAACCTAAACTACAAAGGTGATGCACCGAGGAATGTTAGACACTCGTTTTGCAAATTTAACATAGACCACATAGATGCAATACAAACACCATGCACAGGTAACCAAACTGCAATAAGAGATCAAAATGACAGTAATGAATACATGAGAGGGTCGAGAGTCAATCACAACACATATTATTGCTCAAGAGTCGATACAGTACATTGCAGTGCCCAAGAGGCAAAAAAGACTGGCATTACAACCCATATGGGAGGTTTGAAAGCTCCACAATTTCTCTTGCAAGCGAGGGAAGAAGGGAGGATGCAAAAACAAAAATGTACGACCTCTTAAAGGAGCTCTCTTTACAATATATATCAAGAAATGAGAGAGGGAAGAGAGAGGAAATCCAGAATCTGCCCCAACCACTTCTTGGTAGCATTTAAAATCATCTCATTATGACAGAAACGGCGGATCCTAGCAAAACGGCGGGCTGTCTAATAGGAGCGGCGAGCTATCTGCTGCATTAAAGTTGGTTGTTGAAGCATTACTTCTGTCTATCACCACGCGTCAGAGACGTTTTCTTAATTTTCTCCCTCCAAACTGCACCAAAATGCGAGATTGATCCCAGAATCATGTAGAGAATTTCAACAGCTTTCCGTTGATATTAAGAACGTGTAAATCCGAGCTCTGGATCGAAAGATACGAAGGTCTGAAGATTTAGGGCACAAAACAGGCAAGAACGGGTTTTAAAATCTTTTCCCGCGTTCTGCCATCTGGACGACACGTGGCGGGCCCTGATTCGCTGAGTAATTCCCTCTCTCCACCTTTTCGCGGGCTTTTCTTGTGGGCCCCTTAAACTTGGACACGTGGCACTATTTCATTGGTTCGGATCAGTGCTCGAAAACTCGCCCCTTTGACTTTTTGGACCTTTTTCCTTGCGCCACGTGTCATGATCTAGTCCGCGAGTCTACCGGCTCTTTCGCATCCACCGCGTCCTTTTGCCCCAGATGTCCCAGTGCTTCGCGGGACAGAAACTTTCGATCCGCCCGAAATGGGCTTCCTCGTTCTTTTTCTGTCAGTGACACGTGGCGTGATCTGATTGGCTTTCGGCTCCTTCGGCTATCCGCGTCCCGCGCGTCCCTTTGTCCCAAATGTCCTTGTGCTGAAGTTTCCTGTTTCGGCCGATCCGGCTGGTTCGCGTCCTTCGCGTCCTCTTGTCCCACTTGCTCTCGGTAAAGGACTTGGACAAATTTTCTTTCTTTCGGCCGATTTGGGCATTTCGCGTCCATTTGTCCCAGATGTCCTTTTTCTGTTTGGGCCGCCTGGAAGCTTTTCGGCCGATCCGCGCCTTCCGCGTATAATTGTTCCAACTGTCCCAAAGGTGGCCTTGAGCAGGACTTAGCCAATTTTACGATTTTCTCCTGAATCAATCTACTTGCTTGGAACTAAAAACTCTGATGCATGTTATCAAATTAACTCTGGGGGTGAAATTTGGATAACAATTTGGTGACTTTTCGGGGTCACCTGCCTGCTAGGTAGAAGATCAGTGGCCTTTTTAGCGATCCATTGGGCATGGAGACATAAGCAATAACCTGAAATGAGCTTGATGCTGCAACTCCCTCTACGAGAGCACGCTGAATCGTAAAAACTCAATCTAGGAGCGACAAAACCTGCGCCAAAGCACTTAGGGAAACTGAAACCTAACTACAACAAGACAATGTGCATACGCACGTAGAGGAATTGAAATCTAGGCTAATATTTACAAGGGTGAACTCTTATTTTTAGTAGCAATGTTTGAGATAGATTCCATTTACTGGAATCTGCAGTTCTTTACCGTCCAATGAGGCCAATTGGAAAGCATTGCTGCTCTTTGCACTTCGTGACCATGTATGGGCCACTCCAAATGGCATCAAATTTTGAATGTCTTTCCCGGGTTTTGCTCTGTCCACATCCCATTTCAACACTAGATCTCCAACTTGAAAAGATCTATCTTTGGCCTTCCTATCAAAGGTCTTCTTGATCAAAGCTTGATCCTTTTCCATTGCTTGGGATGCCTGAATTTCTGATCTCTCTGGCAGCTCCATCAACTTTGCATACCTCACCTCCATGGGCTCAAATTCAAGTAACTCCAGCTGCTTCATGAGTTCCAATGTTGGCAACTCAAGTGACATGGGCGAGATTGCCTCTCTTCCATAGACAAGCCTGAATGGAGAGTTACCTGTGGATCTTTTGGGAGTGATCCTGTCAGCCCATAAGGCTGATTTCAGCTTGGTATGCCAAGCCCTCTGATTCTCATCAAGAGTTCTCCTAATGATCTTCAACAAGTTCTTGTTTGTAGACTCGGCCTGGCCATTACCCTGAGGGTAATAGTTCGATGAAGTGCTTAGGTAAATACCATTCTTGACAGCCCACTCAGTCACCTTAGATCCAATGAATGCCAATGCATTGTCAGAGATTATTGTAGCAGGTACACCAAATCTGGTTGTTATTCCCTCATAAAAGTCTAAGATGCTAGACTCATTTGCCTCTTTGAGTGCTACTGCTTCTGTCCATTTGGTGAAGTAGTCTGTGGCTGTCAAAATCCATTTATGCCCTTGGCTTGAATTGGGATTAATGACTCCAATGAAGTCCAAACCCCATTGCATGAATGGCTGGTCAACTGAGATTGGATGCAATGGAAGGGCGGCAAACTTCTCTTTTCCTATGAAGAATGCATGATTCTTACACCTCTTGATCCATGCGTAGCAATCGCTAAAGATTTTAGGCCAATAATAACCGGCCTTCATAATCGTTAGAGTTGTCACTCTTGGCACAAAATGGCCACCAGCTGGTCCACCATGAAACTCTTCCAATACCCTTTAAATATGACCTGTGCTAATGCATCTCAGCAGCACTCCATTTACATCTTTCTTGAACAAAACTCCATCAACAATGGCATACAGGACAGCCTGTAATCTGAAGTGTCTCCTTTGGGTCTTGTTCATCTATGGGGGGCACTGGCCTGTACCTAGGAAGTGCATAATACCTTGGGTCCAGCAAGGAGTCAGGGCAGCATTGTCTTCTTCTTGCCTGCCACTCGGCTCATGGCTGTCTTGGACTGTCAAAACAGTTTCTTCTTCGTTGCATACTTCCTTTTGCTTCCCTAAAACCAACTGCTCACACAGTCCTTTCCCTCTTACCAGCTTGGTGATCTTGATCTCAATGTCATACTCCATGACACGGGTGATCCAACCTGCCCTTTTCTCATTCAAATCCTTGTTGAGGAGGAAGTCCTTAACTCCAGCATGTGAGACCAGCAACTGGACCTTGTTGTTTGAGACTAAATGCTTGAATTTCTTCAAGCTTCTGATTACTGCAAGTACATGCTTTTCAATAAAAGAGTATCTCACCTCGCAGTCATCTAGGCTCTGGCTAAAAAAGGCAATCGGCTGCTCATCATTATCTTTGTTCTGCTGTACCAGAATGGCAGAAATAGTGTCATCACCTCCAAATGCATAGAGGATGAAATCCTTGGAGAAGTCTGGGTTGATGAGAGTTGGTGCTTGAGAGATAGCTTCTTTGATTGCTTCAAAACTCTCCTTGCCTTCTGCTGTCCACTTAAAAGCCATGCTCTTCTTTAACATTTTGGTGATGGGCTTGACAAGGGCTGCAAAATCTGGGATAAACCTGCGGACAAAATTGATCCTTCCCAAGAAACTTTGAAGAGTCTTCTTGTGACTTGGCAATGGCAGTGCTCTTATGGCTTCAACCCTCTCTGGATCAATTGTCAGTCCCTCTTTCGAGACAACATGGCCAAGGAGCTTTCCTTCATGTGCAAGAAAGATGCACTTCTTGGGGTTCAAAGATACTCCGAACTTTCTACACCTCTGAAACACTTGCCTGAGGTGAAAGAGATGGTCTGCTGCATTCTTTGAGAAGACAGTCATATCATCTAGATATATCAGCACTATCTTGTTGATCAAGCCTTTGAATGCCATGTCCATTGCTCTTTGAAAGGTAGCACCAGCGTTGGACAGCCCAAATGGCATCTTCTTGTAAGCATATGTGCCCCATTTAGTTGTGAAGGCTGTCTTGAATTGGTCTTCTTCTTTCACCATCACCTGATTATACCCTGAGTAGCCATCTAGGAGAGAGAATCTCTCTGAACCGGATACTACTTGCAATATTTGTTCCATTGAAGGAAGCGGGTAATGATCTTTGAGAGATGCTCTATTGAGGTCTCGGAAGTCCACACACAACCTGATTTCTCCGCTTTTCTTCCTGACCGGAACCAAGTTAGCAACCCAGCTTGAGTGCTTGATCGGGAATATAATGCTTGCCTCTATTAGCTTATTTAGCTCTTTCTTCATTAGAGGCTCAATGTGAGGGTTAACAGGTCTCTGCTTCTGCCTGATGGGCTTAGCATCTGGATCCAATTCTATGGTATGTTGTGCCAAATTCGGATTGAATCCTCTCAAGTCTTCATAGCTCCAAACGAAGACATCTGGAAATTCTTGACAAAGCTGTATGAAATCTGATTTCTCTTGCTTAGTGGCCACTTTACCAATTTGAAGTGTTTTGCCTTCCCCAACCGGAATTGGCTCTAAATCTTCCCTCTTGACCTGTATGTTAGCCTTTTCTTTACGGAACTGGTCGTTAGGGTTGAAGATAGACTCCAACATTACTAAACCCTTGGGAAGCTTGTTTGTCCGCAGCTGCACTACTTGATCCCCATACTGCTGCTCTAGTTTGTCCTGATTCCTAGCTGAGAATTCAGCCTCTTCTTGTAAAAAATTGACGATCTGTTGATCGTTTTCAAACACCTGCCAGCTGGTGTTATTATCTGGAACTGCTGGCCTCACAATCACATGGATATGTGGCTGTGTTTTTTCCCTTTTGATGTTGTCAACCACATCAAACGTTGCTCCAACTGCTGCGAGCCTATCCGCGGCTTCATTTTTCTTCCTGGGTATGGACACAATGTTGAAAGCTTCGAAATCCTGAATGAGGTCCCATACCCTATTCTTGTAGCTCCTCCGCAAGTCGTTCTTTGTAGCATGTTGTCCTCTAACTTGGTTGACGATTAGCTTGCTATCCCTGAACACCTGCAAGTTATTTATCCCTTTTTTCCTAGCCCAATGAAGTCCATGAATCAAGGCCTCATATTCAGCTGTGTTGTTTGAACAAGAAAACTGGAAACGAAAAGCTGAATAATATTTGATGCCTTGAGGTGAAACAAGCATGGCTCCACCTCCTGCACCTTGCCTACACCTTGATCCGTCAAAAAACAGCTGCCATACCTCATTGTCATCATTATGACTTGGCTTGGTGATGCTAAGAACGGGTTGATTTTCTTCGTGTATACAATAGACTCCCAGCTCAGATTCTTCTACTTCTTGATAGGGATCAAAAACATGTATCTTGTTTGCCCATTCATCAAGAGTTAGGTCCGGGATACTTCCAACCTTGGTGTCAGCCTCATCAGTACTAGGGTGATCTTCTTGATCAAATGCTGAGCAATTGGCATTAATCTGACTTGGAGTGTAAGTCTCAATATGGAAGTTTGCAATAGTTTCAGACCTAATTGTAGCCTTAGTTCCATACCTTGTTCTAAACAGCATGTGAGACTAATCAGCAGACAAATACCCCCCAATCTTGGCTGTGAAGTCCCTTGACAAGCAAAAGGCAAAGAGTGGTGGAAGGTCTATGATTGATATATCTTGTAAGACAACAACATTTGGACATGCATGCAAGGTAAGACTCAAGTTTGTAATCACTCCAACTGTTGCTATTGCTGTCCCATCCAATTGCACTACCCCTTTAGATATTACTTCATATTGGAGACCCAGCTAATCAGCTATTTGCTTGGGCATCACTGAGCTACTTGCCCCGGAATCAATCATGCAATTGTGTACTAGTTTATCCCCAATGATTAATGAAACATAGAAAGGAGGGGGCTTCAACATTTTACCTTGTTGCCCTCCATGGCTTCCTTCAGGCTGGGCAGCATTTGTAAGCACTTTGTCTTGCATCTGAACCTGCTGATTCGAAGTTGTCCAATCCTTCATGGCAGCTTGCAGTAAATCTCTTTGTCCTGGGATGGATAGGGATTCCCACATTGATATATTGATGTTAGTCTTCTTCATCTGTTCAACGATACTGAACGGGGATGAAGTATCTTTTTGTTGTCCCTTGGTTTGTACACTTATTCCTTGTACATGGGCAACAACAACTGGCATTTGAGTTGGCCTAGGGGCTGTTCTTGGCTGCCCTTGTGCATTTGAAACTGGACTTTGCTTGCCAATCATTTGTGGGGCCGTGGAAGGTTGTGGATTGGCTGGGGCTAATGGCTGTTCTTCTCCCAGATTCCTCCTCTTTGACCTTGTGTTGGCTGCAACACCTTGAGAAACTGTCTGATTCATGCCACAAAAATCCTCTGCTTGCCAGTTTACCAATGTGGTGTCATTTGGGGCTGATTGCTGTTGGAATGTTTCTGGTTGTTGGCTGTTTCCTTGACTACCCTCGCCCTTCACACCAGTAGTTGTCACCATCAGTGCTTGATTGAGAGCACCATTGAAACACATGGATTGGTTATGAGGCTTGTTGCATGGAAAGCACCAATCATATTCCTGAGCAATGTTGTTCTGTGTTGGCACTAACGTCTTAGAGGCAGATATGACATTTGGATTATAGGGTTGGAATGGTCTATTGGCAGGAGGCCTTGTTTGATTCATATTTGCAGCTGGATTAGGTGGTCTTTGTGGTTGGTATGGCTGCCTATTAGGCTGAGCTTGGGGTTGATAAGAAGGTCTGAAACCTTGGGCTTGTTGCCTTTTGATAGTAACCAACTCATTTCCCAAATTTTGCAACTGTTTCATGACCTCTTGAAGTTCATTTGAAGCATTAGAGGATGAAGTGGAAGATTCGTTTGAACTCTGATTTCTAGGAGTGGGAACAGGAGCCAAAGTGGGTGCTTGACTAGTGCTTGGATTTTCTAAGTTTGGATATAAGGGCATGGGAGGCCTAGGAGCCAGTTTACCAGCTTGAATAAGACAGTTTTCAGCCCTAATGGCAATGCTATAAGCCATAGGGATTGTTGTGCCTCCCATGGACTGAATCAACATAGAAATATCAGAATTTAAAGCTTTAAGGTAATATAGAAAAGCACCTTCTGCTGTTGGCCTGACTGCCACTGGAATCCTATTCCAAGACCTTTGAAATCTAAAGTTGAAGTCAGTCAGCTGCTCGTTGGGGGCTCTCTTAATAGTTGTCAGCTGCTCCAAAAGAGACAAGTTGTCTCCCTTCTCTCCAAATTGCTCGTGAAGTGCAATACATAGCTGATTCCAGTTTGTGATAGAACCAGCTCCCAGGCTCCTAAACCATTGTAATGCTTTACCCTTGAAGGAAGATGCCAGTAACTTGACAGCCACTTGCATTTCATTGATTTCATGGATTGCACAAAGGTTAGCAATATCTTTAACATGATCACCTGGAGTAGTCTGATTTTCTCCAGTGAAGTAGGGAATGTTCTTCAAGGCTGCAATAGGAACTAGATGTTGTGCATTGAGAGCAAGTGGGCTGCTTCCTGTGAAGTTGATGTAGGGATTGTTCTGAGCCATTCTAATCGGTCTTAAGACCCTTGTATACTGAATGAAAGGCCTGTCAAGTGGAGGAGTTGAGAGAGTTCTGTTTGGTGGAGATGGAGACCTTTGAATCCTTCTTCCTCTTTGCCTTCTTCTTGGAGATAACTGCAGGTATTCAAACAACACTTCTTCTTCTCCAACTCTTGACCTTGTGGTGATTCTTCTCATGAGTTTTCAGGCCTGCACTGCTGAAACCAGTCGATTCTTCCCCTTGGAGTCGCCAGATATGCAGATAATAACTATTATAAGCAAGAAAACTGTAGCAGATGCATATCAACTTTGCTGCAATAAAAATGAGACCTCTAGTGTCCCACCGGGCATGCCAAAACTGTTGTTGCAGACTCACAGCACCCCTGGATGCAGATCAGGCTTCTAGGTTGATGTTCAGGCATCCAGTGTGATTGCACAACATGGAATCCTTTCTCCAAGCGTGGGACTTGTAAAGATGAGAAAAGATTCTCCAGAGAAGGCTGGTTCCTATTCCTCTGTTCGGATGCACACAAAAAATGCAGAGGGTTTGCTAAAACCTAATCTAACTTGCCAAGGAGACAGGGTAAGAAAATGCATAGAATAAAACCTAAACTACAAAGGTGATGCACCGAGGAATGTTAGACACTCGTTTTGCAAATTTAACACAGACCACATAGATTCAATACAAACACCATGCACAGGTAACCAAACTGCAATAAGAGATCAAAATGACAATAATGAATACATGAGAGGGTCGAGAGTCAATCACAACACATATATTATTGCTCAAGAGTCGATACAGTATATTGCAGTGGCCAAGAGGCCAAAAAGACTGGCATTACAACCCATATGGGAGGTTTGAAAGCTCCACAATTTCTCTTGCAAATGAGGGAAGAAGGGAGGATGCAAAAACAAAAATGTCTGACCTCTTAAAGGAGCTCTCTTTACAATATATATCAAGAAATGAGAGAGGGAAGAGAGAGGAAATCCAGAATCTGCCCCAACCACTTCTTGGTAGCATTTAAAATCATCTCATTATGACAGAAGCGGCGGATCCTAGCAAAACGGCGGGCTGTCTAATAGGAGCGGCGAGCTATCTGCTGCATTAAAGTTGGTTGTTGAAGCATTACTTCTGTCTATCACCACGCGTCAGAGACGTTTTCCTAATTTTCTCCCTCCAAACTGCACCAAAATGCGAGATTGATCCCAGAATCATGTAGAGAATTTCAACAGCTTTTCGTTGATATTAAGAACGTGTAAATCCGAGCTCTGGATCGAAAGATACGAAGGTCTGAAGATTTAGGGCACAAAACAGGCAAGAACAGGTTTTAAAATCTTTTCCCCCGCGTTCCTGCCATCTGGACGACACGTGGCAGGCCTTGATTCGCTGAGTAATTCCCTCTCTCCACCTTTTCGCGGGCTTTTCTTGTGGGCCCCTTAAACTTGGACACGTGGCACTATTTCATTGGTTCGGATCAGTGCTCGAAAACTCGCCCCTTTGACTTTTTGGACCTTTTCCTTGCGCCACGTGTCATGATCTGGCTGGTCCGCGAGTCTGCCGGCTCTTTCGCATCCACCGCGTCCTTTTGCCCCAGATGTCCCAGTGCTTCGCGGGACAGAAACCTTCAATCCGCCTGAAATGGGCTTCCTCGTCCTTTTTCTGTCAGTGACACGTGGCGTGATCTGATTGGCTTTCGGCTCCTTCGGCTATCCGCGTCCCGCGCGTCCCTTTGTCCCAAATGTCCTTGTGCTGAAGTTTTCTGTTTCGGCCGATCCGGCCGGTTCGCGTCCTTCGCGTCCTCTTGTCCCACTTGCTCCCGGTAAAGGACTTGGACAAATTTTCTTTCTTTCGGCCGATTCGGGCATTTCGCGTCCATTTGTCCCAGATGTCCCTTTTCTGTTTGGGCCGCCTGTAAGCTTTTCGGCCGATGCGCACCTTCCGCGTATAATTGTTCCAACTGTCCCAAAGGTGGCCTTGAGCAGGACTTAGCCAATTTTACGATTTTCTCCTGAATCAATCTACTTGCTTGGAACTAAAAACTCTGATGCATGTTATCAAATTAACTCTGGGGGGTGAAATTTGGATAACACAACCTTCTGTTAGCTCAAGAGCAGCATAGATCCAATAATTGGCTAATCACCAGGATTCAAGATAATATTCAAGTTATTGCTCGACAATTTAAGACCATCATATATCAACATGTTCCTAGAGATCAGAACAAGGTGGCAGATGCTTTGGCAAATTGGGCCTTGGATCATAATAATCTAATCAACTTTTGTCCTTTGCCTTTGACATGATCTCCAGAGAAGCGGAATCAGATTGAAAAGATTCTTCACTTGCAATCATCAGATGGATAAGTTGCAGATATGCTCTCTTTCTTCTTTAATATGTTGTTGGAAGTCTAAGGATATATCTTGGAGTATGAGTACCATGGCATGGCATTGTAATTTGAATAATTTATTTCTAGTAATATAATTTTGTTTTTTTTTTAAATTATTGTCGCTAGTTGATCTCTAATTTCTTATGTTTATATACCCCACTAGTAGGTACTTGTGACGGCAAACATTGTCTATCATCTGTTACTTTTGTTTTTAAATTAATCAGGTACTCCTTATTGTCACATGTCTTTACATTGTAAATCAAACAAAAATTTATGAGACATTCATCCTCTCGATGTCTTTTCATATGGCATTTCAAGCACCAAACTCTCGATTTTTGTACCTTCTCTTCTTGTTGTATCCTCTTGCATCATCCTTTCAAACATCTTCTAATCATTGGTCCATTTGCATGTTGGAGAAAATAAGCCACACCTGGACTATATCAGTGTAATGACCCTTCTAAGGGTTTTAACCCCACACACAAAATGTAGATCTGAATTTTAATATACAGCAGACTGTAAAGACAAAATCAACGACTATATCTATCTTGAAAGATGCCAAAAAAAACCAATAAACACCTTGAAACCCCACAATTTTATATATATTTTATGGAATATTAGAAGCCAAAATCACAAAGAAACATTGAAGAACTCACTGTTGGAAATTAATTATAAACTGAAAATTGCAGCCACAAGAAAATTATAGAACTAGTGCATAAAAACCCTCTACATTCACCAAACTTCAGATTTCGGCCTTATAAAATATTACAAATCAGAGTATCAAACAAGGTAGGTCGCTCCACCCTTAATAAATCAAATATAAGCTAGAAATTACAAGTATTTCTTCAAATCAGCCTCTAGAATCAATCCCAAGCCAAGGAGAAGGGTTTTCATCCTTCCCTTAACCTCTAGAATGGTTTTCGTCCATCTAGGCAAGTACACATGAGGGTTTCTGTCCCCAAGTGCAAGAACATGGAGCAACAAGCTCACAATTCCCAAGTAGATTAAAATGCGCCATGTCTATTACTCAAATGAACCCTCTAATCTTCTTTTATATCCTCCTTTTGGCGCCGAGGCTTGGAATAGAATGACCAATCTCTTAAAGATGTTCTTTTCTTGCATTAGCTTTCATTAAATGATTAAAACCCAGCCGACCTATATAAGAAAGAAAACACTAAAGAAAAATATAAAATTTTAGAAAAATAATGCAAGTAGAAGCTCAAGTTTCTCCTCCATTTTCTTCACTTCCTTGCCATGGAGAAGGAATGGCAAGAAGCTCAAATATTAGCTCTTAAGTGGGGAAAAAGGACATTACAGTCCTCCCTCCCCAAAATTGTTTGTCCTCGAGCAATTGCAAGTGCCCAAATCCCAAACAAGTTTCAGCTGCTCCCTTTTTGTATAATCACCATCCAAGCATTGGTAACCCACCATCTCCTTCTTGTTTTCCCAATCACCAATAGAATCTTGCTCTTCTTCTTCAAAATTCAAGATGTGAGGAGCTAGAATCCCACCTCCAATTGTACAAAATAGTGCAAGAGTATCATTGTGTAGAAAATACAATCTTCGGCTATAGAAATGTCTTTTTAAGAGCCAAGGCTTCAAGAAAAACAAACTGAAAATGAATATATCAACAGACCCTTTGGTGGAACCATATTCAATTTGACCCTTGGGTCAAGGTATTTTCCATCCCATCTTTCTCCCATGTTTAAACCATTGATTCCTTGAGAGAAATAGCACCATAGTGACTGAATGAGGGCTGCAAAGTGGCTACAACAACCATGAAGTGTTCGGTACCTCTTCAACCATGTGCTTAGAAGCTCCTTCTTTGGTACCTTATAAGTAAAGAAATGGCTGGAAAATTTGTGATCAGCAGTAGAAAGGAGAGTACAATAGATGAAATCATGGCATACCTTCAAAGTTCCCCTTTCCATCCATGCTATGGTAGTTGGCCACAAGATTACAGCTGATAAAAACTTGGGGAGTTGGCTGGAAATGCTCATACAAAAGCTTATGGCAGCGTTCTTGGAAATAAAAAATAGGGTAGTCTTACTACCTTCCTCCACCCCAACAACCTCAAGACCATTACCCCATGATTTAGTAGCTTTAAAAGGGACATTCTTATAGCTACTCAGAATTGGAAACAACTCATAATCTGATTGAACCCAAATCAGACACTTAACTTTTTCTCCTAAGTGATTGAACTTGCATATGCCCACCCATAAATAAATTTTTCCAAAGGGCTGATATGTGAGGAATATCATCATGAAAGTTTCCCAAAAATTGGAACCCTTGCATTTGGCAAGCAACATTAACTTCGACTGGTTTAGTTTCAAAAAAGACATTATATACCTTGCACCTTTTCATGAAATTTGACAACATGAAGATGCTATGGGTGACCTTGAAGCCTTTGAAATCATCCTTGCTTGACCCCAACCTTCTTTCCAATTCTCCTTTGACAAATTGATGCACATGGCTGCCCAATCCTCCCATCTCTTCCATTCTTATGGATCCATGGGTTAGCCACATGAAATGAGAAGTTGGGATCATTATTATGACCCCCACACTTCATGATAGAGTTCTCTTTCATACTGATTTTAAAATCAGATATTCCTCCCTTTGAAGGATTCATCATAGCACCTATATACCATTTGTGAGAACACCATAGAAATTGAACCCAAGTGTTTATATGTTCTTTGCAAAAAACAACACTTCTTACCTCCTTACCCCATAAAGTATGGTGTGCACAAAGGTGTTCAATCAGAGGTGACAAAAGAGGATACAATATACATGAAACATGAGTACTCCTAACCATCCGTCCATGGTAGAAAATCTAAAATGATACATAAGCAAAAACTGAAATACCTTCATACCGTGGGCTGCCCATAATATTCAGAAATTCTGAGTTTAAATCAGCATTCCTTCTTGACATGATTTTCTTTCCAGATGGGAAAATTTCTTCCTTGCATTTGTTCTCAAGTTGTTGGTGCTTGTCTTGGGCAACTCTTGGCTTCTTGCTTGGGTTGTGATATCCATCAAACGAACTCCCATTGTCTGCTGTTAGAAACAATCCAGCCCCTTCATCTTGTTCTTTATGAGGAGTTTCCTTCCATTTCCATGGCCCCAAAGGGCTTGTTGAGGTATTATCAACACAAGTCCAAATTAATCTTTCAAACATAAGAATATCAAGCAGATGTCCAAGCAAACTAAAAGAGGAAATGGTTACCTTAGTATGCAAACCATGGGCCTTGGAAAGAAGGTTACCTTTTGTTACTTCAATCTTAGCTCTTATGCCTAAAACGACACTAGTCTCGATACATGCATAACTTGGGGCTTCCGGAAAAGATGTAAGTATCCCTTATCACTCAATGTGCACCTCATTCTGCCCATGTTTGTACCAAACTGATGATGATGATCAGCTCCATGTGATGGTGAACTAAAGAGCAATAAATCTGAAATGTATTCGATCCTCGGACTTGCAATACGACTTTCATCCTCTTTTTCCCCATCATCTTCGATACTTGGAGCTTTCTCCCTTTGCACAACTATCATACCTTGTTCACATGTACTTGGGATATCTTGGTGGCTCTTACCCAAGTTTTATTCTTCGTCTTCGGGCTCTTTATTGTCCGCTGTTATAAACGGACTGGCAATCTGACTTTTATCATTTCCACTTGGGAAATGGGTTCCATCCGTCCCTATCACTACCTCTTCTTGTTGGTAACCCCCTCTTTCACCTATAAATTCATGAAATGCAAAAATAGCATCATTATTAGTCAAATAATGATCAATACTCACTTCACCATATTGACCATCTAGAGCAATAATGGAGGTAGGGGCTGAATCATTCTTCATGGCTCTTTTTCCTCCATGGTGCAAATTTGGATTACTATGTTCCTCTTTCCTTGGCTCGTGTTCCACAATTTCATGAAACCCTCGTGTCACCAAGGTGTTGTTAGGAGACCCATCCAAGTGATCAAGTGTGGCAAGAGGATTGGAGGTTTTTAACCCTCTCAAGGGCTGCCCCTTCTCAATGATCTGTTGATGCGATTTAACATTCAATTTCTTGTCCTTAGGGCAATAAGCATGCCTATCATTTCCTAGCGAACTTGGGGTTATGTTCTCTTCTTCAACACGCTCCATAGCCACTCCTTGCTTGGTCAACAAGATGGGGCTCTTTTCCACTAGGGTAGGGGTATTTTTCCCAAAACCCTTGTGCATGCCACAGGGCTTGGACCAAGTTCCAATGCCCACTCTTTATGTTTCCAAATTTATGAACTCTGAAAATGCAAGGGCATCACGGATCTTCTTTGAGAGAGCTTGATATTCCTCAAAGAGAGTTACCACCTTGTTAACTTTCGAAACCCTAGGCTCTTCTTTGAAAATACTTTCTTGCACCTTCATCCATTTGTCCATTGAAACCCTAGGTCTTTGAGAATTTGTGCTTTGATACCATTATAATCACCCTTTCAAGGGTTTTAACCACACACAAAATGCAGATCTGAATTTTAATTTGTAGCAGACTGTAAAGACAAATCAGCGACTATATCTATCTTGAAAGATGCCAAAAAACACCAATAAACACCTTGAAACCACTTGCCACAATTTTATATGTAGTTTATGGAATATTAGAAGCCAAAATCACAAAGAAATGTAGAAAAACTCACTGCTGAAAATTAATTATAAACTGGAATTTGCAGCCATGAGAAAATTATAGAAATAGGGCATAGAAAGCCTCTAAATTCACCAAACTTTAGATTCTGGCCTTATAAAATATTACAAATCAGATTATCAAACCAAATTTCTCAAATAGTTCACCAATAGCTCCAAACCCTACCCAAGATAGGTTGCTCCACCCTTAATAAATCAAAGACAAGCTAGAAATTACAAGTATCTCTTCAAAGCAACCTCTAGAATCGATCCCAAGCCAAGGAGAAGGGTTTCTGTTCTTCCCTTAACCTCTAGAAGGGTTTTCGTCCTTCTAGGCAAGTACACATGAGGGTTTTCGTCTCCAAGTGCAAGAACATGGAGCAATAAGCTCACAATGCCCAAGTAGAATAAAATGCATCAAGTCTAGATCTCAAATGAACCCTCTAATCTTCTTTTATATCCTCCTTTTGGCACCAAGGCTTGGAATAACAAGACCGGCCTGTTAAAGATGTTATTTTCCTCCATTAGCTTTCATTAAATGATTCAAACCTAGCCGACCTGTATAAGAAAGAAAACACTAAAGAAAAATATAAAATATTAGAAAAATAATGCAAGTAGAAGCTTAAGGTTCTCCTCCATCTTCTTCACTTCCTTGCCATGGAGAAGGAATGGCAAGAGGCCCAAATATTAGCTCTTAAGTGGAAAAAGGGACATTACAACCAGGGAGCCTACTGATAAGCCCCAGTTAGAAAAGGGCCAGTAGCTCAAATGGTAGGGCAACCAAGCATGCACAAGTGAGGTCGTAGGTTTGAGTCCTAGCTGGTCTGTGGAAAATAACAAGGCATCAAAGCCGGACTAGAAGCCCTGAGCACCAAAGTGTCACTCAAGGGGGGTTGCTGGAGAAAATGAGGCACACCCAGAGCATAACAAGGAGCACTATCAAAAATCCCTGGCGACAAAAGGGCTGGTAGCTTAAGTGGTAGAGCACTCATGCATGCACAAGGGAGGTCCTCGGTTTGAGTCCTAGCTGGTCCATGGAAAATAACACTGGAATCCAACCCTTCTTCACCATTGTTATCTATTTTTCCACCAACCAAAAATTGTTGTTGTTCCACATCCAACATATGGTTTTAATTTTCTTTATACCTTGATGCTGGGTCAATTCTTAATCCTCTCATGAAAGTTTTTTTGAACTCATCTCCTAATCATTTAGATAATGTTTGTGCTAGGTCCAGCATCCTTCAATTTTAATCCTCGATAGATTCATGTGGTCCTTGCTTTAGTGATTGTAATTCTTTGATTATTTGTTCTTTTGTGTGCCATTTTAGAAACTTTGTACAAAATTCTAGTTTTAATGTTCCCAACCTTTTTTACTGTTATCTATTAGTTGGTGAAGATATTTTGTGCTTGAACCTTCAATACATTTGCAATTAAGTTTATTTTAATTTTATTATTCATTATTCTGCTTACTTTCCAAAACATTTCCCAATTCAGACAATAGATGAGTTGATATTTTGCATTATTTCTGTTGAATCTTAATTGATTTGCGACCAAAGAGTGTTTTGGATCCTTTTGTCTTTTTGATTCTTGACTTTCTGTTTTACCTTGTTCCGTGCCCCTTTTTCTTCTTTACATTTAGATAAAAAGCTCTGAATCCTCTATGGCAGTTACTGTATCATACCCTGTGATTGGACCTTGGGCTTCAATTGATAGCTGTTCTACCTGTGTAGAAACCGAATCTGCTTCCAATGGAAAGATCAGTATTTGACTGGCATGAGTCTCTTGATTCTTTCTCCACAAACGGACTGATCTGTGTAAACGGTACCTTCTCTTGTTTATCCGTTTTATCCCTTCTCTTGCTAATTGATGTCTTCTCAATCAGGTCCACTAACATACATATACCAATATCGGCTATGTGGGTTCACCAATGAAAAGTCATTCAAGGCCTGGACTGTCAAACTAACAGTAGTAGTGATTAGTGCGTGCAATAGGAAGTCAATAAGCACACACAAATGTATAACAGTAGTTAATAATAACATACAACGATAAATATATTTCATAAATATAACAGCTATATGATTTCATAAAACATGATGATCAGTTCATAGAAAAGGTCTTCTTATAAGTATTGGACCAAAGGTTACCTTCAAGAGAATCATACCACTTGAGTCTTGAAGGTACACCTTTTCATAGCTAGTCTTTAACTCATCATTAACATACTCTCAATATATTTCAATAAACGACGTCTTAAATCCCAGCCTATTACTTATTCAATTTGTAGCCTGATAGTATATCCACTCAGTGTCGATACAATGCAAGGCCCCGTTTGGATGACCTTTAAATGACTGACTGACCAGGTTTCACTTTTTGACTGCTTCTATAGTCAATTTTGGCATTCTACCATAGCAGCTGAAGTTTTCTCCGCTTGTAGCATTTTCCATGGCACAATAGTAGTAGATCAGGATTGGCTGCAGTTTAATTACTTTAAATTGAGGGTTATATATTGAGACTTCAAGTAGATGAATCTGGGAAATGAGGTATATTCTAGCAATCATAGATTACATGACCAAGTAAAATAAAGGAAGTCCTCATTTGTTTTGAGTTGAAGGTAAGGATTTTAAGAAACAAGAGAATTCTATATTTATCATCATAGATTTTGTGGGCAGACAGTCTCAACAACATCATGTTCTTGTGCAAAGGGTTTGCACACCTGCTATGGTGCTTATATTAGAAGACGCAACTAATCTGCAGAAGAAGATTGCTCCAAACAAACTTGAATAGTCGAACTCTTGGAACTCGTAATTTAAATTATTCAGAACATATTTATTTCTAGTAAAGACTTTTGTTCTTGGAACCAAGTAGAAACCCAAATAAAATTGAAGCAAAGCTATTGCATTACCTTACACTTCATTATCACTTTTTTTAGGGCTCTCCCATGTATGGACCTTGCAATCCAAAAGATTTGAAAGATCGCATGCTTCGTGCAGTGGCTTCTCTTGGTTCAGAAGATATAAAAAGGCTACTGCAAGAACAAGGTATTGTCTCTAAATTCTTTCTGCAAGAGTTCATATTCTAGAAACATATTTCATAATTATTCTAGATAAGATTTTACTTTTAAAACTGGCTATCATAGTTATCCTAACTAAGCGAGCATGAATTCTCCAAATCTATTTGTGGTGTCAGTAATGCTTGACTAAAAGGTGTTGTAGTACAGCAGAAAAGTATGTGTAAATTTAAGAAGGAAAATGTCCTTAAGCTTTCAATTAGGATTTGATCGTTCTTCATGAGCTATAATTACTTTTTCTCACGTATTAAATTCAACCACTATGAATTATTTGGTATTGAGTTCCTAGGTTAGGTGTTGCTATCTCAAATGACAAAGTGATAAGATTTAAGTTCTTCACAATGAATGAGAGTAGTTGTCTAATATTAAGACGATGTAGAGCAGAGCATACCAAGTGTATTTTTACAACAATTCTAGACTTCTAAAACTCAAGCATGACAAACTTCTCAAAAGACTTAGAAGAGGACTAGACTAATCCCAAGAATCCGATGTAGTGAATGAGTCCCAACATCTCCTTATATAGAATGCGAGAGGCTTTTCACCGGATCAAAGGGCAACCTAGAAACCGGAAACTGGTAACCCAAGTGAACAAGAAGATTCCCACTAAGGAAAAGTCGGAAAAGACAATTGAGTACACGCCACTCAACATAACGCCTTTTGATAGTGGGGAGGTCCACCATGCTTTCGAAATGACTAAAAGAAAGTCACTTCAAGCTTTATTTAAAGGATGACAACAAGCCTGTCATCATAGCTCTAAGGACTATAGCGAACACTAGGACCAAAGTCATCATCTGATGAGCTGGAAGAATCATCCCGCTCTTGTCTTTCTGCAAAGTAGATATCACGGGTATTTCTTTCGTACCATAATCTAGAAAAGGATGAAGTTCCATCATTATCTCTTGCAAGATGCCTTCTTGTTGGAAATAGATAATGATCAGGAATATGAAGAAAATGACCCGGTGCTGGAGGATGCACATTCATTGTATGATGAAGGAAGACTTTTCTCCAAAGTTGTCCATTAGCATGAGGATGATGTCCCTGTATAGGATTAGGCTTAACATAATACAAGATCTTTACATACCTGGGTATTTTACAATCAATCAAAATATTTCTAATAGTATCAGGATTTATATTCAACAATGGACTGTTAGAAAGCTTAGTAGGCAGAAGTTTAGAGAAAAAATACTTAAAGTGATTTGCAATATACTGCCTATCTCCAGGAAGGCTCAGTCGGCTCCATGCATCATTCTCGAGAGGGTGACCTTCAGGCCAAAGCTTGGAAAATTCAAATCTCTAGAGAGTATTCGGTCTTGGGACCAATTGTCTCAATCGACGTCCTTCAATAGGAATGTCTTCAGGAGGTGGCTCTACATATCTTGAATGTCTCCACTGCCATTGCAAAGTACAGAAAACCATGGGTTCTTGTCTGGTGTGGAATTCTGTAGTAGGAATCTCTTGATCAACAAATCTACATGCTACCTTTGTAGTCTGATAAAGAGAAAGTGAAATAATTCCCCGAGAGAGCAGCAAGTGTTGTGCTTCATAAGACATTTCATTATCATTCCTTTTAAGAGATTCAAGATAATTCTGGCAAGTGGAAGTATCCCAAATGCATTCAACAAACTCATGAGACACCTGAGTAATATTTACTTTCTTTGGCTAATTTAATTCTCTGCTAGCAAAATCAACAAGAAAATTTTCTTTTCCTTTTATATATTCAACCTCAAAGTTGAAGTTGTCCAACCACATACCCCATCGTTGCAATCTATTAAATGCAACTTTATTTGCAGGGTCTCCATTATTTAATCTGACCTTAAAATCTTTAAGATCAGAGCGTAGAACAAAATGTTCATTCTGAATAAAGAATAAGAAAGCTTTGATGGCTTTCTTGGCAGCTAACATTTCTTTGTGGGTAGAATGATATTTTAACTCTGAACCTTGAAAAGAACCAGAGGCATACCTGCAAATTTTCTCTTTGTCGTTGTCTGTCCTTTCTTTCAAGACAGCTCCCCAGAACTGCTCACTGGCATCTATTTCAATAATCTTCAATCCTTGTCCAGGTAAAGACATTTGAGGAAGATTTTGAACTTGCCTTTTTTTCTTTTTTACGGCCTGAGTCATTTCTTCATACCAAGTAGGGGCATTCTTTTTCAATCTTTTGTTCAGCAGAATTCTATCTTCTGCAATATTTTTGTAAAACCTAGCAACATAATTGACACATCCTAGAAATCTTTGTACCTGTTCTTTCTATGGAATTTGATCTGGGAAATCCTGAATTTTAGACACAATATGGGCCTGCATCTCTATAAATCCATCCTTGATTTTTATTCCTAGAAAATTCATCTCATCCTTGAAAATTTCCATTTTAGTAGGAGACAAGCATAAACCATTTTTATAAACGGTCTCATAGAATTTTTCAAGATGTTCTATATGATCTTTGGGAGACTTGGAGAATATTAAGATATCATCAATGTAGACTATCAGAAATTCAGGTAACTCACCAAAGATTGAATCCATTTTCTCTTGAAAGATGGATGGTGCAGTCTTCAGGCCAAAAGGAAGGACTTGCCATTCATATTGTCCTCCGGGTACCACAAATGTTGTTTTATATGTATCTTCTAGCTTTAGAAATATCTGTCAAAATCCACTTTTTAGATCAAACTTACTATATACCTTAGAACCTTTAATTCTGGCTAGCAGATCATCTCTGGCCAGAATTGGATGCTGGACTGCTGTAACAAATTTATTCAAAGGCTTATAATCTACCACAAGCATTTTTTTTTGTCTAATCTGCTCACTTCTTTTGTTTACATAAAATGCAGCACAAACCCAGGGAGAATTGGATTCTTTTATGAAACCACCTTGGAGTAGCATTCTGATATCTTCCTGGCGTTCTTTTCTTTCTGAGGGGATCATACCCTTGTGATGAGCTTTGAACTTAAGAAGATTTCATTCCCTTTATCATCTTTTATCAACTACAAGTCAAGTGAACAAATATGCTTTCTCTTGCGTATGAAAGCATGTGGATTTTCAGAACAAAGATCCTTTTTTATCTTTGTAATAATATCATCTATATTACTTTTACACAGAGCAATTGACTTATGAATCCATTCATGATTAGATTCTTTTCTAGGCTCTGGTAATGGGATGATTATTCTGAATGAGTACATTCTTGGAATTTGAACAGCAGGATTAAATAAAGATATAAAATCTTTATTAAGACTGAAAGTGCCGCATTCTTGTAAAGCATCAACTCCCATTAGACAATCATATGAGAGCATATCGTGCTGATAGAACTGTAATGTTCTCTCATATCCTTCTATTCTAATAGGGACATATGTAATGAATCTAGAAATCACTTTTTTTTTATCAAAATTTATTTTCAGATAAGTCTCAGTCCAACAGTCAGGAGGTATAGCTCCAGACCTTAGTAGACTTATGTCAGCTCCAGTGTCAATCATTGCATCAATGGAATATGGCTTGATATTAGGGATGCAAAATGTGATTGTAATAAAAGGATTTTGAGCTCCTTTTATGGTACATACCTCTGTGTTGAGTTCTTCAGCTGAGGCTGATGCTTCTGCATCTTGGTGTAGTATCTGCTAGTAAGTTTCTTCAAAGTCTTCAAACTCACTCTATCTTAGCTCCAGTTGTTTAAGAAGAACTTCAGAAGATACTGACATCATTGGATGAGGGAAACTAGCTATCATGTTTACAAATGATGGCAAAGAATCATATCCTGACTCAGTACTATATGAATCAGTATCTGTATGCTGGATAATATTTACTTGGAATTCTTTATTGGAAGAATTGTATGAGATATCTGATGAATAACAATTAGAATCACTAACCAAACAATACTCTTAGTCAGTTATACCTTTTGTAACAAGAGTATTTATCTTTGACTTTCCTTTATCTGTTTCCTTTTGGGGGCACTCATTGGCATAGTGCTTTCCTTTGCAGATAAAGTATGTAGGGATAAACTTTCTCTTTTTACCCATATACTTCTTTTTTCTGAAGTATGTCTTTGTATATGGGATTTTATTAAAATGTTTATCTCTAGAAAACTTATACTTTTGCTTATATTTATGTCTATATCCCTGACCCTTCCCCTTTGAAAAAGATGAACATTCTTGACATGCCTTTTTTCTGTGAGAAGTATGTGGGGGCTTACAACCAAAAGGGTCAATATCTATCATCTGACAAAATTTAGTACCTAAGGCTTTTTGGGCCTTAGCTGCTTCTTTGCAATCCTTTTTCTCTTGACAGAGACGAGCATTCGTCTCATCAATTATTTGATTGATAGCACCCAAACTTAATTCTTCAGGGCGCATGCCATGCATTTCCTTTTTATATTCTACAGCAAAGGAAGCAGGAAAAGATTCTATGTACCGTAATCTCATAGTAGGATCATTTACATACCATTCTCATACCAAGTGTATTTTTACAACAATTTTAGACTTCTAAAACTCAAGCATGACAAACTTCTCAAAAGACTTAGAAGAGGACTAGACTAATCCCAAGAATCCAATGTAGTGAATGAGTCTCAACATCTCCTTATATAGGAATGCGAGAGGCTTTTCACCGGATCAAAGGGCAATCTCGAAACCGGAAACCGGTAACCCAGGAAAAGTAGGAAAAGACAATTGAGTACACGCCACTCAACATAACGCCTTTAGATAGTGGGGAGGTCTACCATGCTTTCGAAATGACTAAAAGAAAGTCACTTCAAGCTTTATTTAAAGGATGACAACAAGCCTGTTAGTATAGTTCTAAGGACTATAGCGAACACTAGGACCAAAGTCATCATCTGATGAGCTGGAAGAATCATCCCGCTCTTGTCTTTATGCAAAGTAGATATCACGGGTATTTCTTTCGTACCATAATCTAGAAAAGGATGAAGTTCCATCATTATCTCTTGCAAGATGCCTTCTTGTTGGAAATAGATAATGATCAGGAATATGAAGAAAATGACCCGGTGCTGGAGGATGCACATTCATTGTATGATGAAGGAAGACTTTTCTCCAAAGTTGTCCATTAGGATGAGGATGATGTCCCTGTATAGGATTAGGCTTAACATAATACAAGATCTTTACATACCTGGGTATTTTACAATCAATCAAAATATTTCTAATAGTATCAGGATTTATATTCAACAATGGACTGTTAGAAAGCTTAGTAGGCAGAAGTTTAGAGAAAAAATACTTAAAGTGATTTGCAATATACTGCCTATCTCCAGGAAGGCTCGGTTGGTTCCATGCATCATTCTCTAGAGGGTGACCTTCAGGCCAAAGCTTGGAAAATTCAAATCTCCAGAGAGTATTTGGTCTTGGGACCAATTGTTTCAATTGACGTCCTTCAACAGGAATGTCTTCAGGAGGTGGCTCTACATATCTTGAATGTCTCCACTGCCATTGCAAAGTACAAAAAACCATGGTTTCTTGTCTGGTGTGGGATTCTGTAGTAGGAATCTCTGGATCAACAAATCTACATGCTACCTCTGTAGTCTGATAAGGAGAAACTGAAATAATTCCCCGAGAGAGCAACAAGTGTTGTGCTTCATAAGACATTCCATTATCATTCCTTTTACGAGATTCAAGATAATTCTGGCAAGTGGAAGTATTCCAAATGCATTCAACAAACTCATGAGACACCTGAGTAATATTTACTTTCTTCTCTTGCTACATTCTCAGCTCTGTCTTGCCGAGAATATTTCCTTGCAAGTTCTCTAACTTTTTCTGATAAAAATAGCTTCTTTACAGTGTCCCATGGGGGACAGTCTTCAAACTCACTTTGTCTTAGCTCCAGCTGTTTAAGAAGAACTTCAAAAGATACTGGCATCATTGGATGAGGGAAACTGGCTATCATGTTTACAAATGATGGCAGAGAATCATACCCTGACTCATTACTATATGAATCAGTATCTGTATGCTGGATAATATTTACTTGGAATTCTTCATTGGAAGAATTGTATGAGATATATGATGAATAACAATCAGAATCACTAACCAGACAATACTCTTGGTCAGTTATACCTTTTGTAACAAGAGTATTTATCTTTGCCTTTCCTTTATCTGTCTCCTTTTGCAGGCACTAATTGGCATAGTGCTTTCCTTTGCAGATAAAGCATGTAGAGATAAACATTTTAATAAAATCCCATATAGAAAGACATACTTCTGAAAAAATAAGTATATGGGTAAAAAGAGAAAGTTTATCGATTGAAGTTGTGTTTGCTTCATGCTTGCTTTGGCACATGTAGTCCAAAAAGTAGATTATACGAAGGTTGCATATTCTTTTCATGAAATGGAGTAAAAGATATTTTTCTTTCATTGTTTACCAAACAAGCATTTCACGTGATTTATTGACTTTAGTAAAATTTGGAGTCTTTATCAATAGAAGCAGCACTATTATAAACATTGTACAATAATAATTTACAGGTCCAAGATTTTGCAACCTAAAGGTCTCTTAGAAAGTTGTACCTCACCCTGGACATAAATGGTTTCCAATTCAAAGGCTATCACTTTTCCTCAATTGGACTTTACTAGTTTAGACCTTAGACATTCCAAGAATTTTATTATGTTTAGGGTATTCTAGGCATAGTTACCATGTTCGGAAAGTTCAGGTTGTTCAAACAGGGAAAAAAGTTTGGAAGTTTGGGAGTTTGCAAAAAAATCGGTATGGTTCAATTAAAAAAAATTATGAATTTTTAAATAATATAAATATATATAATTATCAAAAAAATTATAAAAATAAAATACTTAATAGTAATATACAAAAAATTAAACCTAAAATAATTAAATTTATGTAACTAGTTATTAAAGTTATTAAACATTTGATAATAAATTTAAGTATTACTATTACCGATGGCTAATACTTAATAGGTCTGTAAGTATTAATATCTCTACACATTACTATTAAATTATTAATGTCTCTAAATAATAAAATATTTCTATTACTAATTACTATGCCCAATACTCTAAGTCTCTAACTATTATTAATAAATGTTGCTACTCTCGAACAAGGGAAAAAAAAACAAGGTAAATAGTAGCACGATATGTATATAGTTTTAAAATATTATTATTAATCTTTAAATTTGATACATAACTATGTCTATACTCCTCTCGAACACAAAAACGAATAAAGTCAAATACGTTTATAGGTTTACGTGTTGAGCTCAGACGAACTTCAATGGCAGAGGTAGAGGTCGCGTTTTTGGTCACCAGTGTTTTCCTTCTATTCACGTGGCGTTTTCCTTCTATTCGTTAGTGTTTTCTTCTATTTGTGTGGCGTCTGTGTTTTTCTACCTCCACATGATGTTGTGTTTAGGGTTTTTAATTTCCTTTTGCGTTTCAACCAATTTTTTTTAGAGTCGAAACCCTAAACGAATCTACAGAACTTGTTCGGTTTTCCCTAAAAATTTGTTCCAAACCGAATTTGGCCTGTATTCGAGCGAATAGGGTAACTATGATTCTAGGTCATTGACTATATCTGAGAAGCCTTTAACTGCACATTCATAACTAATCATTTGTTTGTTATACATGGGATTTGATCGGTTGAATCTTCTTAAATTTGCAATTACGAAAGGCTTTCTTTGTCCCTGATCATTGGATTTGCGTCATGTTCTCCATTTTGCCATCCATCAAGTGCATATTCTCCTCAGCCACTATTAGGTTGAAGACCTAAGCTTCAATCTCTTTTATTTAATATCAGTTTTCAATCCATTTGCTTATAAATGCAATTGGTAAGTTATTGTCGAAATTTCATACCCTTGGTTTGTGGATAGTTACAATTGCTAGGACCGAGGGGTTTAACCATAAATTTACCATGTTAAATATTACAATAAACATTAATGTGAGTATTAGAATATGCAACACATAAAAATAAATAACAAAATATAGTGACACAGATTTACGTGGAAAACCCCTGAGGGGTAAAAACCACGGTGAAATGAGATATTCCATTAACCGAGAAACATAACAGTCCAGTACAAATCTCCCCCCTCACTTCTCTCCATCAATCCACACGAGGTGAAAAATCACAATGACCCATGGTCATATTTATTTAACCCCACGGGTCACAAACCTATTAAGTGACAGGATGTGACCTTATAAAAAGGCACCCTGATTTAATATATTGATTAATTAATAATCAATTAAACATAAACAACTAAGTTTATATTAAATAATTAAGAATGTAACTATTCTTAATTATTTAATTAGAAACTAAGGTTTATAGGCACTTAATATTACATTCTAACAACAGCTGCTAGCTTCTTTTTTGTATCCATTTTTCCATTTAATTCTTAATTTGTTCGTATTTGTAAACTTTCTCAATTGGAACATACACGTCATCACTTATACAACCCTATTTCTTCCAATTAAAGATTGGATAAATTTATCTTGACAACCTATCCAAAATGGCTAAGCAAGATACTAAAATGCATGACACTGGAAAGAAAGGTAATTGGGAGTTGTTTAAAATGGTAACATTCTAAAAAAATACAAAATGCAACAATAGGACTTAATATGTAAATTGGTATCAAAATATTGACGGTATTTAGGGATTGAAGGAAAAATAAGTTTCTCATGTCCCCTTTGTTAACTGGATTTTTCATACTCCAAAAACAATAGCAATGGAAATTCCCTTAAGGATTTTTCTTTGCGTCTAAGAGGCATGACTTTCCCGCAAGATGAGTAGTTTTTCTGGCTTTCAAAATATTTTTGGAAAATTCTAAGAATGCAGTATACATGAATACAATACTATAATACTAGGAACTTTGGTCTTATCTTGTGATTCATGAGGGTTCCTGTAGTGACATATTTACTGTGGGAATCTTCTCATCAAGTGAGCCAAACAAGATATGGGGTTTCGATAGTTTGTTTCAAAATTGATTTTGAACTCTCGTATTTTTATATGTTATTTTCATCCTTGTGTTTGCAATTCCGAAGGATGTTGTATTAATGTAATAATTCCTTCAATTTGGACACAGTAATTAGTGTTAAGCTTGAGTTTTTTTAATGCGGATGGATAGTAGGCTTTACAACTCATGTTACATTTGTTGTTATTGTTTGATTTATATGTTCTAGGCTATGGGTTATTTATATTAGGTTGTTTTGGGACTGGATCATTCCTTATGTGTTTCAATATATTGGATGTTTTGCAAATTCTAACTAGCTTTCAGAGGCGGCAACATTCACTTAGATTTTCTACATGATTATGTTTTGTATCATACTAGTAGTTTGAAAATTATTATACTTGTTTAAAATCACACATTAGCAACATTTAAAAGGAATATCGTTGCGAACTTATTGCATTTTTGATATCTAGATGTATGATAAAAAAAAATGTATTTATTTGAGTGATGACTATAATTAAGTGAAAAGAAAAAAAAGGAGATTTTGTTGGTTTAAGACTTAAAGAAATTTGTAGTTTTTGTTGGTTTACGATAATGATGTCTCTCCATAGTAAAGGAACCTAACGAAAAATAGATTGTAGAAGTTGAAAAAATATTGATACATTTGGGACAAAGATTTTAAGTGCAACTACTATATATATAAATGTAACTTTTACACTCCGTGATGTTATTCGTTTAGAAGGAAATTGTGAAATTAGCAGTGAGTGTATCTGCCTCCCAAAGAACAACTAATAGCAATAATTAGTCATAATCATTATGTAAAGGGGAAAGGAGGAAAAATTTTGTGATTCCTTGTAATTCTAGATCTTATTCACATGGAGACTGAAGTGGTATGGAAGGATTAACATGTGATGTGTTAGTTATGCTCCTAGTTCCTTTTGAGTAGTTAATATCTTCTCCAAATTAAATCAATTATTACTTAGTTATGAAAGCTGTCTTTTCTTTTGTATCTTTCTATGGACAGTTAGAAAAGATTGTCTTATTCCCAGTTTTTAATGATAAAAATTGATACTCATAATACCCTCAATTGTTTCAGTATACATGTTAAAAGAACATTTTCATTTTTAGTGTGGACTAAAATTGAGTGCCATTAAAAGGATACTATGATTCAAACTACTAAAATAATAATCATTTTAAAGTAATTAATTTTCTTCTAATTAAGTTTCTTTTTATGTCCAGGGCACATAGAAGTGAGGTGCGAGTTTTGTGCCGAGGTTGTTTGTTTCAATGAGGATGATCTTCAAGAGATAATTGGATCTTGACGCGTAGGACTGCAGGATTGTAATTTACAATATTTTAAGTATCATTCAAATGAATGTTATTTTAATGTCAATATACGTGAGTTGTAATGTGGAGAATTATAAGTTTGTTCAAAATTTATTTCTTAAAATCATTAATCCAAGTTTCAATTTTGGTTAGTAATAACACAAAAGCATTTTATGGCATAGCTAACAATGATCAATCACTATACCATTTGCATTCTCCATAAACTCAATTTTCATACTCATTAAAATCCATTCTCCTACACATGTATCTCGGATCTTTTCTCAAGAGGATTCTACTCTACTCCCTTAATTATATTCATTGCTCAAATGCTAACCAATAATGATTCACCACTATACCATTTACACTCTCCCTAAACTCAATTTGCGTACTCATTGAAATCCATTTCTCCTAAGCATGTTTCTCATATCTTTCTAAAAAGGATTGCAATCTACTCTTTTATTTATATTCATTGTTCAAGTCACTTTTCCACTTGTCAACCAAAGTTAGTTAACCATTTACTGTTATATGGGGACACCAATGAAACAAGCAATGGATAAGACTATTATATTATGTATCTGATACAATATTTGTAGTGACATGATACGATATCAGTGCAGTAACATAAAACCATATATAATACAAACCAAACATATGCAATTGCTCTTAAAGGTGCAAAGACCACACTAATAGGGATGTGAAAAATGGTTTTACGATTGAAGTATTATGTAAAATGGAAATTGGTCTTTATTTCATGTTTTCCATGATTGAGCATATAAAACAAGCAATTTGTTTATAATGTAGCTAGGTAGTTTGCAAATCGCTGACATATGCAATGGGTCATATTGCATTGTGTCATTGATACATTTGCAAGCAAGTCCAAAACCTATAGAGTAGAAAGGGTTGTCTTCAAAGAGAAGATTGAATATAAGTATAGCGAAGAAAAGACAAACAATAAACACAAGAAGAATGTAGAGATGATCTTGTATACTTTTAACATTTGTTTATCATGCAAGCATGGGTAAAGGTAGTGCTTTGAATCAAGTTACAGAGATTTTGCACATTGATGGTGCTCTTCTTGTTTTCTAATTGAAATGTATGCATTGTCATGCATTTGTGCATAACATTTGAAAGAGAATGTTAGAGAGATGTGAAGTCCTATTAACACCATAACTGTTGAAATTGCAGTGAAAGTCAAGCCTTTTCACTCTATATGTCCAATGTCTATTCTTTTGTATTGTCAAACTTTGTGTTTTTTGTCAAAGTCGGCCATTTTGATTGGAAGTTGTTTACAATTACCTCTTGTAATTGGTGGAATTGGCATATGTTCTGAATTCTTGTCATCCCATGGTGGTCTTATGTCGTTGTCAAAGTTGACAACAATGTAGATTGTGGTTTTATTCTAGCATTGTAAACAATATGAATGACTTTCTTGAGGGCTCCATTCACAAGGCCAAAGTCCACCTACAAATTAGAAGTGAGCATAACATGTTATCCTATACCCAATAAGATTTTAAATTCTAATTGTTTGTCATCAAGTTTGGGGGATTTTCATCCTTTGATTTGTCCTTCACAACTACAAGGAATTGCCATAGTTGGCAATTTTAGTATGTGGTTGTTATGTAGTGTAACCAAACTGTTAGTTGCATATAAATGGATGGAAGGAATTTACTCATTTTTTGGTGGATAAGTTGGCATTTGTACAGAATATTAGAAGGTTCAAACCAATAAGTGTTGGATTTGCATCTTGAATGTTGGACAATAGGTTCCTGAAAGCAACTTGGAATAAATCACTACTTTGTTGATGGAAAATTGTGTCTAAAGTAAACATTTAGTCAAATCTTTTTGAAATAGTTGTTCTATATGAGTTACGTGCATTTTATTTTTTTAGGAGGGGTACTGGGGTGATGCTTCTCGCAAGTGTTAATCAATGTAACATAACAATTTTGGCCCTAGGAAGCTCATTTCATCAATGAGAACGTAGGTAACATGCTTTGATTATTTTTTGAATGTTGTCAAGGCCTAACCTTCAAGAGGTTTTCTTTACATGAATTCTACGTCATGTATGAATAGTTGATGAATGTATATTGATTGTTGGAACACCTATTGGAGCAAGTAAAAGGATGGGAGATTTTGCAGGTATTACAAACAAAGACAATGCATGTGTGATGTTATTAATTAGAGACTTCCTTATGTTGGTCATACAATCTGTGATCATTTGTAATGGGAAATTGATATCTTTTTTCTCATAATGAGTTAAAGCAATGTTTAAGGTAGTATGTTGGCAATTTGCTCAATGAAGATCTATCAATTTGATAGTTATAGCATGCAATTGTGAAGGAACATTATCATGGTTCTAGTTGTGTTTTGTGTCAAGGTCGTGTTGACCAAGCATCTCCAAGTCACTTATGTCCATGTTGTTGGCAGAGTGTAGTCAAAATCGGAGTTTCGATTCTTGTATTCCTTGGAGTTCCCTATCATGGATTTCATCATCGTCACCATACTCATCATGATTTGTTTCACTTGCATTTGATGTATGACCGCATGCGATGCAATGTAGGAATTGTGTACATTTTATCAACTGGCAACAATTACATCATAGGTAGAAAGATATGACACACATTAAAGACTATAAAAAATCTTCAAAAGGTCACTATGATTCCATATTCTAAGAGGTTGCCCCTTAAGTATTCATACCCTTAGAAGTTGTTCTTGTCGATGTTAGTCTATATGGAAATATCTCATTATTTCATTACTGCCTACGGAGTTTGCTTTCGAGACCATATAATTTTTTTTTGGATTGGATTTGTGAACTTGCACCTTATTCATCAAAAGACACTAATGAAGCAAGTGACAAAGCCAGATTGTGAATCATAGTAGGAAAGGACACATTCGCCAACCCTAGGACACTTTCATCTAGCGATCTTGTCCACAAATGGTTGAACATGTCCTTGACTCATTTCCAAGCTCCCATATTTCATGGGAAGATTTACAAAACCCTGCACAACATCTCTATTCACTTTTAGATCAATGTTACATAGTCTGAGCCTAATTTGGGGTGGACATGTTCCAAACCCTAACCCTAATTTTTATTATCTACTTTCTAGAAGTGTTTTGATCAAAATATCCTTGATCGAGTTAGCTCCACCAACTATGATTGATACATCTAGACCACAAAGCTCAAAATTTGACAACAAAATATCTTATGATTACCATAGATGTATTAAAGATTCAACCTACAAATGCATCTCATTATGTCATAAAATCCAAGAACTATTTGACAACAACACTCTTTCTATGTAAGACTTGAAAACACCTACCAAAACAACGGCAACCCAACCTTTTTAAAGTTAAGAGCATTTACCAATTTGTTACCACACCATATAGAGACTCATAAAGGTGATGAAGTACATATGGCTTATCATATGGTATCTCCTCCATCGACTTAACGGTTGAGGCCATCTTATTAATGGTGTTGATGCAGGGGCATCACTCCAAGGTTAGCACGGAGTTAGTCTAGGCATAAGTTAATCAAATTTTGGTGTGTCTAGGTTCTTAGTGTTGTCCTTGAGTCATTTTTGGTGTCCATCAAGCTTCGTAGATTCAAAAATTTGAATTATGGAGTTTCCTTCCGTTTTGGTATGTTCAAAAATTTGAAAATCTCTTAAGCCATTTTTGGCTTCTTTGGCATTTGTAGGAGGTCTAGTTGGTTTAATAGGTTCCTCAGGAGTTTGAAGGGTCTTAATTATTGTTTGGAGGCTCCAAATTATGACCTATAGTGTGAATTTGTAACTCCTTTCCTTGAGTTCACTTCTTCTTGTTAAGTAATTTGCATACATGATGTCATTATGAAGGATAATAGGTCAGTTACAACCCAAAATTCGAGCCAAGGAGTATTTGAACACATTTTGTAACTGATTTTCTCATTGATCTATCAATTAAAACAATCTTGGAGCTCCAAAGTTCGAAGGTTTTAGTTTTCTATTCTTCTTCACAGGTATCAGACCATATGGTACAGTTTCTAAGTTGTGTATGATTGTTATTATGTAATACATTGATGGAATAGGTAAGAAATGAGTCTATCTCAATGTGTAAACATGAATATTGAAGAAGAAATATTGAATTTCTTTATTCTGAGTGCACATTAAATCTTGGACAATTGTAGCAAGGTTCTGTGTGAGCCTAGTTCAAGTTTTTGAGATGAATGAGACAAGCTTTTATGAGGGATGTTGATCTTAGTGGTGAATCAAGAAGTTAGAAATTTCTTGAGTGTGAGAAGATCTATTGGGACTGAGACAAGGGCAAATCACAATTGTCTTAACCAAGAAAAACCTTAGTGACTGCTAAAACCATGATTTCTGTGTCAGAGCAAGATATTTTCAAGGAAAATCATGTGGATTGGGAAAGATAAGAGGGCAAGGTTTATTGTTTTTGAGTACTTACATGAATTTTTACAAAGTGAATTGAAACTTAGAAGAGAAGCATAAACGGTTTGGGAAAAAAAATTCATTTTCAGGCTCAATGTGCATGCGTAGTTAGGGTTTATAGAAAATAGTATAGTTGAGGGGTTAAACATTTCTTCAAGAGATAAAATTTAGTACAAGTAATCTTTATAGCCTCCCAATTCAAAATCAAAAGGAATTCTTCCAAAACATGACCTAAGCCAAGATTTATTTATGACAGTTGTGATGATGGTACTGTAGCAAGCAAAGTAGGTCTAATTTGAGACTCAAATTTGAGATTTCCAAGAAATTTTTCCAAAGGAATGAGCCTTGAAATTTTGCACAAAGGGTCTTCGACATAATGGGTATTTGAATTGCTATTTTTTTTAGAGAAAAGAGACTCATAATCACAAGTTGTATCAAGATTTGTATAGGGATAGGCATGGTAAGAAGGAATAAGCTTGGGGTGGTGAGTTGCGAAGGAAGTAGTAGAATGTTTAAGAGTTAAATCAAACAAACTTTCTCACACCTCAAACTCAATAAAGGCTGCTCAAAACATACTACAACTTGCGTGGGTTCCTTGTAGATTATTCAATCATATACATATCCAAGAACAAAGTTCTCAAGTAGCCCAAGTTGGCAATTTTGCAAACAGATGTTACGGTGATCAAATCTTGTGTCTCTAAGGTTCTGAATGATTGAGATAGAGTAGATGGAGGATAAGAAACATGTTTGTAGCTTTGAATGAGTTGATTTGAGCCTAAAGGATAAAATTTGCAAGTTTTGATGTTTCCAAGCATAGAGAACAAATGCAATTGCAAGACTTGAACTAAATTGAAGTGAGGTGTTGAGTTGGTTGCAGTGTTAAGAAATATTCAAGACAGGTTAGGAGTGCTAGAGGTCTTCTAGAGAAGAGGAAAATCATTAGAAGAAGATAGTGATGATTAGAGAAACATAACAATGGCAGCAGAAAGAGAAGAAGAAGAAAGACCAGAAGTAAGGATATTGAAGGCATTCTTGGGAACAAGCACACATCTAAATATGAAAGTGCCAGAGTATGGAGGTAGTCTACATCTAGAAGAACTCATATGCTGGATAGCAAAGATGGATGAATATTTTGATTTAGAGAACATTGCAGAGAACAAGAAAGTGAAATTTGTAGTCGCCAAATTTACATGGCATGCAACAATATGGTGGGACTTTGTGCAACAAGAAAGATTAAGCAGAAATAAGGAAAAAATCAAGAAATGGGACAAGATGGTGGCCAAGTTGAAAGGTAAGTTCATTACTGCAAAGTATCAAACTGTTTTATTCAAGAAATTGCAAAATTTGAGCCATATAGAGTTAAGTGTAGCTGATTATATTGATAAGTTTTACAAGTTGGCTAAGAGATTTGGTCATATATATGATGGTGTTGAAGAAGTGGCAAGGTATGTCAATGGTTTGAGGTTGAAAATTCAAGATAAAATCAGTTTATTTCATTTGAGATTAGTAAAGGAGGCATATTAGGCAGCCTTAAGGACAGAAGAAAAGTTGTCAAGAAGACAAACTCAATATTTGAGAGGTAGAGGAAGAGGAGTAAGAGGAAGAAATCAACAATCAGGAAGAGGACAACATCGACAACAAACAAGTGAAGAAGAGGTGACTAGTTCACAATCACAGAGTTCATTCAGATGTGGATATGGATACAGAGGTAGAGGTGGATATGGAAGAGGCAGAGGTGAATTTACTGGAATATGATTCAAATGCAATAAATTTGTTGGGTATAGGTCATTTGAATGTCCTGAATATCCTCAAGCAAGCAGCAACAGGGCTAGTGAAGCAAGAAACCAAATAGCACATGCAGAAGAAGAGGAGAGTGCAACATGTTAGGAAATATTTATATAGTGCTTCACATATTTATGTGTGTGAATAATAATTACGTGTGTAATTATTATTGAGAGATTATTGTTAGAGATATTATAATATATTGTTTCAACAATATATTATTATTGTTATGTGTGGGTTACGTGAGTTATTCTCACCCCACATAATTAGGCTTGGTTGAGATTTTGTAGTTGAGTTAGTTTCCTAAATTCTAGGGAAACTCCAGCCTATATATTAGGCTATTGCATTGTGTGAAACATATTGAAAATATATTATTATTTTGCTGTGTAAATCTGATTGTTCTCCAAGATTTGGTATCAGAGCGTGATTATTTTTTTTCATGATGGATGTGTAGTGGATTTGTGTGGGGGCTGTCATATCTGTCTTTGCCCCTGTGGATGTGAAATTATTTTTTGAGAAGAGTTTATACAGTATTGGCACTAAGGTAACTTGTAGTTATTAAGTACGTTAGATCTTTGTAGAGGTCTGTACACATTTACTCGCCCAACCAAACCAGCTTCAAAGGAATTCGATCAGCATTGGACAACTTTCCATCATTAAGAGATAGCATTCAATCTTGTGCTAATTTTTCTCGGCTCTAATTTTCATCTACGGATTTATCTTGCGTAGGGTGTTGAATTAAGGCTCTGAGTGGGTGGATTGAAGCATCTTGGATCCAAGAAATCACTGTTGAGCTTGAAAAAAAAAAATAGGTCGCAGTAGATGATCACCTCTACTTGACTCAGAAATAAATTTCCTCTAACTGTACACAGTTTTCTTGGCAATACGTGCATATTGATCAGTACATTATAGTCCTTCGACGCAGATCTGACACATATGCGTATGAGAAATTTTAGTGAAAGGGTTTGAGATCGGGCTTCATAAAAAGGAAGAGATGCACTGTCACTTTTTCTTGTAGATAATCTCTGTTGAAAATTTAAAAAAAAAAACCACGGAAGATCATTATTTGTGCATACAGAGGGTAAAATCAACGAATCGTAACCTGCTCCTCGTTCGGCATAAGACAGTCCAATGGCAGTTGATGGAGGAGGCATGATGGTTTCTGTGTCGGCCTTACAGTTCGCTTGCACAGATGACATTCAAACAAATGTTGCTCACGCCGAAAGGTTGGTAAGGGAGGCACATGCAAAAGGTGCCAACATCATTCTCATTCAAGAGCTGTTTGAGGGTTACTACTTTTGCCAGGCCCAGAGAGAGCATTATTTTGCAAGAGCTAAACCTCGAAAAGGCCATCCTACGATTTTGAGGATGCAAAATATTGCAAGGGAGTTAAGCGTTGTGATACCAGTGAGCTTCTTTGAGGAAGCAAATAATGCACATTACAATTCAGTTGTGGTAATTGATGTAGATGGAACAGATCTTGGTTTATACCCGAAATCACATATTCCTGATGGGCCAGGCTATCAAGAAAAAATCTATTTTAATCCAGGTGACACAGGCATTAAGGTCTTTGAAACCAAGTTTGCCAAAATTAGTGTAGCTATTTGCTGGGATCAGTGGTTAGTTTGTCTTTATTAGGTTGTTAAAGTAAAGTAGTCCATGTTTGTAAATTATCACAATAAGTATTTTAATTTAAATAGGTCATTTTTTTATTTTATTTTGGTCATTTCTATATTAAAATAGTGAGTGTCTGTCAAGCCAAATATTTTACTAGAATTCGGTTTAATTTAATCTCTAGTCTCTCCTCAAAAGTCAGCTTAGTCTAAAGTTTCATTAGCGACTAGGACTCATTTTGTTTACCTTGATAGAAGGTATTAAGGTCCATATTGCTCATTATAGTTTAGTGTTTTTAGAAGTCCATATTTATTGCTGAGTCAAATCCAATCGTTAATTGGATTTTATGTTTTTAAACGTTGTTCATTAAAGTATATTGAGTCATTAGTTTTTTGGGTCATCTTGTTCAGTTAAAAGAGTCAAAGTCTAATATTAATAATGTTTATATATCATTTTGTAGTCTTTTGTGTCTCATCATTGTCAAGATTAGTCGAAATTTGTGTTAATAGTCAATTATCGTCATTTAGGTGATTATTAGGAAAATTGTCAAAATTGTAAAAAAAAAATAAAAATTAGCTTCACGAACGCATTTTCGGTTGAACCCGACGTTCGATTTAGGCATGTAATTGAACTTCAAATTCACATTCCGCTGAACTAGCAGCGTCATACCGGAGGCAGGAGGCATCGGAGGTTGGAGGTCATTCAGCGACCTCTCGTCAGTTGCCAACGACGGGGCCGCACAGATGGTTTGGTGACATTTTTATGGTGTATTTGCTTTCATCTTGTGTCGTGTGCTTCTTGTCATAGTTCCAGTATCAGTGTTCCTGTTTGCAGTGTTCGTGATTGAATAAGTGGAAATTTCACATTGAGGGGGGGAACATGATCCAATGTTCCATTTCTAGTATGTCAGCTTTTTCTATGTATGTATGAGCAACAGATGTCAGCAGAATTTCCTATGTTATTCCCTACAGTGAAATGTGATGAGGGCCGATGATAGTACTTTGCATATCATGATGTGGTTGTAGGTAAACCACTTGAAAACCTTCATTTGTGGTTTGTGGTAAACCAATAGCAAAACCACCATTCTTGGTTGTTGGTAATCCATGCGCAAAACCATCACTTTGTGGTTTGTGGTAAACCAATTGCAAAACCACCATTCTCGGTTTGTGGTCAACCGTTTGCAAAACCATCCCTGAGGTTTGTGATCATCCTGTGAAAATCACCAGATCATGAGCAGGTGCAAGTATAAGGCAGGTTTTCCCCATGTTCGCACTAAGGGGGGGAATGTTAGGAAATATTTATATAGTGCTTCACATATTTATGTGTGTGAATAATAATTACGTGTGTAATTATTATTGAGAGATTATTGTTAGAGATATTATAATATATTGTTTCAACAATATATTATTATTGTTATGTGTGGGTTACGTGAGTTATTCTCACCCCACATAATTAGGCTTGGTTGAGATTTTGTAGTTGAGTTAGTTTCCAAAATTCTAGGGAAACTCCAGCCTATATATTAGGCTATTGTATTGTGTGAAACATATTGAAAATATATTATTATTTTGCTGTGTAAATCTGATTGTTCTCCAAGACAACATCACCATCTTTAGGAGAGGAACCTGAAACTGGAGAATCTTTGATGATGAGGAGAGCTTTGGTGAATGCAACCAAGCAAGAAGAACCAGTGCAGAGGAGAACCTTGTTTAGAACAATATGTAAAGCAAGAGATAAGTGCTGCAAGCTTATTATTGAAAATGGTAGCACTAATAATCTAGTGTCCACTGAAATGGTAGAAAAGCTAACTTTGAAGAAGTTCAAGCAGTAAATCCATACAAGGTCTTCTGGGTACAAAAGGGGCATCAAGTGCTAGTGAATCAACAATGTCTAGTTGATTTTAAGGCGTGTAGGTATCATGATCAGGTTTTATGTGACATATTACCCATGGATGCATGTCATCTTCTGTTGGAAAGACCATGACAATTTGACAGGAGAGCCATCCATGATGGGTGGAAAAATACCCATACATTTGTGAAAGATGGAGTGAAGTATACTCTGAATCCCTTGAAGGATAGAAGTGCATGGCTTGAGCAACAGTCAAGAGTGATGTTTATGGGATTGAAGGTATTCTTTTAACAAAGACAAGAAAGTGAGGTAAGTGAGAGTAAAGGTAATACAATGAAGGCTATGTGGCAGTGGCTCAGTGGAGAGTATGAGTACCAAAATAACTTGTAAAAGAAAGAGAGTATGAAGGATGGGAATGGAATTGTACATCAAGATGAATACAAAGATAATGGTGCATTAGTGGAGGCAGACAAGAAATAGTATGACTCAACTTATGAGGTAAAATCGGACCTTGCAATAGAGGAACTTAGTTATAGAAAAAGTGTTAGAAAAGTCCTAGACACCATGATAATGCCAGAGGAAGGAAAGCATAAGCATGAAGAGGAAGATAAGACAGTTGGGCATGAGAAAGAAACTCAAATTTTGAACTCTAATATTTGTTTGAGTGTTGTTAGTGCAAGTCTAATGGTGAAAGCAAGAGTGGAGCAATCACATGGAGATAGAAATGTCAAACCAACACCAAACTTTCTGAATCTTGAGAATGAATTGAATCAACAAGAGGCAAAATGACAAGTCATAACTTGTGTAACAATCAAAGAGCAACAAGATGTCTTATAGACTCAGCCAACTGATGAAGAAGGAAATGTACAGTCTTGTAACAATCAAGAAGCTTGTGATGGTGATTCATTTAAAGAACATGATACAACTTCATGGTACACCTTGAGCAATTAATACAACCCAACAACATTCTCAGGAGGTCATGCCAAATTGGAAACAAATGAAGAAAGGACAAGAGCCAGATTGCAAACAAACACATCGTAGGGAAGCTTCATTTTCCCCTTGGAGCATTATGCAGAGGCATCACTCCAGGGTTAACATAGAGTTAGTCTAGGCATAAGTTAATCAAATTTGGTTGTGTCTAGGTTCTTAGTGTTGTCCTTGAGTCATTTTTGGTGTTCATCAAGCTTTGGAGATTAAAAAATTTGAATTGTGGAGTTTCCCTCTATTTTGATCTATTCAAAAAAATAAAATATCTTAAGCCATTTTTGGTTTTTTTGACATTTGTAGGAGGTCTAGTTGGTTTAATAGGTTCTGTTGACAATTTTTGCACTTGTGCAAAAATGGGCAACTCGAAACTTTGTTACGATGGATGGCATTGGAGAACCTAAGCTAGGGGATGTTCTTTTAGTTTAATATTTGTTTTGTTTGATTAATTAATGACTAAATGTAATTTATAGCTATGTGTGCTGTTACAAAACATAAGAGATCACATAGTCTGCAATTTCATGTTTGTCTTCAGCAAAAAACACAAGGACCCCGAAGGACAGATGTGTTATCTTGATGAAGACAAAAATACATAATAGATGAAGTGTTAAGTTTTGAACAACACCCAAAGTTGCAGATTGCAGCAATCAAAGTTCATTACTAAGGTTACAGGTATTTTAAAGTTCTTTCCTTCATGATTAAATACATTAAATTATGTTATTGAGTTGTTTAATTCATTATACAATCCATATACAAAGCTAAAATGCAGAAGGAAGTACACAACTCAGTTTTAGAATTTAATGTTTTATTCATAAGGAATTTCAAATGTTTCCCACACAAGCCGTGGGATGTAACTTAAGTAAACATCATAACTACTGAAATAGAAGGTGCATGTGCATGAAAATAAAAGAAAAAGAAGATGAAGGAATACATCATTGCCTTATTTCTTTTTTCTTGTTGCTCCATCTCCGTTTCAGCTTTTGCTCTATCTTCATCCTTGTCATTCAATACTACATTGTACCTGAAAAACAACAGGAAAAAAGACCGTCAATCATGAGCTCAGGATTAAATCATGTTCTTGTACTGTCTATCTTCGTGCAAATGAATCTCCTGATATCATGAGGTATGATTACCGAAAAGATAAATGCATAGCAGAAAAGCAAAAAAAATCTACATCAGTACATATGATTCTCACAATCATTTCAAAGAGCAAAGATAAAAAGAAAAACTATGGAACATAAGAGAGGCCAAAAAGCCTAATGTTTTCTAACTAGTTTGTCTAAATGTGCAGGTACAAGTAAGAAGAAGGAAATAACCACTAACCGTTGTATTTGAATGTCAGAAGTATTACATTCTATAACTTGAATCAGAAAAGTACATTTATTTTAGTTCAGACTAAAGGCTGAAATACACAATGATGTGCCTGTACTAATCCATAAAAGAAATGCAAGTTTAGTACTGCAGATTCTAATAATTGGAATGAGAAAAAATTACAGTTGAAACAGAATGGAAAAGGGAATCTGAGAAAATTTTGACAGGGCTTCACCATGTAAAATGGACATTTTACATCTTTCCATTATGTTATTTCACAACTAATACATGCTTAAAAGTTGTGACAAAAGATAAACTACTGTACTAATCAAATAGTATGCAAGAAATGAGAGAATACATTGTATAGTCAAGGCTACAGTTTCAGATAAATATAGGTTACTTCATGAACAACTTCAATTATAGTACAACTAAGAATGCAGAATGTAATTCATGATGAAAGATACAATACACAATGCAACTAGCTCAATGGACAACTATAAGACCAACTAACAGAGAAGTATGGACACACAAGATACAACTGATGCAAATAAGGAGTAAGTACTCAAAGTAGTAGGCATGTGCCTCAGCTAATAATCTCATAGCACAAGTGAATATATTAAATTCAAAGAAATCATAGTTGCAGCAAGACTCATTCAATCAGAAAGGACCGAAAAGAAGAAACTATGATGTATCCAAGAGAGAGAGTTATGTTCATCTTCACTTGAATAAAGGAAAGAGTCCTTTAATCTACATATACAAGTACAATACAAGTTGTTGTTCTTAACTGAATAAGCTGAAAAGGAGAGTGTATAGTAACATTTCAGCAAACATAAGGTATATCATTTCAGTATCAACAGAATCAGTAATAGAAATTACAAGAGTAGATTGATGGAATTGATATATGAAAAGAAATTATATTAAACTGTGTAAGAGTGCATCAAAACTCTACAGGATTGTCCATTGTTTTCTTTTCAATCATCAAGTTCTAGTTTTTAAAATTTCAAGATACTGAGAAACAGAACATGAGAGAACATGCACATTACTTTCCTTAAATTTTCTCTGGAAAAGAAATAAATAAAGCTACAGTAAAAAATCAATAAAGTTACAAAATCATTTATATCAGAGAGGTGGCAATTTTAGCAAGGTTTTGGCATACATTTTCAAAAGTAAAGAGATTTAGAAAATGACAAACATCTCAGACCCAAATCTTCTATGCAGGAGAAGTGGAAGTTAAGCATGATTCAAGCAAACGAATACAATCAAACTGAAAATGACAACAAGACGACAAAGAATGTAAAAGAATACAAACTCAGAACTCATAGAGGCAGAAATTTCAAAGTTTAGAGCTCGAAGAGATCATTTATGGTGTCTGTATAAATTTTGCTAGGGATTCGCCCTCCATAGCAACATTACAAAATGAAATGAGAAGTTTATGGTTTGGGCTACTCCTACTCATGTTTTTCATCAAAAGCATACATGAACGAAAAGGAGAAAATGGTTTACTTTTCACAACCATTTCAGGCTCTACAAATTTTCAAAAAAATCAACAGTGATACAAGAACTAACCTATTTCAGAAAGTTATTTTTGAAACCTTCAATTGAAACTAAGTTGAGAGGAAATAACGACACCCAAAATGTTTCGAGCTTGAAATGCCAGAGAATACAATGAAACATAGAGAAATTCACAACATAAGTACAAATATCAGTGCATTTGAAATAGAAACGATAAGGGTTTCGACCATTATCAAATCGTAGTAAAGGAAATCTCAAAGAATCAAAAGAAATGAAACATCTGTAGTCATTAAATGACAAATTCACCTTCGTGACACTATCGCCTGAGAGTCAAGTAACCACGGTGAAGCCAATCGATAAAAGATGACAGAAATAATCCGATATACACGCACAGGGGTTTCCAAAGCCAAATTTACAGAGTTCTCTAGATCTCAAAGAATAAATAATGGCGGTCACCTTCAAGACTTGCACATAGAGCTCGGAAAGAATAGAACAACAAGAAATATACCAGATTCAAAGTCACAGAGCCTCACAGGCTAGAGAAATGCATAGAATCAAACTCCCAGAAGCCATTTGACAAATTTTTGAGATAGAAAGAACTCAAGAAATAGCAGATAAGATGGAACTCAGAGCCACGAACTCCAACCAGGGCCTTCGAAAAACAACCAAGAACCAAAACTCCATCACAGAAAGTTGTTCCTAAAGAGAAAAGAGCTCGATGATACTCAAAACCAATGAACATAAGACTCGTAGATCCTTTCTCAATAAAGAATACGAGCTTCAAAACTCCAAATGGCAGCCTCATAATCTCATAGAGCTTGAAATAGAGTGAAAGCCATACAATGCATGCGTTCAAAGTTACAGAATCGAGTTCGAAGATCAAACAATGGTGGTCTATTAAAAATTTTCTAGGGCTTCGCCGCTCAGAGCAAGCAAAAGAATGACAAAATGATAGAGCTCAAGTGTTTTTTCAACTCACCCAACTAACTTCGGTAAAATCTAACTCAACCAGTGAGTTACAGATCGATGTTGCAAACTTTGAAGTATGAAATCAAACGATCAACATTCAAACCGCAGCCAACCACTCTGCCAATCAGAGTTAAAAGATGCATGGTGGAGAAGATAACAGTACACAAGATCAACGTACATAGATCAATTTCCAATATCAAAGCAAAACTCAATTCACCATGATTTGTTCCTCACCTACCTTGGTCAGATCAAACGGTGCGAGATCGACAAGTACCGAAATCAATGGCCATAACCGTTTCACCAAATTCAAAGTAGATGAAAAACATAACCACAGTCACCGACCATATCAAATGCAAGGTGGAAACCCTAATTGTGGGTACATAATATCAAAGGCCAAGGATTAATCAGAGCAGATCAACGACCTTCACCAAAAAGAGATAAATTGACCTGAGTTAGCGAACACCACTGACAAATATTCCAAGGGGCGAGTCACCATGGGAAGGGGGGAAACCCACGTCATTTAAATGATCATTGCATTGACCTTAGTTAAGGTCTTATAACATATGTCAAAATAATCAAATACCGACAATAAATCACAATGCAATGATAATAAAAAAGGTGGCCGAACATAGTATGCAATGATATCAAAAAAGTGGCCAAGTATAATATGGCAATAGACCCCATGTTTATTCTAAATCATGGTATTATGCCAAGTTAGCAAAGAAGGAAGACAAGTGTTCACATCACAAGTGGTCTCCACAATGGGAGATTTTAGAAGGTAAACAATAACATGGTGTGCACAAGTGTATTTGTCATTTGACCACTAGAAGACAAACAGGAGGTCAACATCAGAGTACAAGGAGCCCTTTTTGGAGGCCTATTACCTTATTTTCCACAAAATAAGAGTAGAATATTATTGCACATGTGCTCGCAGTGGTCCCCACAATGGGTGATGTGGAATTGATCAAACTTTTGCTAAGTGTAAGAGACAAGGCATTATTTTTACTTGCAGGGAGATTAATTTTTACATGTGCATCTAAGGGGATGTTTAAAGTGCTATTTTTGCAATTGCAAGTGGAACAAGTTGCAGATGCCACATCATCAACTAAAAGACAGAAATTGCATGCATTGGAGAAGACTTGCTCATCAATCCAAGTTTATTATTTGCAAAATTGTTCACCCAACTTTATTAAAAATAGAACAGTCAACTGTAGTTTGACTGAGTTGTATTTTTGTAAACAAGGCTATTAATGCCTCATTGTATTAGCATGCTTATTTTTATTTCTTGATAAAGGATAAAAAAAGATGCATGGGCGAGTACAATTTTAGTCTATTTTTAGGAAGGGTGGGATGAATAATTTTACTATATATTGTGTGCATTGGCTAAACACAAAAAATGAGGACTTTTTGGATATAGGAGTGTTGAAGCATATTTTGCTAGTTTTTCCCTTTGAATGAGAATTATATTATGCCTTTCCAATAATTTATAGTCTTGTGTATGTCTTATTAATCCTTTTGAATGTCAAATTCCCTGATTAATCATCCTACCCTTTTGCAAATTTAGTAATTTCTGCATGATATTAGTGTGCATGTGTATCTTAACAGTATTGTTGTGAAATTTTCCCTCAATACATAAAGTGTTTTCCTTAATATTATGCTGAAAAAATATTGGTTTGTGCATCCATAATTCATTCTCATATCAACTATTCATGTACTCAGTCAAAGACCTCAAACAAGTTTGGTGTATCGCCCCAGTTTTGAATTCATTTACAGTCATCTTTTAACCCTTAACCCCATAAAATTAGTTTATGGTACATCAAAAAAGGAACCGGCCTTGATACCGAAGACTCACCTCAAAATAGGTATACCCATAGACATGAGGTGTTTCCATTATATCTACGAAAGAGAGAGATCCAGAGAAATCTTAGTACACTTGCATTCATCTCTCTACAGGGTGCACTTTCGAGAGATAACAGGGTCCTCAGGAATTTGTAAGGTCTTAATTATTGTTTGGAAGCTCCGAATTATGGCCTATAGTGTGAATTTGTAACTCCTTTCCTTGAGTTCACTTCTTCTTGTTAAGTAATTTTCATACATGATGTCATCATGAAGGATAATAGGTTAGTTACAACTCAAAATTCGAGCCAAGGAGTATTTGAAGACATTTTGTAACTGATTTTCTCATTGATCAATCAATTAAAACAATCTTGGAGCTCGAAAGTTCGAGGATTTTAGGTTTCTATTCTTTTTCAAAGGTATCGAACCATATGGTACATATTTTAGGTTGTGTATGATATTTATTGTTTGATACATTGATGGAATAGGTAAGCAATGAATCTATCTCAGTGTGTAAACATGAATATTGAATAAGAAATATTGAATCTCTTTATTTTGAGTGCACATTAAATCTTAGACAACTGTAGCAGGGTTTTGTGTGACCCTGGTTCAAGTTTTTGAGATGAATGAGACAAGATTTTATAAGGGATGTTGATCTTAGTGGTGAATTGGGAAGTTAGAAAATGCTTGAGTGTGAGAAGATCTATTGGGACTGAGACAAGGGAAAATCACAATTGTCTTAACCAAGAAAAACCTTAGTGACTGCTAAAACCCTAATTTATGTGTCAGAGCAGGGTATTTTGAAGGAAAAGCACATGGATCGGGAAACATAAGATTTCATTGGTAAGTTTTATTGTTTTTGAGTACTTACATGAATTTGTACAAAGTGAATTAAAACTTAGAAGAGAAGCATAGACTGTTTGGGAGAAGAAATTTCATTTTCAGGCTCACTGTGCATGCACAGTTGGGGTTTATAGAAAACAATATAGTTGAGGGGTTAAACATTTCTTCAGGAGATAAAATTTAGTACAAGTAATCTTTATATCCTCCCAATTCAAAATCAGAAGGATTTCTTCCAAAAGGTGACCTGAGCCAAGATATTTTTATGATAGTTGTGATGATGGTACTGCAGCAAGCAGAGTAGGTCTAATTTGAGACTCAAATTTGAGATTTCCAAGAAATTCTTCCAAAGGAAGGAGCCTCGAAATTTTATAGAAAGGGTCTTGGTCATAATGGGTATTCAAATTTATAATTTTTTATATAGAAGAGTCTCATAATCACAAGTTTTATAAATATTTGTATAGGGATAGGCCTGGTAAGAAAGAATAAGGTTAGGGTGGTAAGTTATGAAGGAATTAGTAGAAGGTTTAAGAGTTAAATCAAAAAACCTTTCTCACACCTCAAACTCAAAAAAGGATGCTCAAAACATACTACAACTTGTGTGGTTTATTTTTAGATTATTCAATCCTATACCTATCTAATAACAAAGTTTTCAAGTAGCCCAAGTTGGCAATTTTGCAAACAAAGGTTAAGGTGATCAAATATTGTGTCTCCAAGGTTCTGAATGATTGAGATAGGCTAGATGGAGGATACGAAACATGTTAGTATCTTTGAATGAGTTGATTTGAGCCTAAATTCCAAAATTTGCAAGTATTGATGTTTCCAAGCATAGAGAACAAATACAATTGCAAGACTTGAACTGAGTTGAAGTTAATCATCTAACTTTTCTTATTGTGAGTGTCAAGATACTAGATGTGAATACATCAAGTGTCATTAGCTTAATTATAGAGACATCAAAATTCACACAGTCTATTGCATTTGATGATTCAAATATTCATCTCGCTGAGGAGGAAGCATCTAGATCTTTTTTCATTTGATCACATGTCATTTCACATCCAATCCAAATCATGATGGTAAATAATGGATCTAGCCAACAACTTTGCACTTTGGCAATTCTCACTACCCTAGGTTACACAACACAAGACTTCATTGGCACAACAAATACAATTCAACGCTTTGATGGCCAATGATAAAACCCACTTGGGGGAATAGTATTACCTTTGCACATTGAACCTAAGAGGATGACCACATGGTTCCTTGTCATCCCTTCTAACAACATAGTCAAACTGTTACTTGGATGCCCATGGATTCACAAGATGTGCCCTATCCCTTCCACATTGCATACATGCTTAAAGTATGTACAGTAAACATGTTGGCTACCATTCCTAATTGTCCTTTTAAATGCCCTATTGGGCCTATCATAGTGTCGTCTACTACTTTAGCCCAACAACAAGTGTCTAATACTAAAACACAACCTTCGCAACCCATTCAAATTTTTGATCATATGACATGAAAGATTATTTAGCACACAATGAAATTACCTCATCATGAACACATTTTGACATTTGTTCCTCCTCGGTTTTTTAATATTGGTAAATAGTTTTTTGAAAGGGACTATACCCTTGTGTACAAAAGAAGGCCTAAAAGCCGGAATAAGAGAGAGGAGCAGAGAAGCTGTAGCAAAGCACAAAAGTTACAGCAAAGAACAACGAAGCCCAGAAACAGCTACACAAACGAGACTTAACAGCAAAACAACGGCAAAAAAAACAGCAAGCCTACAGCCAAGAAGCAGTAATAAAAACAATAAGGACCAGCAAAAGTAGTCGGGACTACTTCTTGGCCGCTTGATCAATACTCATCTTTACTCTTTTCCAAGCATGATACATGCCCAACGTGGTCATATGAGCAGCATCCGTCTTATCGAGCTCCTCTCTGGTTCTTTTGCTCTCTTTCTCATTGCCCCAAAGTGTAGCCGGGACACCGCTAAGATGTGAAACACTTCTTGCATGACCTTCGATGAACTCCTCGATGGCCCTGAAGACTGCAATATTATACTCATGCCTAGTCTTCATCTTCCCTAGGCGGGAGTCTAAGGAGGTCAGTTTTTTGTATATGTCATCAATCTGGCTATTGCCAATGCTCCCTTCCCCCTCAATGCTTTTTTTTCCTTTTTGTTCCTCCTCGGTTACACCATGTGTTACCTAGTCTTATGTGACATGGTAATATGCAACAACCTCGTGAGCATGATCCACATGAGACATTGATGCACTCTCCAAATATCCCTTCCACGTTGTGTGCATGGTTAAAGTATGTACAAAAAACATGTTGGTTATCATTCCTAATGTTCCTTGCAAAAGCCCTATTCTGCATATCATAGTGCCTCTTACTACTCTGGCCCAATAACAAGTGTTTCATACTAAAACACAACCTTCCCAACCGATTCAAAGTTTTGATCATATGACTAGAAAGATTATTCAGCACATAATGAAATTGCCTCATCATGAACACATTTTGACATTTGTTCCTCCTCGATTACACCTTATGTTACCTAGTCTTGTGTGACATGGTAATATGCAACAACCTCAAGAGTATGGCCCACACGAGAGATCAATGCACTCTCCACATATACATAGAGAGCCTTAGGTTACTGTGACTACTTGTGAGTTGTGGCCTATGTACACACTAGTTACCAATGTCAATATCTCATGATACTATATTGCACATGGATAAAATTAAGATTCATATGATGGTTATACTATCTCAAGCATTGCTCCTTTACGTCATATATATATATATATATATATATCACTTGATACAAAACATCCATAGGATCATCCCATTAACGAGATCATAGAATAGCCTCTTATGATTTCCTTACTCACAATTTGAGTAAACTCACTTGTACGTAGCTTCCTATACGTATATATGCTTCCACTATCTAACCACCAAAGGTATTTTCTCATAGCACAACTACCGGTCTTTTAACACATTATAGTCTATGACAGGGGAATAATCCATCAATGCAACACATTTCAAGGGTTTGATATTATTGTTGAGGAAATAATTACTACCTAGGACCTAATCTCATTTCTTCTAATCTTATAGTTTATGGCGTGGGGCCCTTATTAAAAATCCAAGTTCACAATTTATTCATGTTATCTTTTATGGAAAAAACACAAAACAATACGATAAAATAAAGACATAAAAACCAGGACATGCATGTGACTTGTTTATCCATTATATAGACTTAGACATTGTGTTTATTTGGATTTAGCACTCTGCATATCCTGCATCCTTATGCACTTGCTCCTCATTTTACAAATAAGACAATTGTAAAACCTTAATTCATAGACATTATGCACACACTATATAGCTTCTTAAGCCTTATACCGTAGGGGCAACCCACCACATTGGAGGCATACCTACACCTAGGGCATCTTACATATTGATCCTACTTAATTCATATATTTCACACTTTGTGGCTTTTTATAGCCATATACCCTAGGGGATACTTACTATATCGAGGGCATGCCTATATTGAGGGCATCTTACGTACAGAGCTCATGTAGATCATATCTTTACACACTAGTCTATTAGTGATACATAGCTCCTCTTTCTTATCTTGCATTGCATTATATCTTATGACATGTGCTTTCATTTGATAATCACATTGTTTACATCTAGGTATTGATTTGACATGCTCCATGCCTACTTGTTGATAAGTACTTTACTACTTTCTTACTACATTTTTTTATGCTTGTTCGACTATTATTGGCCCTCAGTTGCTATTCTTGGCTATTTCACAGTGCTTCATATATCACTTGCTCTACGTGTAATCTTAATTATAGATTATCCAATCCACAATTGCTCTATGTAATTTTATGCTCTATGCACTTGTATGTTTTATGCACATGTTTGCTTCTATGCCCTGATTACTCAATGCACTTACATGATTTTTGTTCTATGTCATTGTTTGTTCCATGCACTGTGATGCAATAGCATTTAGGGGCCCCCATGAAGGGATGTCTTTGACCACATAACCCACAAATCCCAATGTAGATCTCATTAAAGTAAGATCTCGGGAAAAACTTAAACAAAAACAACAAAACTTCTTCCATTAAATTTAGAAAAGATTACAAACATAAGCACAATGGCATTACACTCCAATAACAATCTTATGATAAGACTTTATAAGAATTATGTAAGAATTCCAGTCATATGACCTATCCTATCATAAATTCGTTAATTCTAATAAGAATCTACATAACCAAACTCAATTCTATTTGACAACCTCATAATAGATGCTCAGATCAAGTGATAACACCCTACAAGATAGATAGATGCCTTACATGCTCATGTTAGATTCTATTTATAGAATTTTTCTAAATCGAGAAGGAGAAAAAATATACCTTTGCAAGTCAAGGTACCTTTTAAAAATTCTTCAAAATGCCTAAGATTGTCATTAATCCCCTTAACTAGTTTGAAAGTAGCTTCCCTTGAGATAACATTTGTTAGATCAAGCTTTACTAGGTTGCTTGGTTCGTCCTTGGGCATAGAAAATGGATTGAGATCCACATATGTTTCACTCCAACTATATTGATGTCGACAAGATATTTTGTCAGATGCATACCCAAACATGGAAACATAAGTAGGTGGCCCCATAGGATATGTCTGACTTTGTGGCATTGGCAAAAGCTTCGCCACATTAGCTCTAAGTATTTTTCGTTGACACAGGATTGTGTGTGAACCTAGATACTCTTGTATCATATACCATGGGTAAGAAGAAATTTGAGCCCCAAATCAAGTGGGTTTCTTAAAGTCTACATTGGAATGGCCGAGTATAGAAATATTTGCTTCACTAAGCCAAGACAAATCCTCGACTTCTCTACCCTTCCATTTTACCAGATATTCTTTGTATTCCATTATGTGTGTTTCCTTTGCTATGCAATCATCCAGAATGTATTCAATTTCTTCATGCCTATGTTCTAGTACTTGTTATCTACAACCTAATTCTATGCGTAGATGAATTTTTTTTCTCCTGGGTGTGAACACAAACCAAACACCATTGTTCAATAAATTTTCACCCACTCATTTCAGGGCTTGCTAAAAATTGTCCAAGGCATGAGTTGCAAGTGTTCAGTCTTATAAATGACCAAATGTTGGAATAACAACATGTGACCTACGACCTTTTCAAGGGACATTCAAAATTAGGCAGAAGATAATTAAGGACTCTTTAAATCTTATTATAGTGTGTTTTTCGTTCTAAAAGACCAAAAGGAATGGATATTTACAATGGTGCTAGTGTACAGATAGTCGATCATCTAAAAAAACGAGAAAAGAGAAATGGCATGGTAGAAAAGAATAATCATACTTATGTTGAGATCTACCTTCTCTAAATAACATCTTCCAAGACTTAATTCGATAAATCAGACATCTACAAAATATAGATTTTGCACATACTTGTGTAAATGATGGTGTAGGAGTCTCAAAAAAAATTATGAGTACATCTAATAGCAATACATCTATGTAAAATGAATTGAAACAAAAAATATTTAAAGCACATCCTATTGTAACAATTATGAAGTGTCTAAATTCCTATAGAAAAATAATTATTGCACATTCAACTATAAGAAACAAACAAGAGAGGTTAGCATCTAAATCGACCAAAATAGTAATTTCACAGCTCAATCAACTTGTAAAACAAAAAATAAACCTCTTACAACCATCACTAAGTAAAGTACATCACAACATTCACTTGAAAATGGAAAAGAGAAGGCTAAATTAACATAGTTACACAAAGAGAAGGCTTGGGACCGTCTTCAATCAGCAACAAAGGAATCAGGCTCAGCACATGCAAAAGACATTCCAAAAACAAGGAAAAATCATTCTCAATAAAGAAAACCAAGAAATATTTGCTACTGCCCTTAAGCAGCAATTTCAGATAACGAGAAAAGAGTTAGAGAACATGACATACAAAGGAATGAGTGGTTATATACGGAGTAATCTGTTGATATCCTTGATCCAGAAGGCTCTAAGTTTTTGTAAGAGATCTAAACCTAGAAAAGGAGCGGCAAATACTTTTCCGACAAACCCATGGTATGATGAAGAGTGTAAAACTGCTAAGAGAGCTTTGAAAGAAAGTGGGATGAACAAAGAAAATAAAAAGACTTATGAGAGATTGGTACAACACAAAAAAGAAAGTTATGTGTGCAAGAGAAGGACAGAATTAATTTCTCTTGGAAAGCACAACCCCAAAGGTTTTTGGAAGGAGCTATAACAAAAGAAAAAATACGTAGAAAATAATATCACAGGTGAACAATGGGTAGATTATGCAAAGAACCTTTATGAGCGTCCTCAACAAAAAGATATTCCTCCCATAATCGAGACTTCGATTAAGCTTTTCTCGACAGAAGACATCAGGTAGGGCATCAAGAATCTAACAAGTGGTAAAGCTCAAGATATTGATGGTCTGCAGGCTGAATTTCTAAAATGGGGAGTTGAGGTCCTCGCGCCGCACATCAGAAAAATATTCAATGATGTCAACCAGAATGGCTTCCCGACAGAATGGACGACTAGCGTTGTCATCCCTCTATTTAAAAGTGGTGACATTAATAACCCGTCTAATTATCGCACCATTATGATCAACCCTCTTCTCGGTAAACTCTTTGGAAGCATGATATAACGGAGAATCAGCAGTTGGGCCGAAAGAGAGGATAAAAGAGCAAAAGGGCAAGCGGGTTTTCGGCCTAAACATTCAACAATTGACCATTGTATTACTCTCAGACATTTGATTGAGAAGGTTTGGGACACGCAAGGAGAAGAAGCTTTTTGTTGTTTTTTTGATTTCAGGAAAGCTTTCGACACAGTGCCCAGAAAGAAACTTTGGGACAGGATGGAGGAGCTTGGGATTCCAGATGAATTTAGAGCAGCAGTTCATAAATTGTATGAGCAGGTCCGAGCTAAAATCAGAACCAGAGAAGGTATGTCAGAATGTTTCGGCAGTGACATCGGTGTCAAGCAAGGTTGCCCTCTTTCTCCCACCTTATTTGGGTTATACATTGATAAGCTTGAAGAATGGTTAAACAAAACTGAAGGAGGAGGTATTCAGTTAGCTAGTTACGTGGTGAAGTTACTTCTTTATGCTGACGACCTTATCCTAATTTCAAAAATAGCTCAAGGTTTGAGGGAGCAACTTAAAGTGCTAGAGCTCTTCTGTCAAGAAGTTGGGATGCAAGTGAACACTAGCAAAACAAAAATCATGATTTTCTCCTTGAAAAGGATGGAAAGACAAGATACTTTTCTTTTTGAAGGGAGTCCTTTGGAAATAGTCAATGAATACAAGTATCTTGGGATTGACTTTCACCACAAACTTAGCTGGGAGACTTGTAAAGCTAAAAGGATACAGGGAGGTTGGAAAGCATCCTATCTTCTTCAAAACAGGTGCAGGAAAGCTGAACTTTGGGACTGGAAAACTAAAAAAACCCTTTTTGGACTGTTGGTCACTCCGGTGGTTCTTTATGGCTGCGAAGTTTGGGGAAGTAGCATGTCAAATCATGGGTGGAGACAGATAGAGAGAATCCAGAAACATCTAATCACAAGCACCATTAAAGTCAAATCAACTGTTCCTTATGAGATCTTGTTGGCGGAAGCGGGTACTTTCTCGTTGGAAGCTTCGGCAATGTCTCAGATGATAAGCTATTTGAAAAAAGTTACTAGCATGGACAATCTTCGCTGGCCCAAAATAGTTGTGGACTATACTTTGGAACGCAGAAAGAAAACTTGGATGAATCAAAATTTTATATGGATGAACAAATGGGACATCAACTTCCAAGAATGTCCTAATAGCAACAGAGAAATAAAAAATTATGTGACAGAAAAGTTCAGGACTGCCATGTGGACGGGTCAGATTGGTCGAAAGAAAGCGCATTATGTCAGAGAATTCAATACCAATGGGGAACATGATGAAAAAGCTTATCTAGGAACAGATATCAGGGGTAAAGCAAGGATTCTAGTGGCTCAGTTAAGGGCTGGATCGCATCATCTTCGATGCGAAACTGGTAGATGGACTATTCCAAAGGAAGATTGGGAAAGGAGAATTTGTCTTTTCTGCAGCAAAGGGGTAGTCGAGACAGAATGGTATTTCGTTATGGAGTGTTCAACTTATGATGATATTCATATTCAGTATGAAAACAACTTGAAAGTGGACAGACTAGAGGAACTCTTCAAAGGAACAAAGCTTCAAGCGACCGCGGGGTTCATCCTCAAGATTCACAGCCGAAGAGCGGATATTGAAAGGAGTCTGAAATATGATTAAAGTCTTAATTTTTGTGGTCCCATAGACTCTTTAGTCTCGTGGACGTTATTAAAATCTTTCATTTCATTTCATTACGAAAACAATTCTCCTTACAAAGATACGAAGTTATTTCCTCCTCTGCCCTCCTCTTTTACACGTGCAAAGAGTTGTTTATATACGATTGCCAAGAAAAATAATGGCGGTGAAATTCATGGCAAAATTCTGAGTGCAAAATGATAAACTCCTTGTCGTATTTGCATGGTTTCGTACCCCCAATGATTCATAAAACTTGAGAATGACATGGATGGAAAAACTCCATTACACATGTCCTTTCATTTTCTGAAAGCATTCCCATTGGATAGTGCTCTACAAGAGATTTTCAGTAAGTATATTCTTCCCTAAACTGGAGCAAAAACATGGAAATAACGACACATTGAAATTTGTAACATTCACAACCCTTATATTCCCCCATTTTCCCATTGGTCCATGTGTCTCTCTATTATGAACATGGAAGATTTGGGTTCCTTGGTCCCTCTTTTATTTTCCAAATCTCTACGGACTGCGGGTCTTAGGGATGAAAACACATTTCACCCATATGTGAGGTTCGCCAACCAAGGAGTTTGTACTTAGGTCCTTCAGCTCAAAAATATTTGAGACACGAGATTGTCACATGTGTCCCTTATCCATAAAGTCATAACTCAGGTTCCTTGAACTCGCCTTTACAAAGCATGGAGTTTGAGTCTCTTAGATGTTGCCACATGGCGACCATCCACGAAGTTGTGCTTTGAGCTCTTTTTAACCTTTTTCTTCAACTATGAGATATGGATGCATGGATTGACACCAAGTGTCATGCATCCGTGAAGTCTTATGTCCATGCTCAATTTCTTTAGGCAGCAGTCCCATGTAGGGGGACAACCGCAATAAAAATTCAAACAGAGATAGCCCCATGTAAATTTATAATCTATTCATCGCATAAAACAAAACCTTCCCCTGAAAATGTGAAGCAACAACTGCATAAAAGACTCAATTCCAGTGACAGGGATGGGTGGGGGGCTGAAATATTTTCTTTATGCATTCCACTCTTTTCGGCCACCTAGCAACATAACATTTTTTGGAGCAGCAGTATCAGTTCATAGTGAACATAGCACTTCAAAAAAATCTAAACCTACAAAATAAACACAATTGCAAAAAATATTCTCTCGAATGTTTGTAGAAAAAATTGGAGACCATGGAACTGCAGGGATAAAACTTTCTGTAAAATATAAAATTATGCGACACCTACGATAAAATTGTATGTTGCCCTTGCATGGGATGACAACCTTGGTATTTTTCCTTGTAAAGCTTGAGCTTGCGGATTCTTCCCACATGTCGAAAATTTGTGGATTTGTACTCTGGAATGTTTTTCCATCTTACTTGCCAACCTTCATTCTCCTTTTTATACACGGATCATTATTAACACATGGCGGTCATCTAGAAACCCGTAGTTAATCACCTATTAAGAATCCTTTATTTCCATCATTTTTACACTCAAGCACCAACATCAAAAGATAGGTTAAGTCCTACGAAGCCTCACTTGCTCCACTTAAACATTAAATCACTTGTGTATATAAACATTATATGTGTTACCTTCTTCTTTGATTATGATCCACTAAACTACAAGGAAAAAAGACTTAGTTTCTTTAAAACATGTTCATGGCAAACTAAACTCCCAAAGTAACTTAGTGTAGAACCTTTGAATAAGATATTTTCCCTATTAGAAAGATGCAAAACTTTAAGAGGGCCTACAAAGCACAAGATCACTAAATTACTATTTTTAAACATGATCCTCCAAGAAAAATAAATCTTTCAAAGTCTAAAATAACTCTAAATAGATCAATGTTAAAGCTCAAATACATTTTAGACATTAAACTATGTCATTTTAACTTAAAATACCACAAGAAATTACATTAATCATTTTGGAAACATTGGATCCCAATTTTTGAAAGGAATGGGGTGTCACAACAAAAGGAAAATTTACGCAGAAATACTACCCAGTATTTAGAACCTAGAATCTCTAGTTTAACTCAAAAAACATTAACAAATATGTCAAAAAAATTGATACTACTTTTCACATCTAACTGCAATTTCTAGCCTCATTAAAAAACCTACTAAGCTAAAACGTGGAGGAAAGACACAAGTGTGCAATGAGTTCATTTACCATGACCAAGAACTTCATGCTACCATTTTAGACTAGCAACTTAGATAGTCCTTCTAAAAGGCATGATGCTCAACTATGATTTCACAAGAAAGGCTCAAGGGATGGCTAGGGAATTGCTTTGTTGTCAAACATATTTATATAGCCCTAACAAAGATACATTTAGGTCTAAAAATCCGTAGCCTTGTTCCATTGCCAACCAAGCATCCATAGCCCTAATGGAGATTACAATAATCACCCATTTAAGAGAAAATATTTAATTTGATTGAACATTTATATGTTTGGCTTTTCTATTTTGATTTATCATTCAACACTTTTTTTTTATACTCCTTAATGGGTTAGGAACTTGTATAGCCAAGTTAAGGGGATGATTCATAAGAGGACTATTAAGAGACGTTTCTTCAATGGAAACAACTATTTTATGGGTCATTTTATGTTTTATGTGTAGCGACTACTCCCACATTTGACCTTTCTTTAATTCTCGTGATGATTTTAAAATAGGTAGGAAGAATAAAAAGGCATTATAAAGACTCAAAATAAAACATCATTGTGACTTCCAAGTTAAACTAAAAATCTCTAAATTTTCAACACTAAACAATATTTCTCCAACAAAAGACAACCACATGTTCCTCTTCACAGTCAAAGAGAAAACTCATAATTCATAGGTTCCAACACATGGAAAAAGAGACAACAAAACAAAGGAAAACAAATAACTACTATAAAAAGCAAGACAAAACACAAAACAAACTAATCTAATCCTACTATAACAAAACAAATTTAGAGATTAGAAGCATAAGAACTTGGGATGAGTTAGGTGGTAAATTGTTGAAACAATTTTAAGATAATTCAGATCATTTATCCCTCATAGAACAGTTGTCTACAATCAATAGAGCTCCTCACGAATTTATGGCCAGTTGTAATATTTGTTTTGCTAGAACTTGGGAAAGAATTCCAGCAAGTGTCAAGCCTCAAGCTGACCATACTTTTCTTTATTATCTTAGAGCCCTGAATAGTGATATTTCAACTATGATTCAGTCTATGGGAGGAAAAACTCTCCCAGCAGCTTATGATATTGCTATCTGAGCTGAAAATAGTCTTATTCAAGTTGGGAAATTATAACCAAGGCCTTCAATGCCTTTTTTAGCAGACTTGACATCTATCCCACAGCCTATCAACATTATAGAACCTGTTATTGCAGCCCCATCGGATGATGTGTTTAAAGCTTTGCAGACTATGGGAAACAAGCTAACTTCGATTGAAAATAGACTTGCATTACCTAGCAGGCCTTATCAAGCTCCTTATCAGCAAAACCAACAAAATAGACAGCCTTATCAACAGAATCATAATTATAGACAACCATATCAGCAAAGGTAGTTTGACCCAAAGGCTCCTAGTTCATCTAACGCTTTAGTCCCAATTAATATGGCTACAGAAGAATGGTGTCAACCTTGTAATCAACCTCATTTAGCTTCAAGTTCCCAAATGCATTCCTAAATATAAGCCTTGTTGCACAACCTCAACCTGAGACATTGTTCATGCCTTAAATGGAGGGTGGGAAGCAAGAAACTCGTGTTCAGAAAGCACTTGAGCAGAACTTGGTCAGTTTTAGTGAGGATGATTTTATTGCAGTTACAACTAGAGCTCAAGAAAAGGCTTAGGAGAGAGGTAAACAACAAAATAGGCTTGTTTTTCCCACAGTCACTGATAAAACAACAACCACATGTCAAAAAATAGCTAATAGTCCTTTTGTTCCTCAGAAAAAAAACAAGTGCTCCAATTGAAAAGGACTAACCAAATTCATTACAACCTGATCCAAGAAGGCTTTTCATACCTTAGAACTCAAAAGCTGCAGAAGCAGAGTCAGTCTTTGCTAAAGCCTATGCTAAAACTGTGGAATCTGTTTCTAAAACTGTTGCATCTTTTAACATTTTTGATGTAATGAAAAAGCATAATGTTAATATCTCAATGTGGGATGCTCTAAGTATCCCATGAGAGTAGGAGCTTCTTTCTCATGAACTTGCTAAGATGCAGATTTCTTCTAAAACAATAGCAAAGGAAGTCATAAAAGTAGACTTGGTCCTTAGAATAATGGAACAAGACTTCGTCAAAGAAGTTAAATGGATGGTTCAGAAAGTCTTAAATTCTCATGACATCAAGAAGCCACCACCATTTTATCTATCACTATTTATTGGAGAACATCTTGTTCATAAATGTATGGTGGAAAGAGGTGCAAACAACACAGTGATGCCAAAAGAAATTGCAGAAAAATTGGGTCTGTAGTATGAACCTACAAGAAAAGAGTGTCCTACAATTGGATGGAACTACAACTAATATAGTTGGTGTCATCAAAAATCTAGAGGTAAAGTTACATGCTTTCCCAAATGTTTCCATTCTGCTAGATATTATTGTTGTATATGTACCTCCTTACTTTGCTATATGTTTATCAAGAGAATTCACATCGAGATAGGAGGCTATCTCTCTTCATATTGGTCTTTATTTTTTTTCACTACTCATTATGGGACCAAGGTTACTATCAATTCATAACTGTTGGCTGGATTTCACATATGAAGCCTCACGCTTCTAATGCAGTAGCTATTTATGCATCTTTAGACCAGTCTGATTTTGATGATATAGATCATGTTTTAGCATTAGATGGTGTTTATAACATGTTTATGGATGAAAATATATATGAATAACACGCTCATGATCCTTTCAAGAAAGTTGAAGAATGCATGTTTGGTGTGTATTGCTTGCATGAGGAAAACATACACCAACTCCCTTGTTGTCCAAAATAGAAAAATGCAACGGAAGGGATTTGGAAGCTTCATTTCGATAGAGCTAAAAAAAAGAAAGGATAAGGAGCAAGTTTGATGCTCACTTCCCCAACAAATGTAAGGTATTTCTCAGCTTTGAGTCTACAATTTTTAATGCACTTGCAATGTAGCATGAATACAAAGCATTAATTCATGGCTTACTTTAGGCCAGAAAGAGAAGTATTAACATGTTACATATTTTCGGTGATTCTGAGTTGGCTATCAATCAAGTAAGAAATTTCAATGTTTGTAAGAATCCATTAATGAAGTCTTACAAACATGAGGAATTTTGGGATCAAAAAATAGATAACTGGCCAGATGAATGAAAAAGAATGAAAAATATGTAGAGCGGGTCGATGATGACTGTGCAGAGTCGATGGTGACTAGGAAGGGATATAGGGCTTGATAAGAGAATAATGGATGGAAAACGAAAGATGAAGGAGATTAATCAAAGGATAATGCAATGACAGGGCTCTGAGATGGTTGATAAATCTACAAAGCTGACACACAATGGTGATGAGATGAAAAGGGGGCCTCATGCAAGCTTCAACTCTCCAAGATCTCCAAGAGTAGCATGCAAGGTCTTCAAAATAACTCTAAGATGATAAAAACAACTTTAAAGAAGAGAGATAAACGCAACAAAATTCATAAGAAAGGTCGAGGTATCAAAAATTACATCTCAAAGAGAGAAAGGGTATGGGTGTATTTATAGGGTCAACAGAAACCTAGATGGGTCATCGGTGATTGCGGTAGACCATCAATAAATGGGTAGTGGAGATGTGATAAGATTGATGCAAAAGGTCCTAAAAGAGGTAAAATTAGGGCTTCAAGTGGTTAATGTGATTTAAGGTTGTTTAGGGGGGATAAAAAATAGTTGGGGGATATGAATGCATTGAATGAGGGTAGATGGGAACCTAAGGATGATAAAAATGATGTTTAGGGAGGATAGAAGGATTAGATGAGGGCTTAGGGATAATAAATGAGATGTGATTAGGAATAATAAATATGATTAGGGATTAATTAAATGGGATTAAGGATGAATTAGGGAAAATGACATAGACGATGGGATAAGATAAGAAATTAGAATAAAAAGGATCTAGGAGGGAAGAGGGGAATTCAAATGGGAAGAGAGATATGTATGTTCCAGATGGTGAAGGGGAGCAAACACAGGGTGAGGGACAAGGGATACCAAAAATTGGTGTCCACACATTCACTCAATGTCCTTTATGACCTATCTACATGCAACTACTCTCTATGGAGCTTGGAACTCTCTTCTATAACTTTTACAATATCTTGGTGTTTTTCCTAGGGACCTATTCTAGAGTGATTATTCTCTCTACTCAGCTATAATGGCCTATAATGACATAACCTCTATCAGTTATCTTTTACTCTCTCACATTATCGCATGTGCCTTTATCTTCGCACTGCTCAACTCCTCGGCTTTGAGTCTTCCCTACTTGCAAACTCCTTTACGTTCTCCCAAATTTCCACTGGGGTTTCCTCTTTTACATACTTAGTTGTGCATCATGGTAATATTACATTCACTCTAGTCCTTTTGTTTGGATTTTTTTCTGCACACCCTTTGTTCTTCAGCTATGTAATCTTCTCTCCCTTATTTTTTCTTTTCTCTATCACCCCATCTTATGGCTTTGTGTAATCTCATGTGCATTGATGGTCTATATTGACCATATCCTCCCTCATGAAAACCTCCTTCCTCATTGCAACATTCTTGTACACAGCCATGTACCTTTGGGTAACTTCTTTCTTCGCTGATTTAACTCATTATTTCAAATAATAATTTAGTTAGGGTCTATAAAATCAAAAAACACATCATATAGTCACAATTGATTTAATGTGCATGATCTTATTGAGAAAAACTAATACATAAATCTCATAACATCATCATAATTAAGTTCATATGACTCAAATAGGGTAAATTACCTCTCTCCTTGAGCTAATCAATCAATCAAATGTTCAATGTTTAATGCAATTAAGGCCAAAAACATATTATATAGTCTTAAATTTTAAGTTTGTAAGGATCAAATGGTGTGATGCAAATCAAGATGTATATAGAGAATTTTTGGTGTGTTAAGGTCTTAGACCTCATTTTGGGTTATTAAAGTCTTGTCAATTTGTTTTTTCTTGTTATCTCCTTGTATCATAGCTTTTCATACTTGGTTTCCCTCTAAAACCTAATATTTTAAGAACTCAAATTCCTTGTTTGTCTAATAGGTGTTTTCCTTTAGTCTTCTCTCCTTTCTTGATCATGATCCTTCATGGAAAAATATTGGAAAATTATAGGCACATTGTGGATGGAATATGACCTTATTCAACTTATAAATGCTTGTGAAACCTAGATTTGTAACCTCCTCGTGTTTAGTGTTGGAATGTAGGCCTAATAGGTGTTTTCATTTATAAAAAACCACGTTAATGACAAATTGAATGTTTTAAGATGATGTCATGATGTATTTTTATGGTGCTAACATACTAGTTCAGATGTGTATCAACTACTACAGTGGGATTCAGTGAGGTGTGTTGTCTCTAGCAAGCCTATACAGGTGGTTAGAAGATGTAGCTTGGTAGTGTGAGATTTTTGGATGCTTGGGAATCATGTTGAAATGATTTCTATCATTATTTGAGGGTTATTGAGCACTCACAATAGTGGCATGGTACATGTACAGGTGGTTCACTTGATTACAGATGCTCATTGGGAGTAGGTATCACATCTTGGAGGTGTGACAGTGTGGTTTGGAGCCATACAAGCTCATAGAAGAATGAATTCAGGTATATAATGGCATATGAGGTATTTTTGGGTCATTTACGAAGGTTTCTTATTCAGTTATTGCATTATTTCAGTTGACACTAGTTGTTACTATGAGGATCTAAGGTGTAAACATATGTAAATGAGATAAGATGGAGAGATTGATGTATTATATTGACAACATGATGATTGGATATGTTAAAGGGATGAGTCAAAATGCTATCAAAATTTTTTTAGGTTCCCATGATGTATATTTTTCAAGATATGATTGATTTTGTGAGACAGGGTTAAAAACAAGGCAAAATGCAGCTCAAAGTGCAACTTCTGATGCTCGTTGTGAATAGTGTGATTTGAATGGGACCTTGTGGCTTTTAGGGATGATTATAAGGTGATTTTATAAGGTTTCAAAAAAATAATCAGGTCATTTGATCTTCACAATTTTATGAACGAATGTTAAGAAGGTAAAGTGGTCTAAAACCCTAGTTAAACCCTAGCTAGGAGCAGTTGGCAGAAAGTGAAGTATACTGACCCAGTTTTGATTGGTTCATAAAAATTTATGATTTTATGTTGTATAGGAATCCTCATGATTTCTAGAAATGTATGGTTGAGGTCATGGTGATATGTGGGCCCCACCTAAAAATAACAGTTTCTAGAGAAGAAGGTTTTAGGACAAGATGGTCCAAAGGAGTAGCATGAAAATTGATGGTGCATGATGATTAGGGAGTTTTTATTGATTTCCATGGAGGTTTTAGGACATCTTCATGCAGTTTCATGGTGTTTTGAGGTCCAAACAGGTTGACTGGTCAAAGGGCAGTTTTGGGGTCTCAAATAGCAGGGTCCAGTAAAATGAGCATAACTTGAGCTACAGGTGGATTTTTGAGGTGATTAAAGTTGTGTTGGAAATTATGTTCATATATATTTCCATTGATATATGGATTTAATCATGATGATGTCATTTGAGAGGGTTTATAGGGCATTCTTTGAGAAATAATATTTTTGGTAGTTCAAGACAACATGTGTTTTGGTGAAAGTTTTGTGTTGTTTGAAGAATGAGATGGATTGGTGATGTTTCCTATCACCTGTAATGTGAATAGGGATGAATTTTGAATCCAATTAATCTATTTTAAGGTCTTGAATGTATGTATAAATTATTTTATGAGCTAACCTTTGGAAACAACTTTTTTGGAAGGTTGATCTGGTGAAGGAAAATGTTGGTGTGGTTTGAAGTGAAGGATGTTTCATGACTTATAACTTGATTAGAAGTGTTATAAAGGTTCTTATTTTAGTGGTCACATGGCATGTTGTGGTTTAGTATAAGTTATTTGGTGATCAGATGAAGTTTCCAGGGTGCTGAAGGGTGAAGGAAACAACTGTTTTGAAATTTGTAAAGGGAATTGGGCCTAGTAAATGAAATAATTTGATTGGTTGATATTAATTGAGACCATGTATGAATGTTTTATGATATTTTAATCATATGTAAAGGGTTTTGGGTCATGAAAAATTATGGTACTAATGTTAGGGAATTTTTAAGAATGTGCCTATGGGGTTTTGAGCCATTTTTGGCACATGTAATGAGGGTTTTAGCTAGGCCAACCTACTTGGGTTAAATGTGACTGTTGTAATTAAAATTTATGAATTTTATAGATATTATGGGTCAAAATTATCATGAGGGACTTACCTCTTTTGGTTTGGAAGGAATAAAAGCATATTTAAGTGCTTGTTTGGTTCATTTTTGAACTAGTGCTCTTGGAGGGAAGAAGTGCGACCTAGAGGAAGATATTTTTTAGGTATGAGAGCATGATTTGAATTCTGATAAATTAAGACATGTTTCAGATTGAGGAAGAGTATGAAAGGTTGAGGATATATTAGATAGCATGAGAGAAAGAGTATAGAACAAAAAAAAGTGAAGACCTATTGTATGAGCTAGGGTTTGTGAGCTAAAATTGTGATCTCCATCAGTTGTGACAACAACATTATTAGAGATCAAATATCTTTAGGTGGTTGAGTTGGTGCCTGGTTATCTTTATGGGCTTTTATCCTCCTTGTGGAGTGGGTGCTTCACTAAATTAGGGGTTGGTGCTCCTTGAAGTTTTGGTGCTCTACTTAATTAGGGTTGGTGCTCCTTGTAGGATTGGTGCTCTACTAAACTAGGGGTTGGTGCTTCTTGTGAAGTTTGTGCTTCAATAAATTTCTTTGTTGTTCATAATATCAACAAATTTTCAATGGGTTTTCTTCCCCTTGAGGATTTTCCACATATATTTGGTGTTCTTGTGTTGATTCTTTTGCTTTCTTGCTCTTGTGGTTGAATGTTGCATGTCTTAATAAACACACATTGTTATGGATGTTGTATGAAAATAGGCTATGGATGATTGTATGTTAATGGTAAATGAAATGGTTTAAAGTTTTAATAGGATTGATTCACCCCCCTCTTAGTCCCTTGCACTTCCAATAATTGGTATCAGAGTTGGTCCTTGTGAAGAAGTTTGAAAATTGAAGGAGATCCTTTAAAGCACAAGTAATGGGTAAGTCTGCTAGATATTGTGAGGCCATATTAAGAAGAAGGAATTAAATAGCTCCATCATGTATTGAGGGCTATCAAATTCAGGTCAAGGATATGGAAGTTAAGCATATCAAGCCATTCAAGAGCTTTGGAATCTCAAGTTGAAATTTTGACCAAAGCCCTAAAGGAGAAAGAAGACTGCTTGTTCCAGGTATGAAGAAAAATTGAAGGCACTTGAATCAAATTTGGAGGATAATGCATCAAGTAGATTGAGGATGTATGAGAATCTTGAGAAGATCTCCAAAGCTCTTGATGAAATGTTATAGAAGGTAAAAAAGGCCATAGATGAAAAATCAGGCCTAGGGTTTGAAGGAGAGAAAAAGAATAAGATGATCATGAAGCTAGTTCAAGTTCAAAATCAGATGTGAAGGTGACTAAGAAGACTGATTTGATAAGGTATAACTCAATTAGATAACCTAATGCTATGAGGTATGGCTCTTTATTCAATGGTTATTGTTTTGTTTGCCATGATTTTGGTCATAGAGCTAGAGATTGCAAAAGGAGGTCTCCTAGGAATGATGTAGATGTCTTTAAGGGTGAATATTATTCATGTTATGAGTATGAGCATAGAGCTCAAAAGATTGTGGATGGAACTTAAGTGTGTTTAAGCCTATAAGGAAGAGGAATGGTGTTTTATGTTATTGTCAAAATAAGGTCATAGAGTAAGATTTTGTCCAAGCAAAAGGAGGTTCATCAAGAGGTCTAGATTTCAAGCATCCAAATGGAAGTAAGTGTTAATCAAGAGGAAAGTCATCACGTAGGTCTCCAAGAATCAGGATCAAGGATGTTATCAAAATCAAAAGTTATCAAGAATGAAAAAGCTCTTCAAGTAAGGTCATTCAGAATTAATAGTCAGTTGTATTTGTAAGTACAAAGTTTGTCAAGGAGGTTTATGTCTTGTGGAATCAAGACTAAGAGCCTTCTCAAAGGGATTTAGCCTAAACCAAAGAAGGTATGAAAAGTTTGTGTCCTTAGTAGAAGGGCTCATGTTCAAGAAGATCATATGGTTTCATCATTGATATTCACTCTCCATGTCATGAGAAGTTGAGAAGTCTTGGAGTCTTTGGATAATCAAATTGAAGTAATAAGGTATGTGTCAAATAGTATCTTCACGAGGCTTTCAGTTTTTCATTATAAGTGTCTAAGTTTGAGGTGTCTAAATAGTGTTCTTTATGTCTCTTTGTCATGTTAAAGTTGTTTTTCTGAAGTAAATGTATTGTCATAGTGTTTGTACTCATGAATCTGATCATCAAAGGTTGTATGTCTTTCATCAATGATTGCCTTCTCTATGAAGTGAAGTGATTGTCTTGATTGTTAAAGGGTCTATGCAAGTGGTCAAGAGTTTCTTGAGTGATTAATAAGTCATGGTTTCAGTCATTTATCATGAATGTGGATCCAGTGCTTCGAGTGTATATAAGTCTTTAGTAAATGATGTATAACAAGTCTGCATAGAGAAAATTATGAACGTCATGTCTTGGTATCAATGGTCACTGTAAGTGAGTCTTTGTGTTCTATAAATGGTATGTGTATGTTGTGTCTTGAGTGTATAGTTATGTCTTAAAAACTGTGTTCTGTAGAGTGTTAAGGTATCTCAAGTGGTATGAGAATCCTTATATATTCATAGTCATAAGTGAAGTGTGTTATTCCTCTATGACAAGGTCCAGAGTTATGATATTATGAAGGATGTCTATGCAATGTATTCAAGGATGTCTAAGTCTATGTGTCAGTATATTCTAGATCTATGAAGGGGTCAAGTCATAGTCAAAGTCATTATTGCCATCTTAAGTATTGAAGTCTTATGGTCATGTGTGAGCTTGTATATGTTCTCTTGAAGTATGTTGTATGTCATTGAGTCATCATGAATGTCTAATGTATCAAATAAAGGTTGCCTATCAAGTGTCTTTGTCTGTGTTTTGAGTCAAAGTAAAGTGTTTCTATTAAGTCAATTGTCTGATGTTTCCATCATGCCAAAGATGTCAAAATGTTGAAAGTCATCTAAGGTGTATAAGGGAAGATAATTTCATGTTGCTCCTCAATCAAGACTTCATGTAAGGACTAAGTGAATCAAGAAGTCCGTTTGTATGAATTAGTGTTTCAAATTCTTTTTGTGATGTCAAGGTGCAAGAATTCAATTGAAAATTGTGTTCTTTGAAAGTTCTATGCATCAATTCTTGACTAGTAAGTCTAAGTCAAAGTGAAAAATCATGTTACAGTATTAAAGGGTCTAATGTTATGAAGGTGTTACATGTCATGTTTTGAAGTAACTCTTAGTTGTTGGTCAAGATGGCTTGTTCATGTAGGTTTTGAAAGGGTTTGAGTCATGCGAAAGAAGAGTCTTTTCTTATGAAGATGTCACTAGTCTGTAAAGAACTGTATTTAGGTGACCTAAAAAGGTGTTTATACTTTTTGATCTCAATGGAGTGGTTTGACTCAATACTCAAATTTGTATGACCTCCCTCAAAAGGTGTGTCAAGTATGATAATGTCAAGTTGTAAAAAAAGTGCTTGGTTACTTGTGAATTTGTTGTTTGAGTATTTGATAAGGTCAATACTACAATCAAGAATACATGTGATCCAAGGCTTGATGTCTTAAAATGTTTCTCAGTCATGAAGTGTTATATGTCAACTACATGTCTCAATAAGCTTATGAATAGTAAAATCCCTGACAAAGGTCAATGATTTGGGAATGTATTCTACTATAATGCTACAGAGAAAAAAGTTGTCTCAGTGATATAGAAATTGTTTGAACTACTTAGACAAAAGGTTCATAGCTTGAGGAGAAGACCTAAAGCTACAAATGACATGATCTCTAAAGTGCAGGATGGGTCTCATCTCTTCCTTGATGGAATTGAGTACAAAGAGTTCATGAAGGCTTAAGTGTACTGTATCAGTAGTTCTTAGTGAAATTTGGAGGTTTTTATGTGAAATGGTCCATATGTATGTTCCATGTAACCATCTATAAATAAAAATTTATGTTTACAATTATAAATTAGTTCATGAAAGAATGAAGTAAAAAGAGATAAGCCAAGGCATGTTTCGGTCAAGTCATTTACTGCTAGGTTGCTATCAAGTTGGAAGGATCTAGAGCGTATTCCTTTGACAGGATATCTATGAGTAAATCTATGTGGGTAAGGGTAATGTAAGCCTAAGAACCTCTAGAACTGTTGTATTCAAGAAGGTGACTATGATCTAAGATATTACTAAGTAAGTTATGTACTCATTCACTTTTGACAAGTTATTAACAAAGTTTTGATACTTAGAGTCTGATCATTTTGAAGGTAAAGTAGCTACAAATACAAGTGTGGGTGACCTCATGTGTGTTGATAAGTCATGAAGACCTACATGCTGAAGAGGTATGAAAATGACCATCTATAGGTTTGAAGTCTTCTATGACATAAGTCATATCATTGTGATTAGCAAGAGTAACAAATTGAAGTGCAATGATGAAAGGAGGGATTTGACAAATACAATTGACCTAACATGTATGGGATCAAGGCATAATGAAATCTCAGATAAATTGTGACTGTCAAAATATGTAAGGGCAGAGTAAGGACTGAGGTAGACATATGCATTCTTTGAGAATGATGTGGTTCTAAGGAAGTTTGTAAGCGAGTCTTTATGAAGGATTAAATATTTCTCAAGTCATATGATATGAGATTAACATCTATAAGGTCTTGAAAATAGATTACATTTCATATTGTTTCAGTGGACTTGTCAAAATATTGAATGAAGTATGTTTGATTCTAGGTATAGGGTTAAGTAAGACCTTGCTCATAATGATTGCAAAGCTTTCAATAAGTATCAAAGTGTGCTTTCAAGAATACCTAGTGAAAACAATGTCTGTATAGTTAATGTATGGTACAATAGAGGGGTCACTATAAAATGCATAAATAACTGGGAAGATAAGAAAGTTGACCATTTATCCAAGGGTGAAGTTATTTAATGGTGTTGAAGGAGTTGAAATGACAGAGATTATTCAAAGATGCAATATTGTGAGTTTATAAGACTCCCTTCATTTCTCACTCTAAGGTATGTTTTTAAACTGACATTGGGTAAAGATGTGTAATATACAATGAAACTAAGTGCTTGTAGCCATGAGGAAGAAGAAAGAATAATGATGTTTACATGTATGAGTGGGCATAGAGATTGAGAGCAATAGAATTGATTAATTTGAGCATGAATGAAGCTTTCTAGAAGTGTGAAATGGTGTTGTCAAGGCTAGAAAGGTATGTTCTTTCATGACTTTATGTGATTGTCAAGATCTAAATGTTGTCTACATTTCAGTCAAATAGGACATGTATAGAGACTAAAAAAGGTGCTTTAAGATCTTGTAAAAGTTGTCTAGATGATTTCTAGCCATGATAACAAGGTAATTTGCTTAAATTTGTTCTTGGAATCTAGATAATTGTACTTGAGTCTCAGGGGAGTTCCTTTGATGGTCTTTGATTGAGGTAGTGTGAGGATTGTAGCATGTCAAAATTGATGTCAAAAGCACTAAGAAGTCTGTTTAGGGCCCTTTGCCTCAAGTATGGTATGAAGGTGAAAAGCAAGAATATGCCTATTGCATGATTTAGGCTAAGAAAGGGTGGAAATTGATCAAGAATGAATGTAGTGAATGCTTTGGTCATGATCAAAACTAGACATTGTTGACATGTTGAAGGTGATGTTATGACTCAGTTCCATGACTGCTATAAAGTTGCATTAAGAAGCTCAAAATAGGGTTATAAGTGAAAATGGGTGTTTTTGCTTGCCTATGAGATGGAAAATGAAGTTTTGCTCCTAAGAAGGTGAAATTTTTCTTCTTCATGATGTACTTATGATTCTCAAATGTTGGAATTTCTCTTTCCAAGGTGAACATGGTGCTTACATGCCTAAAATAAAGGTAAAATTCAATATTTTTGTGCAAAATCAAGATTCATGAGCTTGTTTGAGACCTTTGGTTGATGTTTCTAACCAAATCATGGAGGTATGAAGCTGAAGAAGGTGAATAAGGTGATGTTACAGGTATGCCTTTTTCATTAATGTAAAAAGGGGGAGAATTTCAGGGTGTTTTCCATCAATGACAAAGGGGGAGATTGTTGGCATGTAGGCCTAATAGGTGTTGTCATTGATGAAAAACCACATTAATGACAAAGTGAATGTTGTATGATGATGTCATGATGTTTTTATGGTGCTAACATATTGGTTCAGATGTGTATCAGTTGATACAATGGGATTCAATGATGCATGCTTGCTCTAGCAAGCCTATACAGGTGTACCTAGGAGGTGTAGCTTGGTAGTGTGAGATTATTTGGATTGCTTGGGAAGCATGTTGACATGGTTTCTATCAGGATTTGAGGGTACATGAGCACTAACAGTAGTGGAATAGTGTAGGTATAGGTGGTTCACTTGTTACAGGTGCTCATTGGGAGCAGTGTATGACAACTTGGAGGTGTGACAGAGTGTGGTTGGAGCCATTTAAGCTCATGGAAACATGAATTTAGGTATATCATTTCATATGAGGTATTTTTTTTTCATTTTTAGAGGTTTCATGTTTAGTTATTACATTATTTCAGTTGGCACTAGCTGTCTACTAGTGAGAATCCCCTAGCATGCAAACATAGGTAAGTCTTAATGAATGGAGATATTGAGCCATGGAATTAACATTAGATAATTGGAGATGTTATAGGGATTAGATATGATGATCTCAGAAAAATTTTAGGTTCCCATGTTGTGTAATTTTCAAGATATGTCTGATTTTGTGAGACAAGGTCAAAATCTAGTGCATTTCCAACTCGAAGTTCAACTTTAGGTGCTCATTATGAATAATGTGATTTGCATGGGACCTTGTGGATTTTAGGGATTCTTATAAGGTGATTTTATAAGGTTTAAAAAAAATAATGAGGTCATTTGATTATCAAATTTTATTAATGAATGTTAAGAAGGTAAAGAGGTCTCAAACCCTAGTTAAACCCTAACTAGGATCAGTATGGCGAAAATTAAGTATACTGACCTAGTTATTATTGAAACTAAAAATTTTATGATTTTATGTTTTATATGAATCCTCAATATTTCCATAAATGTATGGTTGAGGTCATGGTGATATGTGGGCCCCACCTAAAAATAACAGTTTCTAGAGAAGAAGGTTTTAGGATAAGATGGTCCAAAGGAGTAGCATGAAAAATTGATGGTGCATGATGATTGGTAGTTTTTATTGATGTAAATATATGTTTCTGATTAATTTCATATAGTTTCATGGTGTTTTGAGGTCCAAACAGGTTGACTGGTCAAAGGGTAGTTTTGGGGTCTCAAATAGTAGGGTCTAGTAAATTGAGCATAACGTGAGCTACATGTAGATTTTTGAGATGATTAAAGTTGTGTTGGAAATTATATTCATATATATTTCAATTTATATGTCTTTCCTCATGATCAAGTCATTTGGAAGGATTTCTAGGTCATTATTTGAGCAAAAATATTTTTAGTAGTTCAAGACAACATCTATTTTGGTGAAAGTTTGATGTTGTTTGAAGAATGAGATGGATTGGGTGAATATCCATATCACATTTAATGTTAATAGGGATGAATTTAGCATCAAATTAATAAATTTGGAGATCTTTAATGCATGTATACTTTATTTTATGAGCTAACCTTTTGAAACAACTTTTTTATAAGGTTCATCTGGTGAAGGAAAATATTATTGTGGTTTGAAGTGAAGTATGTTTCATGAATTATAACTTGATTAGAAGTGTTCTAAAGGTTCTGAAATTTATTTTTCGTGGTCACATGGAATTATTTGGTTTATTATAAGTGATTTGGTGATCAGATGAAGTTTCTAGGGTGCTGAAGGGTTCGGGAAATAACTATTTTGAAGTTTGTAGGGAACTGGTCCTAGTAAATGAAATAATATGATTGTTTGATTGAATTTGTGACAATATTTTAATATTTTATGATGTATTCCTCATATAGAAATGGTTTTGGGTCATGAACAACTATGGTACTAATGTTAGGGCTTTTTTTAACAATGTGCGTATGGGGTTTTGATCCATTTTTGGCACATGTAATGAAGTTTTTAGATAGGCTGACCTAATTGGGTGATATTTATTTGTTTTAATTATAATTTTTTATTTTTATAGAGATGTATGGTTCAAAATTATCATGAGGGACTGACCTCTTTTAGTTTGGAAAGAAGAATATATATTTAAGTGCTTGTTTGGTTCATTTTTGAACTAGTGCTCTTGGAGGGAAGATGTGTAACCTAGAGGAAGATATTTTTTAGGTATGAGAGAATGATTTGATGGCTGAGGAAGATAATTAAAGGTTGAATATTTGTTTAAGGCATGATATTAAGAAGTTAGAGGAAAGATAAATGAATAAAAAGCAAGATAGTGCAAGTTTGAAGACCTAGTGTGTGAGCTAGGATTTGTGATCTGAAATTGTGTCTCCATTAGTTGTGGAAGTAGAAAAATCAGATATCATATATCTTTAGGTGGCTAAATTTGTGCTTGGTCATCTTTATGGGGTTGTTTCCTCCTTGTGGAATGGGTGTTTTGCTAAATTAGGGGTTGGTCCTCCTTGTAGGGTTGGTGCTCTACTAAACTAGTGGTTGGTGCTCCTTGTGGGGTTGGTGCCTCACTAAATCAAGGGTTAGTTCTCCTTTTGTAATTGGTGCTATGATAAATTACTTTTCTTTGACTAATATAAGTAGATTTTTAGTGGGTTTTCTTCCTCATGAGGTTTTCCCACTTACATATGGTGTTCTTGTGTTGAGTACTTTACTTTCTTACTCTTGTGGTTGGTTTTGCATGTCTTAATAAGAACACATGATCATGGATGTTTTTTAAACAATAAAATGGATGAATGTATGTTTTGGTAAATGAAAGGAAATTTATTGTAGGATTGATTCACCCCCCCTCTGAGTCCCTTATGTTTCTAACATTGAGAAACAAAACATGTGTTTGTTTTTCTCTAATTGAATTTAAACCTACTACTTGGTATGTATTCATTAGAATTTTTATAATGTATTTTTTATTTTTAGTCCTAGATGTTCTTAGACCAAGAGTCTTCATATTAGTTTTAAAATTAATATTTTTCATCATTTTAACAAACAATTGACATCTTCTTATTTCATTTAAGTTGTTAAAAATTATTTTTCATATTTTATTAGCTTTTATTCTGCATGTGCATTCATAAATATTATCACTCATCTGGTTTAAAATATTTTCATCGATTTCAAGTAAACGCCTGGGTGTTTTACGTAAAACCTTAATCGGTGATCTCAATGGTAAATTCGGTTGAACATCAGGTAAACATTGTTCATTTCCTATATTCATCTTTATAATTTAATAAATTTTGTGTGTTTTGAATAGGTTGGTCATATGGTGTAATATCTAAGTTGAAATTTGATATTTCATCATCATTCATTTAAAATTCATTATTTATGTATTCAATTGGTGTTTGGGGATATGTTTCAATATTAATTTCATTTGTAAGATATGACATACCATCACCTCCATAGATTGATTTCTTTCTTTCACAGTTTTTTTTTCACTCATTCCCTTATTTTATTTTCTTCCTCTTCTTTCTTAGCTCTAATGGATGATAAATGATCTTTGTCAACATATAATTTCTCTAGAAAAAACACATTCAATTTATTTTTTAATCCATGTTTGCGTCCATTCCCTTTGTCTGTCTAGATCCTTAATTTTTTCTGCTATGGTCTCCTCCCCATAATTATAAATTATATATCCACATAAGACAATTGACATAAAAATAATGTTTTGTGAATGTTGGGAATATAATAAATAATGGGAAAAACCCAATTCTTAAACAATGATAATGAATTTCTCAAAACATTTAAAACAATGATTCAATATAAGATAAAATATACAATAAAAATATTCTTTCAATGTAAAAAACATAAAAAGTACTCAATTGTCATACGAAATGTCTCAAAAGAATAAATCATTGCAAAAATGTGTAATTTCCATGCGTAGGCACCTAAATTCCACTTTTGCAATATTATTTCCAAAACACATGCAAATCACTCTCATTCTCACAAATTCTGTTATAATTCGTGATTTATGCTAATTAACTAACGTTTCTTACCACTTTGATCAATTAGCAAGTACTTCATTGATCACCAAGTCTCTTTCACATTCAACATGCCACTTTACGATGAATTGTAAGTCAAAATCCTCTTCAAAACATAAAATCAACATATATTAGCTAATTAAGCCTATTTTTCCCTTGATTTGGTCAATATGCCCTAATGTTGGTGCAAAAACCTCATATGGCCACTCAAAATCACCCCACTTCCCTCCACAACATCTCAGCAAGCTTCAAAAGCTTATCCTAGCCTCCTAGTTGACCCTAAGCGGTTGATTAAGGATTCATACCTCTTAATCACTTGGTAATTCACTAATTATGATTAGCAAAGCTTAATCATGATTAGCAATTATAAATCTTCTTTATAGTTTTAGTCCCACATGCACCAAGATGCAAGTTTTCCTCAAAGGAAAAACTATAAATAAGACTAAGTACTACCTTCTAACTTTACACCATGCTTTTATTAGTAGCCTCATATAATACATATGTTAAAGAGACTAAACTCCTTTAAGGATTCACATGTTCATAATCTCCTAAAGCCTTCATTATGGTTAGTATGAGGGTATCTAACATGACATTTTAGTCTTGTGTTAGAGATATCTCCTCACCATTTATGGAGCTTCATCCAACCCACTTTGACGATTACTTATTTCACAATAAACATGAGGTTCTCATGTGTGTTGTGGAACTAGGAGCTAGGTTTCCATCCACAGTTGACCCTTCTCTTATCACCAGCATGATTTAGGGATAAGAATAATTTTAACTTCCTCATCACCATATAGATGACATATTCAACCCAAGTCACACCTCTACTTCAGGATGACTAAATAATGAGGAATTACCTTTCAAAAATGAAGGAGACTATCATTTACCTCCTCTTAGAATTCATTGCAAAGACCATTAAACACATGCTCACCACGAGTAACCTTCTCATGATGAAAATCATAAATAAATACCAACCCGGGAGGTAAGCTTAGAGGAAGAAGTTCAAGCTCTCACTTGCCAATTGGCAAGTTTGGTTTCACATATCAATAAAGAGCAACCAAAATGTAAAACAAGCTAAGCCAAAAGCTTCATGTCATGTCTATCAACATACTCCTAAGGAAAATACTCCTCATCAAGAGGCACACAAAGACCCTTATGAGGAATTTTTCACCAAGAATAGGGGTTAGCATACAATTAGGTTTAACCCTTTGTATAGACCTATGCCACCACCCATGCAAGACCAACTCTTCCACCAAGAATGGTCTATTATGAAGAACACACTTTAAGCATTACAAGAGGGCCAAACCGATAACAACAACAAGAAGTAACAGTTTGATGAGTTATGTCACCACTCATTTGACAAATCCATGCTATAGAGACCTTTCCCAAGACACTTTGATTTTCCAAAATTTGACAAGTATAAGGGAAAAGGTGACCCTCGTGACCATATTAAATATTTTTATATTACATGCCAAGAGGTTGCATTTAGTGATAATTATCTTATGCGCCTGTTTCTTGGAAGTTTATGAGTAACAACACTAGAATGGTTTATACACATCCCTAAGGGATCCATATCAACATGGCCAGAACTAGCAGAAAGTTTTGTATGACACTTCTCTTTTAATATAGAGAATGATGTCACCATGTTGGATCTCTGCAATGTGAAATAGAGAAATAATGAAAACTTTGCTACATTTTTACAACAGTGGAGAGGATTAGCTAGCCACTTTCCTTTCTCCATACCCAAAAAATATTTGATAAGCATATTTTTTCCCAACCTCCATCCAGACATTACGTTCCACTTGCAAATGTATTGTGGCAACACGTTCAAAGAGGTAATTGAGAAGGGAATTCAAATTGAAAAAACCTTGCTAGCTAGGGGGACTTTAAAACCTTTTTCCTGTGATCATAACAATTCCAAATCTAACGAAAAACTAAAGTTTTTTCGTAATAAGAACAAAAATATCATTGGTGATTGGATAGTTGACTCCAAGTGAGTACAAGCCATTCAGAACCATGCACCTTTGAAGCTTGCAAAGGGAAATCTGCCTACAAAGTATAAACGTTGTACTTTCACACCTCTATCTAAATTAATATCATCCATACTAAAGCAGTTAGAGGAAATTAACATGGTTAAGTACCCTAAAACACAACCCTATGGGGATGACACACCTAAACCATCATGGTTTAGAGATAATGAATTTTGCAGGTTTCACCGGGTAAAGGGTCAAAAAACGGACAAGTGTTTAAGATTAAAACACTATATTCAAGACCTAGTCGATAATGGTGATATTAAAGTAGACTCCGATGCCACTGCAAAATCTCCAAATGTAAACTTAGGGATCTTTAAAGATCCTTTTCCCAATCACAAAGAAAATAAAAATCCAGATCGAGGACAATCGTCTCAGAATAAGAATGCTAACTATGTGGCAAAAAATACCATTTTGATACCTTGATAGCTTATGTTAACCCACTCATTGAGAAAATAAAAAAAATAGAATTAAAATAAGAGATTGTGTCGTGGCAACGTGACGAGCTCACCTTATTATAAATTCTAAACCTACTCCCCCTCCTCCTCAATAGAGTCATTATGATGTGTTAGATTAACTAGATAAGACTACAGCTAAGATTTCAATCTTAGACTTTCTAAAGATTTCTAATGTCCATAAAGATATGTTTTGCAAAACCCTACAAGGATCAAGAGTATTTAGTGATGTTGACCCTACGCATTTACAAGCCATGGTAGTGTAAATCGCTCCTGCAAGACACATAACCTTCATTCTGACAGAAGCCTTAACTGAAAATCCCTCCCATAACCTACCCTTAAATACTGAGGTAATAATCAAGCATAAGAAGGTCAAGAGAGTGTTTGTGGATGGTGGATCGGGTCTTAAAATTTGTACTCTTAAACTAGTTCGTCAACTAGGCAGCACATAAGATGATTTAGAGACAAATTTCATCACCATAAAGGCATCTGACAATGAAGAAAGGAAATCAATTGGAATGATCAATTTCTCATTAGAAGTTGGTCCCATAACCCATAATACGAAGTTCCATGTCTTGGACCTGAATCTCCCTTACAACATATTGCTCGGTTGCCCATGTATTCATGACATCAAGGCAGTTCCATCAACATATCATTAGTGTCTAAAATTTCAGTATGAAGGACATACACTTACTATACAAGGGGATCCCTAACCATTTTCTCATTACAGAGCATTTTCAGGCTATTTTCCTACCATTTACGAGTGTCTCTCTACAGATATTTTTGTCCCTGTTCAGTCGAATGCCCTTGCTTCATGAGTGGATCCAAACACCCTGAATCCCAGTGATAATAGTGTGTATGCATTGGAATCTCATTTTGCTACATGGGAGATGAAGGTCATGAACAACAAATGTGGAGAGTATAATCTTCAGCAAGCCCTTATGATTCAAAACATTATGCTATCAGCCCAAGGACATGGTAGACCGTGTTATAAATTCCAAAGATCAAGAGAGAATTTCCCATTCGATAATTTCACTTCAAGTGGCTTACTAGAAGATGAAAGAATTCTCAAAAATATTATATTTCATTCTAAAGATGATGAAATGGCTTTGTGTTACAAGTCATCTAGGTATGTTATTCCTAACATAACCATGCTTACTATGAGATATCAAGGATGTGGTTACAACCACCAAGAACAAGGTCTACTAGAATCTCTTTCAATACCTCGTCACATACTAGGTAAATTGGGTATTGGTGTCCATCTGTATGAGTCTCACCCTTCAGATAATGAGTATGATTCTTCTGAAAGTGAGGATAATTTGTCTTAAAACGAAATTGAAACAGATTCCCGGTGTAGTCTTGATAAAAACCACACCTCTACAAACCTATTCTCTAACATGGCTATCTTTACCATAACCCCTGTTACACCTGCCGTATCCCCTATAACTCAAACATTAAACCTCATCTACTCATCACTCATGAATTGGGATCAACAACATCATGTACCTATAGACGTGTTTCAAAATGATGAGGCTATTGGTGAGTTCCTAGGCATCAAAGATAACATTCCAAGAATGATCACAAGAAAGGCTTCTCCATTCAACTCAATGCATGTGTATACTTCAGAGAGGAGGTAGATTTATGTGGACATTTGAGTAAAAAATTGAGAAAGGGAAAGAGTCCTACAGAAAATCCTTGCGGAAAGAAAAAGGGGAAGTCTTATAGCAAAAACCTCTTTGAAGTGCTTGTGGACAAACAAGAAGAACAACCTATGGAAAAGATAGTGTACCCCTATAAAGATGAAGACCTCCCTAAACCACCTTTGGTAGAAGAGGATCTCAATCTCCCTCCCGATCCTACACACATGGGGGAGAAGTCAAAGCTACTATTGGAAGATACAATAGATGTTAACATCGACACAGAGGAGTTTCCTAGAATAGTTAAGATGGGAGCTTCACTCTCAGCTCAAGAGTAGAAAACATTTACAGGACTTTAGAGATAGTATGTAGACATCTTCACTTGGTCTTATGCTAACATGCGAGGACTTGATCCTGCATTAGTGGTGCACAATCTTGGTGTGCACCTAGATGCCAAGCCCATCAAACAAAAGATTTTGAAGATGCATCCTCGTGTCGCCTTATTGGTAAAGGCATATTTAGAAAGGTTATTAGAAGTAGGATTCATCAGGCCTATCGACTACTTAGAGGTGATTTCTAATGTGGTACCAGTTCAGAAAAATCCAATCAGTATCATAGTGTGTACCAATTTCAGAGACATTAACAAAGCTAGTCCCAAGGATGAATTTACTCTCCTTAACATCGACATGATCGTCGATTCTACCATTGGATATGAGATGTTATCACTCATAGATGGCTTCTCAGGTTATAATAAGATAAATATTACGGAGGAATATCAACACAATATAACTTTCACAACCATATGGGGAATGATCTGCTACCAAGTTATGCCCTTCGGCCTTAAGAATGCAGTGCTACATATCAGTGAGCGATGACTGTAATATTTCACAGCATGATAAGTGACATCATCGAAGATTACATAGATGATATACTAGCTAAATATAGAACTCAGGAGGAGCACCCATAGATTTTGTGGCATATCTTTCAACACCTAAGAGAGTACAAAGTACGCCTTAACCCGAAGAAGTGTGTCTTCGGTGTACTATCTAGGAAATTACTAGGATTCATTGTGTTAAGGATAGGAATAAAGGTGGACCCCGCAAAGGTGACGACCATCACAGAGATCCCTTCTCCTAAGAATATTAGACATCTGTGTAACTTACAAGAGAAAATCCAAGCCATTAGATGGTTTATTTCACAACTATCAGACAAGTGTCATACATTCACACATCTTCTTAAGAAAAATCTTAATTTCACCTAGGGGCTAGAACAACAACAAGAGTTTTATTTTCTAAAAGAATTCTTGGCTAAACCCCCCATTCTCATGCCGCCCATGGAAGGAGAACCATTATTTCTTTACATTTATGCTACACATTTTGCAATCGGGGCACTGTTGGCCCAGTATGATCAAGAGTGGAGAGAAAAAGTTGTATACTACTTAAGCAGAACATTGATAGCATATGAGCTCAATTATCTACATATTGAAAAGGCTTACCTAGTCATAGTGTTTTATTTCCAAAATCTACACCATTATTTTCTCAACAATAAGGTCAAGCTTATTTCAAAGGTTGATCCATTAAAATACTTATTGTCAAAACCTGCACTCACAGGAAAGATGGCTAATTGAATCATCTTATTAAGTGAATTCGACATTGAGTATGTGTATCAAAAGTTAGTAAAGGGACAAGTTCTAGCAGATCAACTAGCATAATCTCCACTACCAGGTACTGAACCCTTGAGCTTGGAGCTACCAGATGCATCCATCATGTACCTTAGGAATCTATATTGGTA